>CM065791.1:16989571-17317071 GCA_033296515.1 Macrochelys suwanniensis | reverse complement strand
GCTTAAACTAGTATCTTACAGGATACAGGCCTGTAGGTTCCTTGCCTTACAGCCAACTAAAATAAAATGCTAAAGCTAGCTCTATAGGCTGCATGGCAAGCTAGGAACAGAATCTAGGTCTCCTAAATCACTTCCCTGTCCACACCACCACACCCGCTCCTAAAAGTTCAGATGCTTATTTGAGTCTTTTGGGCTGGCAAAACTGGTCTATAAACCTGGTGAGAATAGCCCCTCTCATGATAATCTGGCAGGCTGAGTTGGAAGGGGGAAATAAAGAACAACGAGAGGTGTTTTTCTCACCTGCAAAACACCGAGAGAGAGAGAGAGAGAGCGCGGTCTAGTTGCCATCAATTCTTATTTAATCTCATTGAGTTCCCCCTGTCCTGCAGAAAGGCTGTATGAGAGAACATATAGGGTTGTGTTGGCTGCTGCATGGTAGGGTAGGAAAGCATGAAGAGATTTTGCCCTCTTTTTAAAACCCTCTATGGAAGTGACAGATCGACAGCAGTATTCTTATGGAGCCTTGCTTAAGGGTGTGTTGCCTTGTGGGACAGGGTCACTGCTAAGGGTTTGAATTCCTCCTAGAGAATGGGTCCTACTTGGCACCGTTCTGAATTCTTCCACACTTCAGAGGGGAGGTTTGGGTTGGGGGGGCGGAGGTTGAACTGTTCCTCTAAGCATTAAGACATCTGGGTGATGGTAGAAGATGATGAAGGTGGTGGTAGGTAACTATACTATTATACTATGGCAGGTAATCCATGTGTCTGTGGCGTCTCATGGGCCCTGAATCTAGAAAAGACTTAATTGTGTGTTTTAAGTCTTGTTGAGGCTCATGTTAGCATCTACTGAAAATTGAGCATCTTTCCTGAATAGGAACGCTTTCCTTAACCAGAGCCTTAGTCAAAGCTTAATCAGAGCAGAGCTTAATCAAAGCTAGTGAAAGAGCAGAGGTGAGATCTTCAGGTCTTGCTGATTCTCCTCTCAACTATTTCATGACATAAATCAGGAACAATTCCAGTGAAGTCAGTAGAGTTAGACTGTTGTGTAAAAAAACCAAAAAAACAGTGTAGGTGAGAAAAGAACTCGCACCTAATTATGTATATTAGATCAGGGACCACTTCAAAGGATAATTTACCTGGTAAGCCAGATCCGTTTATTTTTTAAAAAGTGCCAAGATCTCCTTGCTTGGAAGCTTGGGACAAAGTCAACAGAGAGGAAAACGTAGGCTCTCAGAACCTGAGTAAGTCAAATTATGAGCTATACAATCATCTGACATAGCAGAGGGTTGTTTCAGCATTACTGCTCACCCGTTGCATGCCTCTTCTCCCCTTCTCTGTCCGCTTGGCATGCTTTGGAATCATACGTAATGCCCACAATACCTAGCAAAATGGAATATTTTCAGCATTTAAGAATTATTTAAAAAGCACTTGCAAGGAAGTGTGAATGCTAATTTGAGATCAGTTCTTAAATTAAGGCTCATGTGATCACTGATGTACCTTAAATAAAGTAAATAGAGATCAGGGGAGCGGGTGGATGATTATACCTGCTGAAGGAGAAAAGACTGAACATGAGAGAAACATCAAAGCAAAAATAAAAAGACCTCTTTCTTCCAGAGTTGAAAACCTTGTTGACTGGAAGTGGTTTTAAATGGAGGTTCCACTCGGCTCCGCTCACTCTTTCACAACAGCTTTTCTGCTTGTGAAAGGACGGCTCTGAGTGAAGAAACAAGCCTAGGTTAAAGGATGGGAGGGAGACGTGGGGGGTGAGTTGAAATAGGAGATGGCCTTGGAAATTGAGGATGGTTAAAGGGGTGGGGTGAGAGAGGGCATGGATAGGCGGGGGGGTTGTAATCAGTTTCATAGACAAATTTTGGAATTGTCAGGCATGAAATTGGGCACGAATGCAGACCCCCTCGGAATACCCAATCAGTTGATTCACTTGACTATTTTGAGAAATTTGGAGGGGCGGAGGGAGATTTTTTTTTTTTTTTTAAGTGTCCACGCTCTGTTTGTTTTGAGTGCAGATGGAGTCAGAATGGCAGAGGGGAAAGTTGCCTCCCACCCTCTTTTTTCCCTCCCCGTCCCCAGGTCCCTTCACAGACAGACACAAGTGAGGAGGAGAATGTCTGTTTGAATGAAAGGCCCTAAAGGGAGAGTGAGAGAGCCATCACTTGCAGTTTCCCTGAATGGCAGCCTCTTGAGTGAGGCACCATATGCCGGCTCATGCCTCCCTATCAGGAGTTTTTTCAACGGGCACTGGATGCACAAATTGGCACAATTCAGCTCTAGAGCTCCTCAGCTGGTCTCCACACCCCACTTGACATGAAAATGACCTCTCCTTTGTGGGTCTCCAGGAAGGGGAGGGAGCCGGTGGAGGGGGGAGAAAAAACCCTGACATGGTGTCAAATGAATTGGAGGCTGCTCTACATCACATTCAGATGGTCCTTTTGAAAAGGAGGGGCTAGAAGAGGAGCAAAGGTGGCCAATTAAATACACAGTTGTGCCCAATACCAAGTAAACAGCTTAATGTACACACTGGGCCTGACTTCAGTTAAAATGTATATCTTAGAGCTAAAGCTGGGGCCCAAACCAAAGCCCTGAATCAGAAAACTCTCAAACTTTGGAGAAATCCTGGGGTTTGAACCAGAGGGTTTGGTTCTGGTTAGAGCCCGTTGGAAAATAGATTTATTTTCTGTTGGTTTTTTTAAGCTGATTTTTACATCTAAAAACTCAGAACCGCTGACATTTTCAGCTGAAAACTTTTTTGTTTGGGGGTGTTTGGTGTTTCAACCAAAAAGAAATATCAAAATTTGCCTTGGAAAGCAAATCTTTTAACGAAAAACTTCATTTAATCGAAAACCCAATTTTCTGTTGAAAAATAGCTTCAGCAGAAAGTTTTCAGCTAGCCCTAGTTCTGGTCCCATTTCTGCTAAAAGCAATAGAGACATACTGGCTCTAATTTGCTATTGATGTTAAGTGACGCTGCATCACTAGCTTCAGTGCAGTGGTGCCAATTTACACCCACCAGATCCAAGTTGAGGCCTTTGAGTGCTACCATGGTATATATGTAAAATACACTATTACTGTTGTGTGCTAAAATGATTGGCATGCTGCTTTCAGTATCAGTTATCTGGCTGGGTGGAATTGGTTTTGAATAAAGGGACAATGTCAAGATAGATCATGCAACTTACACAACAACAAAAAACTATAATCCCGAGCTGTGTTATCAATACCTCTTTAGATTGTTTAAAGTGAAAGAATTTTTTCAGAGTGAATTTCTTTTAAAGTATACAGGCTGTTTGCCTTGCTGTATTTCACTCCCATTGGGATGGAAACGGGCTGTCCAATTTCACTGGGTGTTTCTGTCTGTCTGATAGCCAGGGGATGTTACAGTACTGGATGGTGAAGAATTTTCCATTCCAGCTGCTACTACCATCTGGGGAAATCCAGAAGGGGGATCGGATCAGCTGGTCAAATTAAAAATGTGAAACTTGTTTCAGATTAGTTGTCCAATATATTCAGCTAAAGGTAGATCAGTTACTGGCTCCCCCCACCCCCTTTGGAAAGGGAACATTTTTTTTAATCTGTTACACAATAGAAATGCCCCATGGGGTCTGATAAGCCTAGTCATTTAATTATCCCTAAGGCTCCTGTGATGTTGGTTGAAAACTCTCTCTTCATTTGGCTCTTCGGAGTATTGTCCTTGGCTGTCTGGTGTGTCAAGACAATGAGTCCAAAGGAATAGAAATGTAGGAGACAAGAAGGGCATAGATCCATCAACGACCCTGCAGTCCCAGGAAGCTGATCAGGCGGGAGAGGATTGGCTCATTGATCCTTCTAGCATTAATTATTTCATAGCATAATTGTAATAATCCATTTAAAAAGCTTAATCACCCAAATGGCTGCATGTTCTGAGAGAGATGATCGAGGGTCTATTTACAGGAGTGTGTGTGGTGTGGAGGGGTCTGATGGGAAGATCTAGCATCACTAAAACTATTTCCAACGCCACCACTTTCAAAAGCTAAGTTTTAAATTATATACAAATAAGGAGTGGTCTCTATGATCAGAGCACAGGAATTAGTCAGGAGTCCTGGGGTGATTCTCACTGGCCTGCTGTGTGGCCTTCATTTTTGTGCCTCGGTTTCCCTGTTTGTAAAATGGGATGGAGTGAGGTTTAATAACTCAGGGGTGTTTGTAAAGCACTTTCCTTGGATGAAAGAGGTTCTAGAAGAGCAGAGCAGCATTGCATCTAAACGAGTTTTTGGAACCAAATGTTTCTAATTATCAGAATGTCAGGGATTTATTTGCATCACCTTAGAAACATAGTTCAGGATCTTGTCTCTAATGTCGGCCAGTACCAGCTGCTTTAGATGAAGGTGCAAGAATCTGATAATGTAGGCAAAAAAATCTGACTGGGCCTGAAGGTTTGTTCATGTTTTCTTTGCTGTGGGGGTTTTCAATCACCCCTAACATGTAGCTTTCTTTGAAACTGAGTTCTGAGCACCAAAGCGAATCTAATGTTGCTAATCGATTTGGAGGGGAGGGGAAATCAGTTTGGCCATTTAAACATTTTTCAAAAAAACTATAGACATTCTCAGTTGTGGACACTGCTGCATGTTCCTACTTCGCAGAGATGGGTTTGATTTTAAACATGCAATTTCTCCAGCAATTAGAGATCGGTTCTGCTCTCCATACAAGCATGCAACTCTTATTAATGTCACCAGGAGCTGTGCGGGTGTACAGGCAGGGGAATGGACCCTTGGTGTTTAATGTGGCCTAAGCTCTAGCGGTGTTGAGGAAATGCAAATGAAAAACAGCCCAAGATACTAGGTCTTTAAAAAATAGCATTTGCACTCAGGCTGTAAGGGCCCAACCCTGAGGCGTTCAGAGTGTCCATGACTTCCATTGATTCCACCAATGCAGGATTGAGCCCTGGGTTTCATGAATTTTCAAACAGCTTTATGGCAAGCACTGCACGCGTCCAAACTATGTAATTACATGATAGGCTGGAGGGGCTGTTCCGGTTTGTAGTATAAATGTGTCTTTTTTTAAAAAAGTGTTTATGAAAATGTGTTTAAAGATCGACCCTGCCTCCTCCTAGTGAATAGAATAACAGAGGGTTTTTTTCTGAACAGTGGACCCTGGTGAAGCAGAATGTGGCTCCAATGTAGCTGTCTCACTTCAGCAGGTCAATAAGATTTTTTTAAATTATTGTTGTTGTTGTTGTTGTTTTAATCGCCCTCGTCCCATATTCAATCAAGAGGAGAGGTGGGTCCCAAAGGACCAACCTGGTCGCTTGGTGTGGTTAATGCATGTTTTATAATCTTCCACAAAAGTTTGGTAGTTCTTTTGAAAGGGAAATTAAATACAGAAAGCAAGGGTATGTCTGTGTTATAACTTAAATGCCAGAAACTCCTTCCTGAGCTCAAAACAGCAGCCTTGGTAGTGAACGACAGAGTTCTGGCTTTAACTTAATTTTCTGGCTTTTGCCTATTTTATGGTGCAGTCCCTGAAGTTTTTTGGGAGCTGATCCTGTGTGGTATTAAGCAGAGTCATCTCTTTCCAGAGAGCAAATAATTTGTTGTTTCTCCATTCACAAGGAATCTAAATGACTATTGTTTTAGATTAAGGGGGAAATGAATGTCAAGTCACCATGTGAGAGTACACTCTGGGTCCCTCTCTCTCCTCTGGGACAATCTACGCTAGACTGAACACAAAATGGCTGCCGCTCCCTGCAGACAACAGAGTCCTATGATTGTAACAATGCAGTGAACAGGGGAATAACAGTCACTAAATAAACTGCACCCTGAAGACAACGAGAGTTGAGTGGGCGTGGTACCTATCAAGATTGGTCCGAAATCTGTGTGGTTTATATGCATGTCATCCGAGTTTTCCCTTGATAATGCAGTTAGACTATTGCCTCCCTGGGACCTTGGGGATATGTGCAGGCACATGCATGTGCACACGTGATCTTAGCTGAAATTTTGTATTATCCTGCTTGGCTGCATGTGGAAACATACGTGTGTACTCAGATGTCCAATGCACTGTATCTCTTGGGAAATTCTTATCTTTCTTTTTATTCCCCTCACATCCACCTAAGGGTTGATTAATAAATTGACAGTAAGGGAGCCACAACAGGAGAAGGACCAGTTCTACTGCCATATGAGTAACTTACTTATTCAAGCATATTGGGGCCTTACACTTTTCTGTCCCTAGATGCTTGCCTGTCCCAAGAGGTGTGCATCCCTTCTGGTATTTGCATTGAAGGGAGGAAAAATATCCTCTCGAGCAAGGTAATTTTAGTGAAAATTCTCCCCAGTGGCTCAGATGAGCAGGTGCTAGAATGCAGACAATAGCACTGTGCCAAAGGACAACATTTGCACAAAAGAGAGAGGTCTAGATTTTGATGGGAGCTCTTGCATCATGGACGTGATCGGGCCAGATTCCAGGCCCCACAAGACCCGTTTACACCTCTGCAGTGGCATACAAAGGCCAGAAAAGCCTCCAGTGAAAGGATAGCATAGGGGTTGCATATGCAGCTCTATTGTGCCCCTACCCTTGCAGCCCCCAGGGCAGGGGGAAGCCCAAGGTAGGAAGGGGCATGTCAGGGACAGGAGAGGGACTGCTCTGTAATTCTGGGATGCTGCACAGCCCCTAGGGAGCTGGGTAAGGCTGCCATGAGTTAGAGCAGCACTGAGAGGTACAGCTCAGCATGTGGTCCACATGAGTCTGTGCATGTATTTATAGGGACTTATGGGATGGGAAGCCCCAGCGCGATTACAGTAACACACACCGGCCTATTCGCTCTCGAAATGACACGGTCTGATGTCTAAAACGGCCAGCTATTTCTTACGAAGCTGCCTCCCATGCGGCATTAGCTGATATGCAATGACTGTTCTACCATCGCAATACAGCTGCTTATTGTAACTTGGCCACGCCGGCGTAACCAGCGTCATGTTTGTGACGGGATTCATAGATTCTAGGGCTGGAAGGGACCTCGAGAGGTCATCGAGTCCAGCCCCCTGCCCTCATGGCAGGACCAAATACTGTCTAGACCATCCCTGATAGACATTTATCTAACCTACTCTTAAATATCCCCAGAGATGGAGATTCCACAACAACGATACGTCAGATCAGGTTGTAAAAAGCATGAGCCAAAACTTTTAGCCAGAACTTAGCAAGGACCCTCACAATAACTCCTCCCCCTCTTCACCTTCACCTCCATCTCTGTAACGACAGCCGACCAGTCCCCTCTTCACAAACAGCTTGGGTATCCTATATTCCTTGTGGTTGTGTGATTTCAATTTGATACCCGGACAGTAACCCCGGGAGAATTTCAAGTACCAGTAAAATAACAATCATAATAATAATTAATAATACAATGACTTTAGAAATGTTCTAGTACCTTCCTCAATTGAATTCTTCTCTTCTCTTTTAATAGGTGTAAATTTCAGTGCGGGCATGAACTTGCTGTGGTTATTGAAAGAAGTGTTGCTCCTTATCTCATCATCTGTTCCTCTCTCACACTTTGGGAACGGGCGGTTATAACTTCTGGCCTGTCATTTCTATATCGTGGACCTGAAACCACGTCATCTTTGACAACACGGGAGACACCTGTCAGTGGCAAGGGGCTGGGGAGAAAGCACCACTTGTATTTGGATCTGATTAGGTTCAAGAAAGTAAAAGCCTTGGCCCCGCTACTTTTACAACTAAATCAGCCCTCGGTGTTTTGATCAGACAAAGGCTGTTGCTAGATATGTGGCATCTGTTAACAGACTACCGCTGTCATTAGCTGCAACTAGGCATCTGCTGCTAAAACCAAACACGTAACAGATGCCAGTTTAGAAGAGGGGTGGAAAAAAAAAACCCCAAAGCGCTAATATTTCACTTCTCCATAGATATCCCTTCATTGTTGGCAGAGGGGCCGGGAGTACTTCAGCAACTGTGGCATTAAATTTAAATCTGCCCCTCTTACAAATACCTCTCGGTATCCTTGTTCTGAAATGCCCGTTTTTTATGTCCATCTGACTGTGCGAGCTGCATTCGAGTTTGTTTGCGCCGTTATTTTATATGGACACGCACAAATCCCTGAGGTTACTTGGGCATGTGGCACTCGGCAATGCGGCTGGTGCTGCTGATTCCCAGCTACCAGCCGAGAGTTGGAACTGTCCTGCTGCCAGGGTTTAGAGAAGGAATTACCCCAGTGAATGTTAACTATAACATGGTCAGTGGGGCTCAGAGAAGGGATGTGCTCTATAGGCTCTCTGGGACAGAGTCTGTGTGGACGCAATGGCTAGCACAATGGAGTCTTAATTGGGGCCTGCAGGAGCTAATGTAATATAAATAACTCAAATGATAACCTATGAGCAAACGGCACTGTAGCTTTAAATCCACAGACCTGATTTCCATGCTCTGCAAGCAGTTTGGAGGTGGCAGAGGAGAAAGGGGAAAAGAACCTGCATATTTTTTTTTTATTTTAGTGCCATGCAGACGGGAAGATGAGGCGGCTGTGCTGATGGATAATGGGAAGGTATCAACGTGATGTGTTGTTAGTACCGTACCAAATAGGCTTTTAATTTTCTGGGGAGGTGTGGGGCGTCTCTGCAGTGCCGGCATCAATCATCATCATGAGGTTTCAGGCCCCGACTCCCCAGGGGCCTTTCATTGTAAAGGATTCCCTCTCCCTCTCTGACTAGGGGCTGTTCTCCCTCCGTGGCGATGCCTCGCGCAGACTAATTGCTGACTTGTTCCTCTTATGATGATAAAACTCGTGTCACCGCGAAATAGAACATTAGGATAAAGTCTTTAAACTGCCCGTGCAGCTGGGAAACTCATTTAGAGCCCCTGGTTTAAAAAACAAAACAAAAAACGTGGTGGTGATGGTAGCAGATATTTTTTTTGTCCATTAACTGCAGGAAATGGATACAAGTTTGGTTCTAAGGCTGCTAAATAACACACTGAGTCGGTATTTTGGTCCTACCCTCCTCATACACACACACCCCATCCTTTGTAGCTATCTTTACTTCGAAGGGCTTTTGTCTTAATACAGTTTTGGGTGAATTCTGATGCTCAGGAGAGGGAGGAGATCAATGTTTGGCTATAGCCAGATGCGACAGGGGCGGAGGCTGAGTGGTGGTGTATTAATTTAGATGGAATATATAGACCCAAAGAGTCAAAGATGTTAAGACCCTGACACTGTCCAACATTAGATAGTTTTAAACAAGGTTCGGAGTTTGGCGACCTTGGTCTGCTTAGTACTATGGCAAACATACCATTAAAAATCCTTTTAAACTTTTTATTAAAGATACAGAAAAGAAGAAAAAACAGTTGAAGGATTTGAAATGTTCAGTATTAAGGAAGGCTTTTGTTTTAACAACATCCCTCCTTCCCTTTCTGATTTGCTGGAGAGAAGGAAAACCCCCTTGTTTGACAGTCTCTTAAATAGTATCAAAGATGGTAATAACTTTTTGGGGAAAATAAAGACAAAACAACACAAACACACACAGAGAGAGAAGAGAAAAGAACAGCAAAGAGAGAAATTGCAGCTTCTGTCTCTGGGGTTGACTTTCACTTGCAGCTTCCTTGCTGGAGAAACGCAGGCACACCACATGGTCTTAGCAGCCACTCTGAGACCTGGCCAACTTGTGCCAGCACTGGGCTGTTTAGGGCATTGCATTTTGTTGCCTGACCTCTTTCTGGGCACAGGCTTACAGTGGTGTAGCAAAATATGCAGCTTTGGCTGGCTAAGCCAGACTCCTATTAGACAGAAGGAAAAATGAGAGGGATAGGAAAGAGAAGAAATAAGGTGGGGAAAGAAAAGGACAAATGGGATGAGGGGGCAGAGAAAGACAAACTCTCACATCCCAAGTGGTATTTGGGATTTACCTGGAGCCAATGGAGGTGGTGGTGTCATCTAGAGCCCTCTCTCTGGCCCAATCTGCTCAGTATATCCTTAGGACAAAGAAGGTCCAGGGTCCCAACAGTCATGGTGGAGAAGCTGACTCCAGTAACCAGTTTTTCTGTCTGCCTTTAAGGACCTCGAAAGGAAATGATGGGTGGACTAGCCAATCCTCTCATTATTTTGTCCAGCTACTTTGTGACACGCCAGCTTTGGTTCATTGATTTTTTTTTAATTTTTTTTTTGGTCTCACACTGTTCTTGTTTACCAGGCATGATTTTAACGCAGCCCTTGAGTTATATTGGAAGGCCTTTGTGTTTTGAACTAATTCAGTCCCCCTCTCTCCCTTTCATACCTTTTCCCATCATCCGTATTTGTTGTATAAGTTATTGTGACATTTTATGAACTTTAACTCACTCCTTATAGTTAAACTCACAATTAAGGTAAAGCGGGAGGCCCAATTATAGCAGCAGTGGTGGGAGATAGAAAACGCTTCTTCCTCCCCTGACTGCTAATTCCTTGCTCTTCTGCTCCCTCTTCCCACTCAGGGTAAAAATTTCCAAAGCACCTCACTGCCTTTCAACAGTGTAATTCTCGAAATGGCTCACGTCCCATTATCAAAAGTAATGGAGACCCTTAGGAGCCTATCTCTCATTAAAAGCCAATGGGAGTCACTCAGGGCCAGACTTGAAAATGTATTTAGGTGCCTAAAGATGCAGATGGGCATGTAGTAGGATTTTCTAATGCACCTAACTCCCACTGACGTGAATGGGAGTTAGGCTCTTGGATGCTACTGAATATTCCACCCCTCTGCTTCTTTACGTGCCGAAATGCCTTTACAAATCCAGCCCTCAGGCACTTTGGAAAAAGTTCCCCTAACACACTTTAGACGTAAAGCTCACCTTGCCACCTAACCAACAGCCTTCTCCCCTCACCCCCGCCCCTCCACCTTTCCCTTTTTCCTTCTCTTTGACTGAACTTGTCAGCCTCTCCTCTTCCAGAAGAATAGTTAATGTGCATCTGTCGTCATCAGTTTTAACCTATCAGAGCAAACGTTGTTTACTGCTTGCTCCCGTCGTTGCATTTGCCAACGCTTCAGGCTGTTTTGTGGCAGCCCCCCCTGACACAACACCCCAGGGCCCAGTTCTGCCCTCCATTATCCCTGTAGTTGGTAGGGTTTGCACTGAGGTAAATGAGGGCAGAATTTGATTCATAGGGTCTGATTCTCCTTTACACCAAGGTCCTTTGATGCTGCTCTGGCACTGTAAAGAGGCCTTGAAATGAGCATAAATTAAATTGACGCCCATTTTAAGGCCCTTTCACACTGCCAGTCTGGTGTAAAGAGGACTTGCTGTTAATGAGATTTGGACCTGTATTCTTTGGTGGTGGATACTGAAGGGATGCCTGGGGCCAGATTCTCCGCTAGTGTAAACTGGTTTACCTTTCTTTAGGTCAATGAACCTGCACCAATTCACCCCAGATGAGAACCTGACCCCTGGTACGTGGTCAATGCCCATCGGGGACAGCCCAGTCGTGCCAAGATTTGTCATTCCAGAGTCGTGATAATGATGCCTCAGGATGATAGGGCAGGGCGTGGTGCTCTCTGGGTATCACTGGAAGCCAGCCACTCGAGTCCTGGCAGTGGAGGTTCCTCGGGGTAGGCATTGCCTAGCCTGCGTGTTTGGTTTTATGGGAGTCAGACTCTGATCTGAACCCACTGGCACTGAGGACACATTATGTCCATTTTGCCCACTTGCTTTCAGATGTCCCTGATCGGACGTGCACCCAAATGTGTCCACATTACAGCATAAGCTACCCCGTACAAATATTGTTCTACTCCCGGACAATAACAGACTTCTTGGTGTATTTTTATGTGCCTGGCAGGACATTTAGGTTCTACCCTAGCTCCGACACAGACTGACTGGGAGACCTTCGGCAAGGCACTTAGCTTCTCTGTCTCTCCCATCTCCTCCCCAAACCAATTTCGTAAAACCGCCTTCAAATCCCTCAGAGGGACCTGCGTCTCCCCCGACGCCTATTGTGAACTGCCAGCTGAGAATGGTTCGGCAGGTGGGCAGCAGTGAGGACTGATATTATTGTTTGTGTACTTAAAGACCGGAAACTTGCAAATTCCATGTAGGTTCTTATCACACCCTCGCCACCGGAGCATGTTCCAAAAGTGCATTCAGTGATGTGGTTAATGTCTGTTGTTCTCTTTGTCTCACTACTGTGCTTGTACCTACGCAATAACATCTTCCTATTCCTGTTACCTTTGTGCTCTCCCCCGCTTGTTACACAAACTTAGGGTAACCAGACAGCAAGGGTGAAAAATTGGGACAGGGGGTGAGGGGGTAATAGACACCTATATAAGACAAAGCCCAAATATCAGAACTGTCCCTATAAAATCGGGACGTCTGGTCACCCTACACCAACTTGCTGAGGCAGATCCTGACCCCTGTAACTGCGGTGGTACAAAGCGGCTGTAAAACAGCCCTACCTGGCCAGCTGAGGATTCTCCCAGTCTAACCAGCTTTTCCCCACCCCCTAGCACTCCTTGGTGTAAGGAAAATGCCGGGGGTACTTCCAGGGGGAGAGGACATTGTGAGTCAGAGTTTTGCTGTGCTCCTTTACAGGTGAAACAACCCCTTTCATAGGCGCTGACTCCATGGGTGCTCCGGGGCTGGAGCACCCACGGGGAAAAATTGGTGGGTGCTCAGCACCCACTGGCAGCTCCCCGCCAGCCCCGCGCCCATTACCAGAGCACTTACCTTGCACCAGACGCCGGGCGACGTTGCGGGGCCCCGCCCCCGACGCACCCAGCGGAGCCAACGGAAGTCGGCTCCTATGCCTTGAGTGCTGTAACTAGTCGACATAAACTAAACCCGCCTCAGGATTTCCCCTAGTTTAGGCCAAGGGCTGAACTGGGCCCTGGCCGCTCTGGGAATTGGAGGATGATGATGGCAATATACTGCCCCCTTTGCCCAGCCAGCCCCTTAGGCTTCTGAGCCAAGAACAGTTCAGCCAGGGCCAAGGGTCAAAGCCACCGGGTCTTGTATTAATTCAGACTGTAAAGTTTTCAGGGCAGAGGCTGCCTCTTCCTGTGTCTTTGAGCAGCACCTAACACAACACGGCCCTGATTCCAGTTGGCTCTGGACCCTACAGTAATATAAAAACTAAAGACTTGCCCAGCTCACAAGGCTGTGGTGGGAGTTAATTCACTGAGGTTTTCTAAAGCAGGTTGAGATCCCCTAGAAGGACAAAGTCCCTTCCCCTGCAAAGAGAAAGTGCTGTAAAATAGCTGGAGGTGAGTTTGTGTCCTGGAGCGACTGACTCTTGCCCTGTTTTTGCATCCTTCATTTCCATACTCATTTTTTGACTCGGTGGGGGAAGTGGGGAAGGATATAGGGGAAGAGGGTTTAGCTACAAGATTGAACTTCATAAGGAAAAGGGAGAATGGGGGGGGGGGGGGAAATGATTATTTAAAAAGCTACTTGGGTGTAGTGGGGGGGTGCTGTTTTTAAAAAATAAATAAATAAATAAAAGGTAGCAGAAGCGGCTACTGCAACCCCTTCCCCAGATGCAATCCCACTCCTGTAATTTCTGGGGGAATTGGTTCATCTTGGGTGCAGATATATTTGTGTCAAGGTGCAGCTGCACAGATAGCCCGACTCTATGCATAGTAAGAGGCTTTCAGAGAAAGAGGTTATGCCCAGAGCAAGGCCTTATCAGAGCAAGCTGCCTGCCATTTATCTGGTTCCCTATCAAATATGAAAACAGGCCTCAATCTGCTGCTTCTATTTTCCTTGTGAAGGCTAGGGGTGGAATAATAATTTAGTCCAGTTTTTTTTTTGGTTGTTTTTTGTTTCCAACAGTAACCTTCTGCCAAACTCTGCTCTTTCTAACTTCCCGAGGTCTCTTACAGTGCAGCTCTAGGAAAGAGATTCTCTCTCTGTGGTTGGGTGCATGTGTATTTTTTACAGGTATATTTAAAAACTAAATATTTATTTTAAAAAATAGATTCCCATATCCTGGAGGGTTTTTGTTTGTTTTTTTACCGGTTTCCCCGATATCACAGGACAGTCCCGGGGTACCACGTCTCAGGCATTTCAGAGTGTAATATTATTATTCTTCATTATTTCTATTACAGCACCCTTAAAGCCTCAACCACGCTCCAATTGTCCTGGGCGCTGTGCAAGCATATAGTGAGAACCAGTCATTTCTCCAAAGAGCTTCCAGTCTAAATAGACAAGGCTGGCATAGAGTGGAAGAAAGGAAGTTTCATTATCCCCAATATATAGATGGGGAATTGAGGCAGAGAGAGCCTTAGAGCAGATTTTCAAGTGTTCAGTCCCCACAACAGGGCGGCTCGTTTTCAAAAGAGTTCCCAGAAGGTCAGGTCTGGATTTTCAGTGAGCCAAGACATTTGAAAATTTGGCCACTTATTTAGGAGCTTGCATGGGAATGGAGCTCTTCTGAAATTCTGGCTCTGTTTGTGGGGGCTGAGTTCGTTTTGAGAATCTGGCCTTAAGTGACTTTGCCTGAGCTGACAAAGGCAGCGCTTGGTAGTGAACCTGATCTCCTGAATCCTAGTCCAGGATATCAACCACAAGACCAGCCCTTCCCCACTCCATGGATCCTGTTTTGGGAATACTTTGGTTTTTCCTTGGCTGTGTGATGGATTGCTCTTCTTTTCTTTTTTTTTTGGGGGGGGGGGAGGTTTATGCGGGGGGTGCACTGACTTTAAAGGGCCAAACACACATTCTCAGATACACCGAGACCTGGCAGTTTCATGTGAGCATCTGAGGGAAGAATCTGTGTGGCATGGAGCCCCCTATTTTTGTGTACCTTTGCCATAAGCTCTAACCCTGCAAAGATGGCTTATGCTACTTAATGCAAACAAGGCTGGATGAGCAGAAGAATTGAAGGCAGAGCACAAAATGGCTGAGCTATGTGTAATCTTGGGGCCATTAGCTGGAGTAGCCTCCTGACCCCTGGGTTAGAGCAGTCCAGCTTAACTCGGCGGGACTGTAGCAAAATAGAAAGACACCCTCGTGCAGAATTACCCTCACCAGCAATCTTACGGCTGCCCTCCCCGCCTAGAATCCATCTTAAAGGTATTCTCCTCCCTACAGTAATAAGGCCTGAAAAGCCCATTGCTTACATTTTTAATTCCATATCTGTGTCTAACTGCTGATGCTAAATTCCGATCCCACCACTTCTCAGGGCAATGCGATCCACATGTTAATATTTTAAGCCAGCCACTAATATTTTTATGTGGGAAATTGAGATTTTCTACGGTCGCTGGATGAGCAGGCCATTTTTCCACGCTGAGGTATAAAAACTGTAGCTTAGGAAAACATTATTTTACATATTTGTATTTCTCCAGGCCGGTTCCTGGCTCTTACATTGCCTACCCTTGCCATAAGGAATGGGACAGTGATAGTTGCAGCCTGGATTATCGTTGAACCAAGTGCCCTCCTGCAGATTATTTGTTTTACAATAGCACATAGAGGCGCCAATAAAGGTCAGAGTCTTTGTGCTAGGTGCAGTGCAGACACATGGTAAGAGACAGCCCCTGCCCCAAAGAGTGTACAGTCTACATAGGAAAGGATAAGAGGCAGGAGTATTATCCCCATTTTACAGAAAGGGAACTGACACAGGAGAAGATGGGGTGACTTGCCCAAGGTCACATGGGAAATCTGTGGCAGAGACAGGAATTGACCGCTTGTCCCCATTCCAGGATCTCAACCACAAAAGCAACCTTCCTCTTTAGACAGGGAGGAGAAGCACGCCGGTCTTTGGTTATCCTTGCAATCTCTGACTGACCCACTGCTGACACCAGCACCATTCCTCACATCCCCACTCGCTGAGAAAGTCACCATCATGCCTTGTGTCCTCATCATTTTTAAATTCTATCAGTACAAGAAACTCAGCGTCAGGCTGGCATGGTTAAGGGCACTATAATCCAATATAGTAGCATGGAGTGGGTGGGGGGAACATAGTGGGTGATCCTTATGGCCCCTAGCTGATCTACTCAGCAATGGCTGCTTTATATTAATAATAATGTCACTTGCAGCACTTTTCAGCCAAGGATCTCAAAGCATTTGGAAAGCGCTAATGAACTAGGCCTTGCAACTCCCTCTGTGTGAGAGAGGTTAATAATGATGTCCCTTTGCAGGTGGGCAAACTGAGGCACAAGGAGGTTAAGTGGCTTTTCTTCTTGATTAAACTGGGTGCTTTTGCTCAGAACTGTCTTTCTCTTGGAGCTGAATGCTTCATATTTGTGAATTGCTGAGAGCAGAAACCTATTTATAAAACTCCGTCTTCTCTTGACAGGTGGCAAATAGCATCTAACTAGCGAGCTGTATTAGGGACACAGAGAGAGGGGAAATCAAGGGAGATATACCATAGCATTTAGTGGTCACCTAAGTCACCACCCAAGCTTATCACTGAAGGAGCAGACAGTCCATCTGGTGCAATGAGTTGATACTGAGAGGTAGTGTCTCTCCCTAAAGGCTGCCTATAAATCACATTTATGGGCCACAGTCATGGTCCAAGCAGTGCATTCTGGATGTAGCTCTTGGAAGCACAGAGACTGGGGTCAGGTGCAGCTGAAAATTGTAACCTAAATGCTCACAATCCAAAGTCAATCAGAAATCAGTGACAGAATGCAAGTCACACACACACAAACGCACACACGCTGTCTTTCTCTGTCTCTCTCAATACATCCCTCTATGCCTTCCCCTCCCCCACTACTCCACCTCCAAACTTTGGTTGGCAAGAAGGCAGCAGGTAGCAACGCTTAAATGAACTGCAGACCCGTGGCGCTGTCCCCAGTCTAATCATTCAGTCCCCACAGCTGCTCACACACCACGTTATCAAAATATGTGTTGGTCTACGCTCTGCCTAGGCTTCAAAGCTCAATGACGTCTCTTTGTCAAATCAACATTTAAACCAACACCTTGTCCGTGTTTCCACCTCCCTGCTTCGCACGCCAATATTCAGTAAGCTTTAGAAAATGGAATGATTAGCCAGACACTGATTTCTCTTCAGATGCTTGAGTTAGCTGTGATGCAGGTCATGGGTAGCTGGGCAGAGCGAAGTTGTGATGTTTTTGCTCTGGATGGGAATTCTGGTTTTTTAACCTGTTCGGTTGGGGAATGAACCAAGGACATTGGGATCCACTGTGGATTTTATTTTTAACCCACTGACTATCATGGCTGGGAATGTTACCACCCTGGAAAGAAATCAAGGAAATATTGGAGGCGAAAGAGAGATTGAAACGGAAGTGGCTTATGTACAGGTACTGAGCCCTTGTTGGAGAAAAGTCGCTAGCAATCAGACTTGTTACTTCAGTTTTCCTTTTCAGGATTGTTCCTTTCAGTTGTAACAATAAACTCTGTGAACTGAAAGGAAGTTTAATGGTGGGATTTTGCTAGGGTGACCAGATGTCCCGATGTTATAGGGACAGTCCTGATATTTGGGGCTTTTTCTTGTATAGGCTCCTATTACCCCCACCCTCTGTCCCGATTTTTCACACTTGCTGTCTGATCACCCTAGATTTTGCTGGGTTTTTTTTAATACACATACCAAAGAACGTTGAGTAATGCCTTTCTTTCTTTGGGACCCAGTTCTGGCACAAAGGAGTTTTTTCTTTAGACTCCCAATCACTCATTGGCCCAGACACATCAATGGACCTTTGCAGGGATAGTTTGCAGCAGGGCTTCTTGGAGGCCTTCAGCCAAGAAGAGGGAGGAGATCAAGTTGCCAAATTTGTCCCAATGGGTTAGTGTCAGTTCATAGCACACAAACCATCCTACAACGTTCTGTTGTGTTGCTTTCATTGTGGGACGCTTCGTTCCCATTAACTCAGGTGTAGTTTGGAATTACAAAGCTAGGGCCTGATTCTATACTAGCACCAGCATAAAAGGGGAGGAACTGCATTGAAGCCAGTGACAAGACTGTAAAGGTAAAACTGGGGTCAGGAGAGGAGATGCAAGCCCACTGAACTCAGCAGCCCTGAGGATAAGTAGGAGCAATTTGTATTGGCTTCAACTAATGAGGAGCCTTAGCCTCAAAGATCAGATCTGAATCAAAACTTCCTTCAGGTGAGAGGATGTTTTGACCCAGGTTTTTTGTTTGGGTCGATCCTTGGCAGCTGGAGTCTGCTCCTGCGTGGTCCTGCTACAACACCATAATACTGAGCCGTCGCAGGCTGTTGTAGTCAGGGAATTGACTTCAACGTCAGCCATGCAGCTTTACAACGTCATAACTGGATCCCGAAGCAAGAAAAAGAAAAGTTTAGCTGTGACGAAGAAGTCTTGTCCAAATCCACGTGGTGTTGGTAGTTATCAACCCTGGAGAGAAATGAAATGGGGAAATGTATAAAATGTAAATGGCTTTAGGGTTTTTTTAGCGTGATATATTTGGATTTCTTTCCCAGTCACAAACGTTTCCCAATGTTGAAATATGAAATGAAAGCTAGACTGTTTCATGGGCACCTATTATTATTTGTATTAACGTAGTACCTAGGAGCCCTAGTTATGGACCAGTGTGCTAGGTGCTGTACAAACGCAGAACAAAAAGATGGTTTCGGCCCCCCCAAAAGCTTATAATCTAAGTATAAGACAAGAGAAAACAGATGGATACAGACAGAGAGATGGGGCAGCACAAGAAACCAAGGAGACAATATTGGCCAGCATGATTGGCAGTGATCTCGGTACACCAGCAGCTTAACCACTGTCAAGTTTTTTGTAGGCGTCATGACAAAGGAGAGTTTGTTAGAAGTCAGACTAGACAACCACCTGTGATCTTAGCTAGTTCCAACTCCCTGGCAATGTGAGTTTGTTCACTATGTTGTTGTTGTTATCGCTGTTACTGATTTGTACTACAGTAGTTCCGACGGGCTCCAACCAAGATGATGGTGTCATTGTCCTAGGCGGTTTACAAATAAATACTGAATGAGAGTCCAGGCCCCAAACAGCTTACTATGAAATAAACAAGACAGACAAAAATGGGGAGAGGAAACAGGTGAAATAACTTCCCCAAGATCACACAGTGGCTCAGAGGCAGAATTAGAACCCAGGATTCATGTCTATCAGTCCAGTATCCAATATACTAATCTACATTTGTTCTGCATCATGCATTTATTTTTGTGTTTATCCTGTCTAGCTCAAATTGTCCCAAGCAATGGGGGCTTTGGCCTCTTCCCTTGCTATCAGGCAGCATAACAAAACAGTTCAGAAATATCTTGACAAGAAAATATACTGAAATATTTTCTGCTATAGTACTAGGCTTCCTGGCTTCCATTTTTTTAGATGTAAAGTATTTTGTGAGTATTTAAGAAAAATTCAGTAAAGCGTCTCTGCTGATGCTGAAAATTGAAGGCAATATCGAAGTTTAAGCAGATCCCAGATGAAAGTGGATAAATATTAAGACAGATGCATCTCAGCACCTTTCTGACAGTTAAACGTGCATTTCTTAAGTGTGGACGTTAACAAGAGCTCAGAGATTTTGACCCACTGGTATAGATTAATGTGAGAGAACCTGACAGACCCACATCATTGTTTAAGACAAGTTCATGATGTAAATTGGCAGACAAAGAAGTGAGCAGTCAATATAGATTAGAATTAAATCTCTCCTCTTGTCCACAACCAGGGGCCCTGCATTGATTGGATCACATGCGCCAGAAACCTGGGCTTTGCCAAAAGTGACAGGGAGGGAATAGGGAACTGGCACTGAGAGTTGGGAATGTGACGTTTATTTCATTCCCAGTCTGAAGGACTGGCCTCAGCAGGCAGTTTCCCAGCCAAATGGATAAAGTTTATTCCATTTAATATAAACAGCCACCTTAGGATAACAAGCTACAAGAGCCACATGTATGGTCGTGAGCCGGGAAAGCACATAAGCACATCCCATTGATTTCAATGGAGTTTCGGGACATGCTTGAAGTTAAGCATATGCCTAAATTCTTTCCTGAATTGGGGATTAGAGTTGAGGGAAGAAGAGAGGAAATTATGTCCACATTTTTGCCAGTTCTCAATCACTTTTCAATCCAGCCACATTGATGCCCCTTTTTGTTCACTTTTTCACAAGTATTCGTGTGAGTGGATGTTCTCACAAAGAGTGGGGAACGGCTGTTCTTTGTGCAAATGCCCACGATCGTGTGCTAACGAGAGCATCAGTACATGAATCTGAACATTTGCTATTCATGCAGGAAGCACTGACCCTAGGCTTAGCAAGCTTGCATTCCAATCAGTGAGCAGAAACAATGGCACGTGACGTAGGTGACCAATCACACAGCATGACGCAATAGATTTTCAGAGGGAGCAGTTAGTGAACAGCCCATGGGCTGAAATATGTACCCCTCCCTCCCCAAAAAAAGGGTGTGAACAATTATGAGTGACCAATAAATTTATACAAATCAATCTGTTCATGGGTGACTGGTGGGAATACAAGGCTATGTTGGTTGGGTAAATTGTTTACTGTGAGTAGTTTTCCTATCTTTAATCTCCACTGAGGTAGGTTACCGACATCTTATTACTTTTCTCTTTTCATTATTAAACTAATGGAATGGAGAGACTGCATCCCACTGACTCTGGGTCTGATTTTCAGAGCTGCTGAAACTGATATCCATGGGAGCTCTGAAAATCAGGCTCTGAAGCTTAAGAATTTGTAAGAAATAAGCTGATGGTGATTTTTTTTTTTTTAAACATACAAAGTTTCCAAGAACCTTCCATTTTTCCTCTCTCAAACAATAAGTTTGCTTCCAAACTCTCAGAAAATACCTCTGTTCATGACTCCAGTGGGTATAAAGCAGGGTCAAACCAGACCCAGGCAGACAGCAGTTAATGTGTGACAGAGCTCTGTATGCAGAATCAAGGATTTTTCATTTAAAAAAACAAATTCTGAAGTCATTCATATTTGCTTTGCAAGGAGGCCTTGTGCGCTGTCATTTTCATAATAACTTCTAGGATTTTATTTATTGTTTGAGCTAAATGATTTCTTGTTTCCTTTCTGTAAAGAATATGTGGCTTCTTGTAATTCCCTAATAGCAGATTTCCTAGCACTACAGAATTACAGAAAAAATGCGAACATCTCTGTCAATCAGAACTCAGAGCTACCAGACTATCAAATAACCTCACAGCTCTTCTGTTTGTCCCTCCTCATAGCATATATTTCTCCTAAAATAATCTCTTTGAGAGATGCCCTCAGAAGTCCTTTTTTCCTACTTGTTTCCTTTTAACATGTGAGACCCACATCAGTGACTTGGGAGTAGATTCGCTCAATAAAAATGTCTTACAGCATTCAACACCCATGGCTTCCATGGGACCACTCACTTGCTTAAAAGTAAGCATGTGCTTAAATGCTTTCCTGGATCAGGACCTAGACTCGCACTGGACCAAGCTTCCTCCCTTTCTAAAGCACAAGCGCATACAATGTGATGGTCCCGATTACATATTTCAAATAATATAATAATGCAATGCATGCGTCAAAATGATAGGGGATGAAAGTAGGAAAAATTACTGTCACAGTTACCTATTATAGTGTAAGAAAACTCCTAGGTCTTGCATTTATTAACCTTGGGGGGGGGTGGTTATTCTCTCTATGGTTCTAGTTTGGGGGCGGGGGTGGGGTGAGCTGATCGTTCTTGTATTTTGCAGTAGCATTTCTGGATTTTTTTAAACCTATCTATTTTTTTGGCTACAGATCATCAGCAACACAATTCTAATTTCGTCAGCAATACAATTCTAATTGCTTCCTGGGTCTGGCTCTTGTAAAGTTTTCCCCCCTCATGCTCTTCGAAGGAAACCTACCTGGTTATGGCAAAATGGCAATTAAAAAATAAAATAAGATCATGAAACTCAATATTCGGCATGTGGAGCTAAACCTTAAACTGCCAGAGAGAAAAAACAGCAGAATTATATCGTTTGTTCTTCCTCTCTCACTCCCCACCCCCCTTCCCATTTCCCCATGCAAACCTTTTAATTTTTATGCCAGTGACTTTCTTTGCCTTGATCAGACTTTATCACATATCTCTAGTTGGGATCCTGCCTAGCTTAGCATAAGACAAAAATGGGTAGGGGGGAGGAATCGGCTGAATAATAGGACGGATTTGTAGCAGCTGAGGATTTGCATTCAAATGTTTGCCAGCCTCCTCTGAGCTCGAGCTTTATCATGTCTTTACAGCCAACAGCTTGTTTATGAATAAAAAATGTGGCATGAAACCAGAGGAGTGAGTTGTCTTTGTTTTGTCAAGTGTGCGGAGACAAAATGCTTGCTTCTCACAAGTCTTCACTTCATACAAGCCTTCTGGGACCTCTGGGGGCAGCTGGACTCAAACTGCTACCTGCAGACTGGTTGCTATGGCAAGCCTGCTTCACCTCCTTGACAGGCCTTGCATATTCATGAGCCCGGAATGGCTGGCTGAAGGGACCTTGGAGATCTTCTATGCAAAACAGGAGCGCTTTGACAGGCAGCCACTTTATTAACTCATTAAGCTCATCTTGTTCCTTTAAATGCAGTATAATTACAAATAAAGCTGTCACACTTTGTTTGCAGTTATATAATTTAGCTAAGTACTGCTATGACCTGGGTTTCAAGGAGGAAATAGAGGTTATGAGCTTGGAATACAGTGACACTGGGGAAGGGGGGAAATGAAAGAGCTAGAGACGTTTCAGAACCTTCATTCATTCTTTTTCTGGGGTGGGAGGGATGGTTCTGTGCTCGTTTAGAAAGAACTTCTCTGAAGACACAGGCCCAGGTTCTGCTTTTAGCTACACTAACGGAAATCCAGTGCAACTCCGTTGCGTCGAAGTCTTCTCTTTGGTACACGCGTGTAAACCTGGGATAACCTCCTTGATGCCAGTGGATTTATAGCGATGTCACTGAGACAACCCTTACTTTAAAGAAAAAACAACCTCCACGGCCCAGATTTCCAAGGGACTCAGCACCCGCATCTTCCACTGACTTCAGCTGGAGCTGTGAATGTTTCACCCTTCTGAAATTCAGGGCCTACAGCATTCTGCATTAATAGTCCTGGTGCATTGGTTTCTTGATGTAAAACACCCTAGTGTGTGTTTATTTAAAAAAAGGTACAAAGTCTAGATGAAATGGAAACCCAATTCATCCCTAGAACTGCCGCATCTTTAGACCCTACGCTGGAAATTAAGGGCCGAGGGTAAAATGGTCTTTGTTTCACCCTCCTCTGTTGACTGAACACAAAGCAGGGTTCAAGGCAAAGTTGTCAGTCAGTGCACAGTACTGGAGAGAAGTTATGGTCAAAAATGGAGTGGGCTGGGAGAGGAGACACAGAGGGTGAGTTGAGAGATGAGGAAAAGAGAGGTGGGGGGAATCCCATGGAAAACTTTTTAACAACATTTATCCAACAAATGCTCCAGCTCCCTTCCCTTCATCGGCCTTGTACATTTCCTGGTTAAGGCATTAAAGGATTCGTAAGTGAACCATGCTAAAATGCATTTGAATGTACCGTAGGCAAATGTCATTGGTAATGGTGACATAGGATAAAGGCTTGTAAAGGGTGTGACGCTCCGCTAGTGCCTCGAGTATTCCACAGAGCTGAAAGAGGATGTGGTTCTTTTACACTGTGTTTTAGAAAGAATCGTAACCTATTGAGGTCAAACCATATTTTTTTTAATGAGCTAGAGGAAGGGTAAATATTTATACTGGCGAGAAACAATAAAATGGGGCAAGGATTTTAAAAACCTGATTCCAGTGCGCTCTCCTTTCTTGTCAGCGAATGAGTGGATCTTGTTCAACAATATCCCTGACACAGACCTCTGATGTTGGCTTGGCTTTTGTGCTCCATCTGCAGTCATTTAAGTGCACTTGGAAAGTGAGATAATATTGCACGGGGGGGGGGACAAGGCGGGCAAGTCAGGTTTCTGAGTGCTTGTCTCCTCAAACACCCAAGGCAAATTGATAAAAGATGCACACAGATGAGTCCATTTGTGACTTCTGTCGTTAGAATTTCCTTTCTCTGGCACCACAGGAAGAAACAGAAAAACCTCTAACTTCCTAGCAGGGCCCACAAAGAGTCTGCCCTTTGTCTTTCGCTTGGTTGTGCCTGGATATTAAAGGCCTGACCCTGAGCCGTCAAAGTCTGTGGCAGTTTTGCCTTTGGCTTCAGTGAGGACAGGCTCAGGCTGTCCACATCTGAACAAAGTAATAAGGCTGAGATTCTCAAAGAGACTAAGCAAATTAGTAAATGGGGGTTGGGTGCTTAACTCCTCCTTTGAAACTCCCAGTCTGGAAAATATTAAATTGTGAACTGGACCTTGTGTATTTGATTGATTCCAGCATTTCTGGAGAGAGACGCTCTTGGACAGCAATAGATGCTCTTCAGCCACTAACTGCCTGGGGTTAGGAAGAAACTTCACCCATGGGAGGGTTACTCCATAACTGACCTTTGCGGGATTTCTTGTCTCTTACTCTGAAGCATCTGATACTAGGGCACTGTCAGGCAACGGGACTCTAGACTAGGTGGGCCACAGGTCCTATGTAACTTAAGTCAGCACTCTGAGGACTGGCTGAGTTAATGCTACAGTTCAGCCTCCCAGGAATATTCAGACCTGCATTGAACTCATACTGGGAAGTGTCACAATGAGCTTTGCTTGCATTAGGTCAAGGACAGATGGTGCCATTAGAGCCATGGCCCTTATGACGGATGGTGCGGAGTCGCACAGCTCAAGTCGGGGGCTCCAGGAGGCAGTGGGATAGCGGAAAGTTTGCCCACTGTACCAGCCCTTAGGAGAGAGAAGCACAGCTCCTATTCTGCAGCTGGTGAGTTCGTGGCTAGCACCTCCGAGGGAGTGCTAGCAAAGAGCAGACTGTGGAAAAGCACAGGGACTGTAATAGTGCTCGTCTCCTAAGCAAGGGGCTCAGGAGAGGTTCAAGGGGAGTCCTTGTTGCCCTTCAACATGGTCTGGACAAAATCTGACCCTAAGCAAACAAAAAGAATGCTATAATGCTCTGTTCAATTGATCGTGAAACTGCCACCTATAGATCCTAGACAGAACGGCAGGAATGATCAGAGCTCATCTTACTTGGTGCACTGCAATAAAACTGTTTTGTTTCAGTTTCTCACAGCTGTGCTTTTAAAAAAAAATCATTGCAAGGAAAACACTGGGCTTTTATTTATTTTCCTGTTTTGCAGAAACTCCTTTAAATCCATGTCCTAGATTTAGCACAGGCTCTGAGAGGGATGAAAGAGATAAGTCCCAGATTGTACTGCTGTGCCCAACAGACTGGTTACATCGTACTTGATGACACTTCAGCCCCGTTGTCATGACCCCATATAATCCAGCCTCCTGGACCATCTGACACACATTTACACTTAACATTTTGTTACGAGACTCTATAAATGAGATCTCTTTGACCTTCAATCCTTGGCTAATTGCTAGTTTCATGTACAAGACTAGCCTAATTTTATGTGATAATTACCTGAAAGTGGCAATACATATGGCATTGCATGTTTGAAATGTCAGAACTGGAAAACTGTCGAGTGGATGCAGGCAAATGGAGAGAGTGGAGGGGGGTAGGATGTATTCCTTAGCTACTAGAACAGTTAAGGGGCATATACATGACTAAACAAACCAGTAAATGTTTTATATGTATGTAATAGATGGATAGAAAGAAAAGTGTGTCGACCTGCACTGAGACAGGTCCGTGTGTGTGTGTGTTTGTTTGTTTGTGTGTGTGTGTCTGGATTGCAAGGCTGGGCATAGAATAAAAAAAGATACTGAAATTGCCAGCAATAAGGATATTCATTAAAGTGGAATTTTTGTTCCCAAGGAGCCCACATACTTCTGTGAGTTAGAATGATTCTGACTTTCTCTTAGCACGATGATACTGACCTAACAATGTCCTCCTGCAAACATTGCACTGAAAGAATATGGGATGAGGAGAAAGGGGAGGTGTGTGCTGTTTAGAAGCCAAACAATGCATTTCAATTTGGCCCTTTTATTTTCTGGGGGTATCAAGGAATACGGTACTTTTTTCGGAGCTGAGTGACTGGCAGCTGTGTTTTCATCCCCAACTATCCTTCACTCTGAGGACATCATAATGGGCCAGGATTCGAAATTACACTGGAGAGGCCAAATTCTGCTTGTACCAGACGAATTCCAAAATAATTTTTTTGATCCAAATCCTCAGCTGATTTACATCTGCTGAGTGTCTAGTCCGCTGTCTGTAGTGAAGTTGTTCTGAGTTTACACCCATATAACTGAGAACAGAACTTGTCCCAAAAGTCTAAACATTAAAATCTAATTATATGGACAATAAAGTTGATATAATATAAATATAGATACATGTACACACGCGTGCGCGCACGCACACACACACACACACACACACACACACACAATGCTGCTCTGGAAGAACCACAGTGGTGCTTAGTCTCGCAAAAGCTTTTTTAATTTTAGCTTTGAGTTTCATGCTCAGTCCCATTGGAGTAACCCAGGAGTCTGGCAGTTTGTGTCATCAACAGGTAAGAGGGAACATTGGTTTAAAGCATGCATTTTGATTGTGCAAGCAGGAGTGTTGTACATTGCAACACTTTAAACTCTTTAACCCTTTTACCGACTGCAATAGCTTCTTCAGAGGGCAGGGGGAAGAGTTCAAAATGGACCAGAGACCCAGATCTAAAATGCCACATGTTTCCTTCCACAAATTACATCTCACATTATTATTTATTGAGGATTGAAATCGATGGGAATATTGGCAGATTAAAATACTACTTCAGGGCAAGGATTGCAGAATTGGGCTTTCTATTTTACATCTATCTAAGGTAAATGGCCCCCATTATCAAAGAATCTTTACGGTCTTCAATGTGTATCCTCATAGCACCTCTAGAGAAGTACCTATTACCCCCATTTTACAGGTAAGGAACCACAGCACAGAGAGGCTTGCCCAAGCTCACACAAGAAGTCTATGGTGGAACAGTGGAGCAGATCTCCCAAGTCCTAGGCTGGGAGATCTAACACCAAACCATCCTTCCTTTGAAGGCACCAAAAGTAAGCTGTGCACTTTTTGAAGTTAGAATAAGGCCTTAAAGAGGCCTATGGCCCATATGCTGTTAAATCATCTACCTATGCAGAGACCCTTTGGAGATCTGTGCCTAAAAGAACAACTTACAGACAGAGGGATGGGAGAAGGAAGCAGATGGCAGACAAGGGGGAATGCATAGTATAAATCATGGAATTCCTTGGACAGTACAACACATAATGTGGGAGAAATTCACCCCCGATGCGAAGGGCCTGTCTAGGTACCGCTTAGCCCTCAAGATAGGACTTGGGTGGTGCAAAGCCCTCTTGAAAGTAGTAAATTTCACTCCAGGTTAGTTCCTTAATACACACACAATATATAAAAACTGTGGTTAAATATTTCAACGACCACTACCCCCCCTGGGAATTAGTTGATTGTTGTTTGAGGGATTCTGGAGAAGATGACTGGGTGGTATACAGTAGCATGGAGGACATTGCATATTAGAAACGTTCTATATTAAATCAATTGCTTTGCCTGCTTTGACGTAGTAGCCGAGATCAGCGCCACTAAGATTTGGATGTAGACCTTGTTGAAAATTTTCCAGCTGAATGGTTTTTTTGGTCAGAAAATGTGTTTCCTTTGGAAATATGTCAATTTTGACATCAAGTTTCTGGAAAAAACTAGAAAACAGTGCTTCAATAAGGTCAAAATGTTCCATTTTGACATTTTTAGAATGGAACAATGGACTTTTCATTTTGAAATTTTTCTTTATATTAAAAAATGTTAAAAGTCAAAATTGACATGAAGCATTTTGGTTGACCTTAAATGTAATTTTTGTGAACATTTCACACCACAGGACATTTCAAATTTTTTTACTTTCATTCTGATTTGGATCAAAACAAATTTCAAAATTATGACACATCCCACAAAATGGAAACTCTGGTTCACAGATGCTCAGTATGCGGATGCTCAGTACAAACTGGGATTTGGAATTGGGTGTCGGAATCCACTCGGAGGTTTTGAAAACATTAGACATTGTGCCAAAATATAGTACCTTGATATACCCTGATTGCATTCTCTTGGCAGACCAGGTTCTGTAGCAATCGGGTAATTCTAATTACTTATTAGTGGTTGACAGCAGTTGGTATTTGGCAACCTGCACGTCTCTAGGAATAAAGTAAAGTAATTTTCCTAGAACAAACTTCAGGTCCCCACATCCTTCCTAATCATCATTTTGATTTACGGAAAATATGATTATGTTGCTTGTTTGCTTATCAGGGTGTAGCACTGAACAATGTTGCATCTTGTATTTGGATTTAATTAATAGGTTAATAAGATTATAATTAATGAAAATAAATTAAAACCACTTCAGTAATTAATTCACTGTAAACGTTATTGACAACACTCCGTAGATACTGTAAACTCAGATTTAAAACCCTGGTCGGGAACCACAGAGTCGTAGTAATTACAGGTGGAACAGATGTATTGGAATAGCGAGTTCATTCTCATTCAGGGACTGGATACACGTCCATATTTTTTTTTAAATGAACTTAGCTCAACAGTGGCAGCTTTCTGATATTGTATCAAATATTTCCATTGTATCAGTGATATCCATTTCTAATAGTCATTTTTCTAGAGCTACAAAAACACATTCAGACAACTTTACAAAAGTGGCTTCTAATTTCAGTTGCCTCAAATTTTTGAGGCCAACTTTAGAGATGCCCAGAGGTGATTTTTTTAAAGGTGCTGAGTTCACATCACTCCCATTAACTTCACTTGGCATTCTGGGTGTTCCGCACCTCTGAAATCAGGCTCCAGGGGATTGATTTTCAGCATATCTTGGCACTCACAATCAGGGCCAAACTTCAAAAGAACTTAGCTCCCATTTAGATACCTCAATAAAGTCCACAATTTCAAAAGAACTGAATGCTGTCCCTAACTGTGGGTACTGAGCATTTGAAAATCTAGTCCTGAAAAAAACTTGGGCCAGAATTGCAAAAGAGCACAAGTGTGGCCCACAAAATTGGAGGCCATTTCTGAAATGTTGATCATGGAGTTTTTACCCCATGTGTGTTCTACAATGTTTATTTGGAGCTGTGTGAATACCCAGACACACACATACATGATGCAGATTCTCAAGTATTTTAACTACTTTGCTTCAGCCATTTCTATGTCCACCAGCAGCAGAAGACTCAGAAATGCCCATTTCTTTGTTAATTTCGCAGACAGTTGAAATGCACTTGATGAAGTTTCAGCAGTGGGTTTTTCTTGAAATGCTGAGAGGACACTGGCTCCTTCCAATGGCTTTTTTATCCTATTGTTTCATATGTCTGTCTAGAGGCTTAAAAAAAATACACCATCTGTGACCCTCATATCTCTTCAGTATTGTTCTATTGAGGCCTTTAAGGAGAAAGTGAGGTCTTTGAGAGATAATAGTGAAAAAGCATCTCCATTCCTCCCTACACTATTTGTTTGACTCTCATTGACTTCAATGGACTTTGGATCAGGGCTCTAAAACATGGATTTGAGGCACTTTGGGAATGGGAATGTCTTTTTCCATTCCTTTGCTGTCATTTACCCCGTCTCATGTTATTTAACGGTGTAAAGCATTTGAGGGTAACGTTTGCATGAAAGACACTCTAAACATGTATTTTGCGTAGTGATGGCCTTACCTCAAATGCCCCCAAACTATAGGGATGAGTCGAAGTCCAGTGACAGATCCCAACAAATTTTGCCACATGCCCCCTGTTAGTGTAATGGGCCAACCCTGACTCCAAACATTTCCAGACTTGTTGACATTGAAATTTGAATCTGGATTTTGCAATTTGGGCTCAATCTCTAATTGTATACTGTCATTGATCTATACTGTAGTAGCATCCAGAGCCCCCACTGTGCTAGGTGCTGTACAAATACTAAGTAAGAGACAGTCCCTGCCCTTGTACTTCTCAGTTCCCTGAGAATCATGTGGCTAGGACAGATTGGGGCCCTGGGGATTTTTCATCTTCTTCTGCAGCATGGGGCACTTGTCGGTTTAAATTGTGTAAATGGTGGATTCTCTGTAATTTAGTAACTCTTAGGGGTCTATTACAGGAGTGGGTGAGTGAGGTTCTGTGGCCTGCAATGTGCAGGAGATCAGACTGATCAGTGCTTCTCAACCTATTTACTATTGTGGGCCGCATATGCAGCTCTCTGTGTTATGTGGGCCACATCCATGCAGTATTTATAATACCTGTATGGCCCTGAAGATATCACATGGGCCGCAGCTATGTGTTGATTGGGCTGCGGGTTGAGAACCACTGGACTAGATGATCATGATGGTCCCTTCGGACCTTAGTCTATGCATCTATGAACATACTGTGACAGTTTCTCACAAGGCAGTGCACCTGGACGCAGTGCAGAGGACACTGGGATGTCTACCCAGAGTGCAGCCTGCCTGTTGCTGCTACAATTTGATGCTGTGTGGAGGATGCAACATGCCAGCCCAAGCAGCCAAATGTGAAGGTGGTCCACTCAAATAGTTGTATTGGTGGGACTATTGCTGGCAGAACTTCTGCTGATAAAACTTTCTGCTGTAGACAGGCTTTAGCTGAGTAAAGAGCAAAGAAGCCATCAAAAACAAAGCATGATAAGAATTTGCTCCCACTTAAATCATCCTCCTCCTCCTACACATACACACGCACACTCACAATTTTCCTGTTCTAAAGGGTTCTAGACTTTTAAACAAAATACATTATTAACATATAAAACTTAGGAAATTTGGAGTTCTCCTTTTCCTGTGTTGTCACCACCTTTGCCCCTCTTTTCACAACATCAAAGGTTAATCCTTTTAGAAACATGTAAATTGGTAAACAGACCTGGTGTCACTCTGAATCCTGCCTCCTCCCAGGTGTTCGTTGAGCTTAAGAGCTTTTCTTCTCTCTCCTTTTACTTAAATTGATAAGTGGTTGTTTTAACAGATAATAAAAGGGAAAACAGCAAAGTAAACAGGTTTCTAATAATTTCAGTGCGACAGCTTCAGGAGAGCAGGAGGTATTTGAACTTAAACCTACAGTGACTGACTCATTTGTATTTTGATAGCCCCCAAAATTGCTAGTCTCTGGTAATTAAAGTAGCAGACACTGGTTCGCAGTATCTTCAGGAGATACTTAGGGAACAGGTGCTGGAATTTTGACGTGTTGATGATCTGTGAATGGCAAACAATAAAAGGCAAACTAGGACCAACCATCTAGGAAAAAAACATTATCAGGCACAGTTTTATTTTGGGTACTTGTTAATTAATACAGCAGAGGCCTATCTTAGCAAGTGTTCCTGCACAAATAGTATGTATTGGACTTTTTAAAGGCGCAATTCTGTTCTCATTTAAGTCAAAGGTGAAATTCCTACTGACTTCAGTTGCAGCAGGCTTGAACCCTAAGGGACTAACACCATATTCCTTCACACTTTTCAGTTTTGTACATTTAAATACATTCATCATAGCATAAAACGCGTTCTACTCAATATACCCCAAGACTCTTTGCAAAGGAATAGATTAGATGAGAGAGACAGCGATCTATAATCTCTGGACCGGCTGAGATATGCTCAACACAAGTCCAACATTGGAGTAAAAATGGCTTTCAATTATCTTCATGCCTCCCAATCCCCAAAGCCAGGCAAAGCAGTGGATCCAGCCCAGTGACTCTCCAGATACTTAGGACCAGATGATACACACCTTCCTCGGGCAACACCAGAGTGTTGCCTGAGTAAAGTTTGCAGGATCTAGTCTTCAAGGCACACCTACAGTCCTGTATACTATAGAATCTGTTTTACCAAGATGGAAAGCATTAACCAGGAAGGACGTCACTCAGATTTATCCCTGTGTCCTTCATTAACTGTGATGTGTCACCCATATAGGGATATGAACCTCTTACTGCTCCCAGTCAATGGAATCACTTCTTTAGCTCAAGTGGATAGAGGCTGTTGTTTTAGAGCGGAAAGTCATCATGGATTCAATCCTTGCTGACGACCTGTCCTGGTGAATTAAACTTTTTTATTAAAGCTAATGTTAAAAAAATGATATAATACATAGGTTGAGAAAAGAGTGTCTGTACATCTGGGTGTAGTGCTTAGATTATCCACAAATACAAAGTTTGTTTTTAAAGTCATAAGATACATATAGTGAATAATCAACAATAACCCAAATGTAGGTGAATGAATTTAAGAATACAGTTTAGATATCTAGAATCCATGCATTCGGGTACATTACTCATGAAAAAGGTTATACAGAGAGTTGGTGGCGGAAAGCAAAATATATCAATGAGTGAAGATTGTCCCTCTGTAATTGAGAATTTCGGATAGGTTGTCCATTTAGAGAAAAAAAACAGTCCATCAGGAATGTATTTGAGTTACTTTCCCGACTGCGCTTCTCATCAGCACTTCAGCTCATCCCTCCTGGTATTGCTGATGTCTGGCCATGTGTTCTATGTAGATGTCCCTCGACCACCTGATGGCATCCGACACCATGAGTTGCCGCATCAGCCGAGCGTAGCGTTGACCGACTCCACATTCTCTCAGCACTCGCTCATTACCGGGGTCCCATGCACCCAAAGGCTCCGACGATCAGCACATGAATTTGGACCACATAGCCCCTACCTCTCAGGGTGTCGGCCAGAGAGGCATGTTTCTCCAGCTTTCGAGATCGGGCATCGTGGAAAGCCGGGGTCCTTATTATACCTGACCCCTGGCCAGTTCTTTTGGATACCATCAGATACTGGCAGAAGGAGCTTTCGTTTAATATTTCATCCAAAGGACAGATGTTCCTTTTAACAAGACTTCCTGTAGGAATTTACTTGTTGCTACATTAACTTCTCTGAAGCCCAGAAAATGCATTATTTTCTCAGGTGCTTTTGTTGGCAAAGACACATCTTAGAGGTACATTTTTTCCCAAGAATATATTTTGGTTTGAGCTAGGTACAACATGTTTAGTAGCACACTGTTCCACTCAATGGAGATTGGTTCCAACAGGCTTTCACTGTGCTATGTTTGCCTTGTAAATCATATAAAGATTCAAAATGCCTCATGTCTGATACACATTCAGGGAAGACCCCGAACAAACATTCAGTACAGATGCTGCCTTATGTTAGCCTGATTCTTCCTTTATACTTAAAGCATGCATCATATTTTGTGCTGACTTAACACAACATGGATAGTTGTACTTTCCAAGTAGCTGGCAACCCTTAATCAATGTTAATTGGCTCTAATTAGCATATGTTAATTAATGATATTTACTACAAATTAAAGGTATGAGTGCTCCCAGAGGGTTTCCTGTTCATCCAATTAGTGCCAATTAGTTGCAATTAACACGTGTAAATGAGATGCCATTGAACCCAAAACAAACAGCACATAGTCTGCTGTATTCATTTGCAGTTGAACTTACATACATTGTGCTGGAGGGGAATAAAAGAGAAGGACTACAGAGAGGTTTTAAATAACTAAAAGGTCCCTAACATATATTTAAACCCGGCTCATTATGTCTTGTCTCGCTTTGTAAAAACATGTTGAGGGGAAGTTGATCTGTATAAAAGCCCTTGACAAACTAAAAGGCATGTATGTTGTCTTGTTGGAATGAAAAAAGGACTATACGTTTTTGTACAAACAAACCAACGAAAAGCTGATGAGTCAGTATTCGTGCCCAGCGACTGTGTGTTATCCATTCACAGGGAGTAAAAAGAACGAGAAGTACTTGTGGCACCTTAGAGACTAACACATTTATTTGAGCCTAAGCTTTCATGGGCTAGAACCCACTTCATCAGAGGCATAGAGTGGAACATACAGTAGGAAGATATATACACACAGAACATGAATGTAGAGAGCCAGCACATGATGAACACTCAAGTCCCACGTATGCCCTGTTTGGAGGGCTAAAGTGGGCCGTACGTGATGCCCAGACTTTGTGCTGGGCCAATAGGCAGAGGTGAATTTCAGCCAGAAGGCCGAGTGCTAAAGAAATCTGAGTTGGCTTAATTGTAGCTCTGGAGACCTGCGATCTATTCCAGTGACTTGCTCTGTGACTTTGGGCAAGCCGCTGGCTGCCTGATTGTCCAATGAATTTAGGCATCTACCGATGCAGATGAGCTCCTCAGCGAGGCAAGCCCTCTCTGTGCCTCGGATGACTCACTGGCCAGCATAGCCGGCCGAATGCACAGCGAACCGTGAGCTGATCCCCAAAAGTAACTTGGGCCCAGAGCCTCAAAGGCATTTAGGCACTTCACTCCCATTGAAATCAACAGGATCTAGGAGTCTAAATACCGTTAAGGATCTTGGCCTTACTTCCCTCCTCGCAGAGCAGAGGGGAATGATCATTCCCAGAGTGACAATATTGTTTCTGGGACAGTGCCACAGCATGCCACCCCTTACTCCGGACAGATTGTAATGTTACAGTCTGAGCTTCTGCGAGTGCAAAGTGTTAATATCTGTATTGGGAGGGAAGTACGAATGCCAGGATAGGTTCCATTATGTTCATATACTTGGGTTCGTCCTACTGGACATGACTCCAAATCACCCTTATAGAAAATTCCTATTGAAATTGATAGAAAATTATCTCCTTTCCAAAGGTCTGGGTTGGATTTTTTAACCATCCTGTTGTGTTTAATAGAGAATTGTATCTCTGTTACAGAATTCTATGGGACAGCTCATTAACTCCTATAGAAAGGATCACGTCCTCTATTAAACTCTATAGATTTTTAGAATCGTTTGTATAGAAGCCTATTCAATTTCCACAGAGACCTACTGGTTTCATTCTTCCTATAGGACTTTTCCATAATAATGGCAATGATAGGGAGTTACCCCGCTGTGTGAAGCTACCAAGTAGTTATGGGTGAAAATGAATTTGCCAGTCTTCAAAAAAAACAAACATCCTTTCATTTTCCTTGTACGTTTGTAGATGGCCAGAATTTTTTAATCTGCGTTCGGAATGGGGTGGGTTTTTGTGCTGGTTTTGACAATGGTAAGGATTGGTTTGGCCTACATTCTCAACACATCTGTCTGATCAGAATGCCAAGCAGCAAAGCAGATCTGCTTTAATGTATCCCTGCAATCTAGAGCACACACCCCGATGACCAGTCAGAGATTGTGAAAGCCTTCATGAACTCCTATACAGCTGAGAGGAGTGTGATCTACCACATGCAGCCCCAGCCTAGGACTCCTGGGTTCTGTTGTGAGCCCTGGAACTGACTGATTGTGTAATCTCCCAGTGCCTCATCTTCCTGACCTGTAAAATCGGGATAATATTCACCTCCCCCACACATGTGATATGGGATTTAATTAACTACTGATAAAGCACATTGAGAGTCCTGGATATCAGTGCATAGTATTAATATTATTATATGAAACATGCATCTTGTACCCTTGCTGTTTTGGGAATTTCACAAAAAGAAAAGGCACATAGCTGGTAAATATATATTCCTGATTACTTCCCCCTGCTGCATTTTTTCCTACAGAATCCTCAGTGCCACCCCCACACACCCAAAAATGTGGTTTCAGCACATTTAGGTTCCTTTTTATCCCTGAAGATAAACATGTTTTCAAAAGTTTCTTGCCCTCAGCTTAGATAGATTCCACTTGCAGTCTGGCAGGCAGCAGAACAAATTGTGATAATTGTGTTTAATTAAAAAGCGTAAATGGATTATCTTCAGGTAGGGATGATTTATTTAACTAATCAGTCTGATCACAGTGAATATATAGTCTGTAGAATGGAAATCATTTTGGGGGGAGATGGGCAAATCCTCTTCTCATGAGCCTGCTAACTGCCCAAAAGTATATTAGCATTACAAGGCAAAGAAAGTAGGACAGTGTCCAGAGAGAACACTTTACCATAGTGTGTGTCATTTCCAACTAGGAGATCTTGAGGGATCTATTTAAATATACCCTTGCACAGAATTCAGCCTTTCCTTCAAAACTACATCCCCTTCTCAAAAGACGATCATTGTGAATAAGGGATTTAGGGCCCCATATTTATGTCCTTGATGTTCTAAATGATTGGCCCAATCCTGCAAAACAGTTACTCGTGCACATGGTGATTCTGCGACGGAATCCCCCTGGATTCAATAGGCCACTGAGTGAGAATAAAAAGGGAAGACTAGTCCCTGCATGGAAACTCAATTAATTCTTTGCATGGTGTTCGTACAGTGCCTGGCACGCTGGGGCCTGGCTTGGGCACTGTTGCAATATAAACACTAAATCCGAATAATAAATATAAATATGTCTGAAAAGCCAAGTGAACACTGGGACAGACCCTGACCTCCACAGCATTACTAAAGTAATGGATTTGCATAAAATAGGATCAGCCTATTTGTTGATCGGGATTGGCAGGTGGGGCCCACACCAAAGCCACAGAAGACCCGCCCTCGCAAGCCAGGGTAGGGTTACAGACATTAACCAATTAACCCGTAGTAGATACCGAGTAGAGAACACCCACTGCTGTGAGATTGGCAGTTCAAGTCCTCTTTTATTCACGAAGTAGGGGCGGCAGCACTGCGAGCTTCCTGTGTGTGGTGATGCCCTGCCAATACAACTCAATATTATCCTGCAAAGATCACCCCTACGTACGAGAGACTCAGTCTTCCATGGACTCAGTCTTCCATGTCCATTTGCTCCTTCCCCCTACACTGAGCTTGCCAGCAAGGATGCCAATTTTGGCCAGTCTTGGTGGTATGTTTTGAGGCTGACGCCTGTTCACTGCGAACCAGCCACTCGACCAGCTCACTTCATTTCACATAGACCATCTCAACAGTTATCACACTGCGAAGGCATTTGCTCAGTTCAGTCCTGAGCGGCGTTGAATCCAGGGCTGCCTAAGAGAATAAGTCTCTATATTAAATGGCCCTATAGTCATTCAGTCCCCCAGCTCGCTGGAGTTAAACACGACCTTCCCTCCCCAATTAAATCATCCCAAGCACACTTTGTTCATTTTAAATTGTAACTTATCTGATCTGGGTTGCTGTTTTTAAATAGAAACCATCCCATAAATCCCACCATTCCCTCCCACCACCCAGCACTTTTCCCCTCCCCTCCGTTAGTAGGCAACCTTCCTTCACAGTTCTATTAACTGGTGCTTGGAGAATCCCTCTTCCATTATATTGGAGTGTCAATAACTTAATCTTCTTCAGTAACATTAAGAATATGCGGCACCGTTTGCTGCCCATTCACACTGTGTGTTGCAAATATTTCTTGTTGCATCCTAAGGCCACACCAGCCTTTGTTCTTCTTTTGCCTGTTTAGGCTGTCTTTAGCAGAGAAGTCAAGGATTGACTGGACCGTGAAAACCAATCTCCGATCTACCCTTAAAGCATTAAAGCATGGTGACCGTATTCTAGAGTAATAGCTCAAATACTGCAAGTCGGTGCTGTAGTATTTTTTAATTGGGTAAAGATGTTTCTTCCAAGTTGAAGCACAACTTTTAAAGCAGTAAGGGGAAGTTCTTGCTCTTGCTGTACTTGTTCTGTGGATCTGGGACATTGATGCTGAGAGGTGTTTGGGATCGTTAACAAGCACTAATGTCACATATACAAGCCTTATCTAGCCCAGGGTTATATTTCCCCCTTCAGGTTAAATATCAAAGGACAATATTTCCAAACTTGTGTGCCTAAATCCACAGTTAGGCACCTCAGTAATTGGCCTGGTGTTCAGAGGTGTTGATCCTTCACCATTTTTATTGACTTCTCTGCAAATTGTGGTGCTCTGTCTCTCTTAAAACTAAGTGGATTTGACTTTGGTAGCTTACTTTAGATGTCCAAGTTTTAAAATTTTGGCCTATGTTCTTTTTGCTTCCAGAAGACCAAGATTTATCCTGATACCTGAGGGCCTAATCCAAAGCCTTAACTTCAATAGGCTTTGGATCAGGATGCTTGCCCGTGATCATGATAAAGAATAGAAAGGAAAAACAGACACTGTCAGTGAGTTACATATGCGTAGGCAACTTGTGCGCACACACACAAAGTTGCATTCAGATACAATCTTTGGAGAACAGCTTTTTCAGACCCCTAACCCTGATGTAACAAATATATTGCTGTGATCACACATCTTGTGATTTATTTGAAGATGTCACACCAGGCTGGGCAATAAGGCAGCTATGGTGTGTTGTTCTTATGAAAGTTCTTCTTGTGTTTAATGGGTGATATTTATTAAAAATGATAATTAGCTTACCCTAAAGCATGCATGTACACCAAAATCTGGCATTTAAATTAGAAATTATGATTGAATAACTTGTCCAGAAATGCACAAATTCAACCGTCTGATAATTATTGAAAGGAGACTTCATAAATATTAGATCACTGTGATTGGCTACGAAAGCTAAGCTACAGAAATGCCAGGAAAGGTAATAGCATGGAGCCAGACTGTGAACCCCTTTCCCCTATTCGGGAACAATTACTCACAGGAGTAGTCTCAATGAAATCGATAGAACTATTCTTGCAAGTAACTGCTCACCAGTGGAAGCAAGGGATTTCCAATCTGCCCTATAGACCCTATACCTAGTCTATATTATTATTATTTGCATTGCAATAGGACCTGGGAGGCCCAGTCATGGATCAGGACCTCATTGTAATAGGTGCTGTACACAGAACCCAAAGATGGGTCCTGCCCCAAAGAACTTACAAATGAAGTAATTGTGGATATGATATTTTGATCACTTTAATGTAACTTTGGAAAGTTACATACCTGTAGTAAGAGTTGCATCAGCTCTCAGTGATCCTGGGAAGGATTCCTCGTCTGTTCCAGCTGACATTGTTTGGGAATGAATGAATATTAAAATGAATGGACAATTAAGATTTATGAGTTCAGAGGCCTGGATACCGCAGGGGATTGATATATGGGAGACAGATGTGTTTCCTTCTGAGTCACCAAGCCCAAGTCACTAACGGGCAGTGGCAAGCTTCATTTGCAGACTGGATCTGCAATAACTGGAATAAATGTGCAATAAAATGCAACTGTAGCTTGCATAGCGGGAGAGAGAAACGGGGAGGCCGATATAAGGAGGGACGTGTCTTTTACCATGATTCAAAATGAGCGAGAGTGTTGATGTGATAGGCTCAGCGAGGCCATTTCAAACACAGGCTGCAGAAGAGAAAGCTCTTCCTCCAACCGTGGTAAGAGTGTATCAAGAGATGGCGAGCAGCCGGATGTTAGCCAGACAGAAGAAGGGTGGTCTTGCGGTTAAGGTGCCATACCGGCGCTCAAAAGATCTGGGTTCCACTCGCACTCTGCCATTGACTCACTATGTGACATTGGATAAGTCACTTCACTCCTTGGTGCCGTCACAATATGTAAAATGGAGATTAACATTTACCTGCTGTAGGGGTAGTGAAGATTAATGTCTATGAGGCATTTGGATAATACAGTGATGAGAGCCATATAAATACCTAGATAGATATTTAGAATGTGATGACCATCCTATTGGTTATCACCAGGGATTGAACCCAGTCCTTGCTGATCTAAGAGTATGATCCACTTCAGCTTGAGTTAAAGGGTTAAGAGCCAGATTTTTAATGGTATTTAGGCACCAAACTCCCTTTGAATACCTTTACAAATCTGGCCTCGATTCCCCTTGCTGAGCAGCTGGAGCAAACTCCTAACCTCCTGTGGATTAAGCACAAAAAAAGATGAGCAACACACGCTGAACAGTGAGCTAAATAAACATTAGGTTAGGTTAATAAACAGAAGGAAGCTCATGGTGGGGTTTCAAAACCAGTCAGGCTATTTTGAACTGGACCCTTATCTGAAGGTGACATTCTTAGTGTTGCTTGAGGATAAAGGTGGTGTGATCGTTCGTCCAGAGATGCGTTTTCAGGAAGCATCTTCATAAAATAAAATTTCTGAAATGTTGTTTAAAAGCACCTACACTAGGACAAATCCACTGCTCTAGTAATATAACAAGAAAAAATAATTAAGGTCAGTGTTCCACCTTACCATCTTTTCAGTTTCATTTAAAACCTCTACTAATTTGCCAGGAAAAATAGTCTTCACTTGGGTCTGATTATTTGAATCACGTTCTGTCTCTTAATTTAAATGAGAGGTTCACGTAAAGAACTTTTTAATATATATTTTAAATTACAATCCTGCCTTTTTCCTACTTGATTACAGTGTCTGATTGTTGGTCAGAAGGCCATTATTTTTTGCTGTGCTTTACAAAGTGTTTAAACTGAAATCAGTGAAATATTGAAACAATGTAATAGATAATTCCATATATTTAACCAAAGACAGACCCCACGACACAAGGTTTGGTTAGCAGAAAGAAGAGAAAACCCTTGACAAAAAGACTGGCAGACTGGGATTTTGATACGTGTATGTATATTTAGCTCTGATATTCTGATCTCTCTCAATTTATATCAGGTGTATTTCCGTGAACTCTGGTGTTAGTTATTGCAAGTTGAGGCAAATTTGGCAAGTTCGCTGTTGTCAGGCTGAAGAGGCAGAGTGGTGATGGCTAAGCACAGCAAACTTGGCTTCCCTTTTGATCAACAAACCCAGGTTTGCTGCCAGTGAAGCCTGGTCATTGCTGACCAGACCTCCTACTCCACTGATGCCCTCCCTCTCCACCTTTAAATAAACAATGATAGGAAGAGACTTGTAGTGCATGTGTAGCTAAAAACAAACATGCATTGTCTGACCGTGCAATGCACACACCCATATTCACACACACACACAAATCCTGGCTCTCACGCACACACGCCTCATGGTCCTATCCACACACAGAGACAGATCCTTGCACACGTACACGGCATTCATATCTGCTTCATGTACCATATGCTGTATAACAACAAGAGAGGACTCCGTTTTAAAAAAAACTAAACTGGCTCTTTATTAAGAGAAGTATTTACAGAAATGCTGCAACTGCTGCTAATGTTCTAGCCATGCGCACACAGACTGACTTCCTGGTTCCTCCTCCAAACTCTTCCCTCCTGCAACCTGTGCTCCTCCCTCCAAGTTCATGCAGGTTGCTACAATAATATCCACAGACCTGTGCCACATACACATGTGCACACAGGCATTTCTATGCATACACTTGACTGACCACATCCGTGTGCACACTTAGGCAGGGGCTTGCACGCATTCACACATGTTGACTTGTGCATCCAATGGAAGTATCCTGCAATGGATCTTGAAATGATAGCTTGCCTGACTCTCTGTGAATTATTTTCCACAATTACAGATTCAGAGACACCCGCTGTTCACAATAGAAGCAATAAGGACTCGAACGGGTCCCTCAACCAAAACAAAAAGTTTGCCCATTAAATATTACCCATTCATCCCATTATGTTGCTGATGTTATGTTGTATTAGCATAGGCCGTGCCCTAATAAAAACAAGCCTTAAGACTTAATAAGTCTTGACCACCAAAATGGGAGCGTGAGAACCCTGTGTTTATAGCAGATTCCTGCCATAAATTCAGGGAGTGGACACCCAATCCAGATTAATTGCAGCTAAGAAAAGCAAAAGGCAACTATACAAGGGAAGCAGAGATTTACTGCATAAACCGCAGTACCACTGTTTTGGGCCATTCAGTAAAACGGCGTTAGCGCGAGATAAATCAAAGCAACTCAGGAGAGTGCATATCAGTAATGGTGCAATGTCTGTGGGTCACCTTGTGCCTTCGTATCTCAGGATTTTGGCAAGGGAAAGGGGCTCACTTATCATTCCTGTGCCGTAGAGCCTCATTCACCCACACTAAAGACTGGGGAGTGCCTTGCAAATTGCCCTGCTTTGTGAATTAGTGAGTGTGGGACGAAACAGGGCTAAAGCAAATCAAGGAGGCTACATCACAAAATGTCTTTTTTTCATTGCCCACTGATTTTGGCACGTGCTGCTTACAGTTGTTCAGGATGGTGCTTCGGTGTCAGGGAATGGTACGTTCTGTAAAAGGGATGAAAGCTTAGCCGGGTGGAGCAGCAGGATGGGTCTTGTGGCTAAGGCACTAGAATGGGACTAAGATCTGGGTCCCATTCCTAGCTCTGCAACGTACCTCCTGCATCATCTTGGGCAAGTCACTTGGGCAGAGATGTTCAAAGCCTTCTAGGGGATTTGGATACGCAGTTCCCATTAATTTTAATATCTCTGTGCCTCAGTTCTCCACTTGTACAATGGGGATAATATTTCCTTTCTCTCACCCTTTGTTGTGTCTACTTAGGCCCCACTCCTGCAAACACTCACATGTCCTTAATTTTACACACCCAAATAGTCCCATTGAAATCAATAGGACTACATCCTTGCTTGAAAGTAAGCACCCACACAAGTGTTTGCAGGATCAAATCCTTCAACAGTAAACTATTCAGGGCAGGGATTCTCTCTTGATATACATATGTACAGCTCCAAGCACAATGTGACCCCCATCTCAGGTGGAGTCTCCAGGTGCTACTGTAATACAAATTAAACCTATTCATCATCTCAGATTATTGTTTCTGCTGTTAAATTGGAGTGAGACTGGCAGAGTTCTACGGAGTATTTTCAGATAAAGAAAGAAAAAAAAGTGAAGTTCTACTTCAATTCCTACATAAATGCAGGTTTAACAATATCCTCTGCTCCTGCAACCTTTGCTGATGCATCCACCGGAAACTCTTTACCTCCAGAGCCCCCCAGCCTTCATCTATCTTGACCACCCCGCATGCAAATCTTACTTTTCTTAAGGTTCTCCATTGTAATTTGACATGGTCAGTGGCACCCTATTGATTAAACGTCACTCTGGAGGGCTAAGTAGAGAGCGGCAAATACACCAGCAAAGCCGTTACTAGAAATGTGAGCCAGGTGGAACGAAGACACTTCACCAGGTTGAACATTGGCAGCTTCACAGCTCTAATTGCTGATGCTTCCCAAAAGTTTGCTGCTTTGGGGTTGTTTTCTGATTTCAATCTGTTTCTGTGGCTGAACCATTTTGTGGCCTTGAATTATTATTTTAGGTGCCAAACACTTGCTGTCATGGTTTTGTTTTTAGTTTTGTTTTGTAAGCTTCTGGCTCTAGGAATCGTTCCTCTGCTTAGCACTCAAATGTCACTGTGGTAACAGCTGCTCGGTTTGCCTCTTGCTGGCCACAGGAATTTTGTGTTTCTCAGTTTAAAGGTAAATCAATACAGTCATCTCAACTGAACTTTTATGTGTCGGTCTGGGTGGGGGGGGTTAAATCTTTGACTGTGCAGGTCTGTGAACACTAACAGATACCCCGTGGCCAGATTCTGATCTCATTTACTCCACTGTAAATCCAGAGTAACTCCAGATTCCAACTCCAGATTTGCAGTGGCCTAAATAAGATCAAAATTTATCTGTGTGTGTTCGTTGTTGACCTGATTGGTAGCCATTGTATAGTCGTGCTTATCGCTGAATTTGGCTCACATGCGTCTACATTGGCCTCTTCTCTGCAAAATACTTTTTCTTCAATCAGATCTAAAGTAAAAAAATAGATAGAAGAGTGAGTTGAGTGGAAATAGTTACAGATACTGTGAATTTGGTTTTACCTGGGTTTCTCCCCTGTATCTCCTGCACAAAATGTAGATCAGAAAGTTCAACAAACAACGCAGCTTCCACAACCTCAGATGATTCAGGATGGCCTTTATCCAAAGTCAATTGAAGTGAATGAAAAAACTCCCATTGATTTCAGCTGGCTTTGGATCACGCCCTTAGAAAAGCCAAATTGCATGTGAAGTTTTATTTAAGAACTGATTACAACTATTAAAACACATGCACAATTACAGAGACCTCCATCCGGACTGCTCTTAACACTTCGCATGTATAGCTGCTTATAAGCAAACAGATGCAATTTGCTGGTTCTCAACTGGCAGAGCATCAGTTGCTCTCTGCACAGAGGAGTTTGCAACTCTTCCAATGATGCTTAATAGGTGGGTGATAGTGATCTTTAGTGGCTAGTAATACTTGATGGCTAATAATAATTTATGTGACTATAATATCTTTAATCTGAGGATCTCAAAGAAGCATTTATCATTCAGACTTTCACAAACCTTTATAAGTCAAGTAACTTCTGTATTCCCTGTTTTACAGATAGGAAAACTGTGATTTAGAGTTTGTCACTTGCCTGAAATCATGTAGTTAGTCATTAGCAGAGCGAAGAACAGAATCCAGGAGTTCTGACTCCCAGTTTTATGCTCCAACCACCACACCTCACTCCCTCTCTACTATACTTTTGGCTTTGTAAGAATCGTATTGTTTTCTTAATGAAAACTAGAGCTGGTCAAATACCAGAAAACATTTTTTTTTTTAAAGAAATTCCGAATTTTGAAATCCTCCTTATTCTGTAGGTTTACGAAAAGGAACAATTTTTGATTTATTTGAAATGTTTCAAGTTTCACAAAGTTTTACTGGATAATTTTCTTCATTTAAATGTTTCCTCTTTTTTTTGTTTGTTTTTCGGTTGTCCTTTTTAAAACAAAACAAAACTTTTTTTTCCTCCTTCCCCCTTTGCCAATGCACAAGGGGGACAGATATTGGGGGGCAGGAGGGAGAGAGGGAAAGAAAAATGATCAACCAAAAACTGGCATTTTTCATTTTTTCATTTTTGATAAAACTGGAAATTTCAGGGGGAAATTTTCATGCAAATATATAGTGTCAAAATAACCCCTTTTCATTGAAAAAAATGTTTCATGTGAAAAAATTCAAATAATTTATTTCACTGAATAGATAACTGTATATTGTGTACATTTTTTGGCATGGGCAGCATCCTATACATGGCAGGGTTTAAGAGAAGAAGGAGGTATTCCACTGAAACCAAATACAGGGTCCTTTACAATAACTGGGACGGCCTAGACAAAAGAGCCTTCATAATTTTGAATTATAAATTGGCCCTTATCCTGTATGAAAAGAATCTCAGAGGGTTTTAACAACTGAAAGGTTCTGGCTGTGCAGCCAATTCGCAGAACTGAATTGCCCACTCTTTATTTTGACTGAAGATGTATTAAGATGAAGGGGGTTTATTCGTGGTAAGGGATGTATTCAGGGACAGAGTGGATGGCTAGTACATCTCTTCTATCTGCCTATCCGTGCTCTGATTATAGCTCCCATCAATGTAGCGTTTGACCACTTCTGTAATATCGCTGATGATCATACAGCATACTGTGTTGACTCTCCTTGTCCTCAGGTGGGTGTGTCTGCTTTGCTGCTTAATTGTACAGTGTGATTCTCCAGCTCTGTTCAGAGCCTGTGACGTACATCTAGAGTAGAATATGGGCCGGATTCTCAGCTGCTGTAAATCAGCATAGGTTTATTGAAGCCAATGATTCCCACCAGCTAGGATTCTGGGCTTGTATGCTGTCAGCTCAGGCTTCCTCTAGTTCAGACGGGTCTTGTGGGATTAAAACGCATGACCCGTCAGGATTTCCTCTTTAAAGACGGTAGCGCACGTTAAAGTCCCTATCTGGATTCCTTTTGTGTTTCTCAGTTGTATATGGGCATTGCAAAGAGGAATCTAGCTGAATGTCTTCCTGGCCCCATTTCATTGCCCCCTGACTATCTCAGACAGTTCGTTGCTGATTCTGTGGCCATGAGGCTGATGTATCTTATCAACTTCAATTCCTATCAAATATGTGGCAGAAGAAGGGTTATATTAAGGTCACTCCTCGATCACATGGTTCTGAGGGCGTCACTTGGAAAACCCCTGGGGATCCCAGAATCAGTGGCATCCGTAGCCTCTAACAGCTGGGGCGAATTTTAGAGTCAAGGTGAGAATCATAGCTCGCCTAGAGGTCACTGCCCTATTAATGATTTTACAGTCCTTTGCTTTTTACAGTGAATCCCAGTCAAAATAAACAAAGTTTATGACAAGTTAGGGTTTGGGGGCTGAACTGTAAACAAATGTGCCTTTGAAGAGTGACAATGAAATAAATCATGATTACTTAATTGGCACACTTGATAATGCCATTATGATAAACAAGGGACTGTCGGGAATGCATTTGATCATGCCTGTGGCATAGTTTGGGAGAAAAAATTTTCATCCTCATTGGGGAGCCCAGAGCGTCTGGTGATTAGGGCAGAGGAATGAGTCAACAGAACCCCTGGGTTCTTTCCCCATCTTTGCCACCGACTCACTATGCGAGTTGCAGGTTAATCCCTTGTTTTTATTACATACCATCTGTAAAATGGATTTCCTTAAAAACTTGCCAGATTGTTGTGAAGCTTAATTAATTAATATTTGTGGTGTGCTTAAAAGTTCCTGAATGAAAGATGACCTAAAAATGCAAACTATTATTATTTCCGCTTGTGAAGATGCTCTGTCTGTATTGTATACTAAATCGGTAAGCAACTAGAGTAAAATCTCATACCTTGCATCCCTGCACTGCTACCATTATCCTGTCGAATGTATTTCTGAAGATGCACTTGCCTTGCTTCTTAGAGCTCAATTAAACATTTCATAGCTCCAATTTCTATAGGTCCTGATTCAAAGACCTTTGACTTCTATAAACTCGTATGATGGAGTAGCCGAAGGTATAAAAAAGAACATCACTTTCTTTATGGAGTTCATCTGTCTACACAGGGCTACCTGGCTCTTTTCCATTTCTAATTGCATTAGGAGTTTGAGAATGGGATTTTCAAAAGCACTTATCTAGTGGGAGTTTTCACACCGACTTCAGAGGGAGCAAAAGTAGGCCAACACTGAGCACTTCTGTAAATTCCATCCTTTCTATATTTTCATGGTCATGCCTGTGGGGCAGTGTCCTAAAAAAAAAAAAAAAAAAAAAAAATTCCAGCCCAAGCAGTGTCCATCAGCCAACAATACACTGGGTAGTAAAGAATACAAGATCTGTGTTTTTTACATAGTGGTGAAATTGCCATGGTAGTAAGGCTCCCAAGAGGAATGGCAATCAAGTCTCAGCAGAAAAAAAATTGCATTGAATCTTTACCCAGGCGAGGCAACTGGTTGATTCAGGAGCCCAACCTCCTGAGTGGAAACTCATCCCTGTTTAAAACTGGTTAGATTAATTTAACAGGAGCCTATAAATTTGCGGATGGAGGTAAACTGATATAAGCCATGTTTAAATTGATTTAAGAGTGTGCATACAATTGCACTGATTTAACTAAATCTGTGTAATTTGGTGCATCAGTCAGGTCTGATTGGTTTAAAGCAATCAAAATAATCCTGGTTTAAACTGAAATAAGGATTTCCAGACTTTCTCCTGTAGACAAGCCCTCTGTCTTTCCTGGTGAGGAGGCATCCACATCACACAAAAAGACATTGTAAGTGGCACTCACTGGAACCCTTGTGGGCAATTTCAGCAAAGAACAGCCCTCAAGATAAAGAGTGAGGTACATTGGTAGGAGCAATATGGAAAGGCTTGAAGTGTCTGTACCCATTCTACAGGTATTCTTTGGATAAACAGAGGACTTCCCTTTGCAGTACTGCAATATGGTTCCTTTTACCACCCCTAAATAGGAAAGAGTAGAGGGAGAAGAGGTGGGAGGGGGAGGAATACGGGGTTGAATCAGCCTGGCACAGAACACTCTAGCTGTGGTTGAGCAAAGCACTTGATTTCAGTGGTACTACTCTAATGCTTAACGTTTGATCACATGCTTCAGGGCTTGATCCTGCACCATTCAAATCAATGAGGGTTTTTCCATTGATTTGAATGGGATCAGAGTCAAGCCCTAAACGCATTGCTGGATCAGGGCCAGAGGTTTCAGCACTATGTAGGTTCCAGCCTATAAAGGAAGAGGTGATAGGGAAGAGGGAAAGGAAGGTATAGACCAAAGAAATACAGATATGAAGTCTTACATGTTCAATATCCTTAGATGTGCCGGTCACTTTTGCTAATATTAAGCAATCCATGAGAACACCGTTGCTTTGTATTTTCTAAAAGTATAACTATCAGCCTGATAAATAAACCTAGAAGTGTCCTAAATTCAACATAATGTCTCCTCTATAGAGATTTTATGATAAATGTAACTAGGTAATAGATATGCAAAAAATTAAAACATCGACAATTAACACTGGCATTGAGCTAGGATGTTCACTATAAAAGCTGGATTCTTATAGGTAAGGGGAAGAGAAAAAAACACAATCCTTTCTTAAACCCCAATGATACAGGTGAATTTATATGCAGTTATTCACGTGTGCAATAAATTCCAATTATGTTTACAGATGTCTGCTTAACATTTATGGAAAAGGAACCTCAGCATGTCTGAAATATCCATATAAGGGGCTTGGACTGGGCTATCTATTTTTTAACCCAATACCAATGTAATTATATTTTGCAGATTTAAAAAAAAAAATCCAGCTGAGCTCTCTGATAGAAGGTTTAAGATTCAGTGCACTTGTTTTGGTTATATGACCATATTGTAAACATTTTAAGACTCTACCATCTTTTAAAATGGCTTTATATACCGCTAGGAAGTTTAGTCAATTTTACAAAAACCAAATAAGTAAATTTTAAAATATGTAGGTCTCCAAACGGCTTGTTCGCTCTTCATCTGGGAATTTCTCATGCTGGAAAATATTGCCTGGATGTTCTCCTTTGAACACCTCTCTGTTATGTATCTGACAAGTGTATAACACTCTCAGCCCTAGGGACACTGGCATTTTGTTCACAAATATGTGAAAAAAACACAGAACTGTTGTTGTTTTTTTAAAAATCTTTTCTTCCCTAGTGGTGCATGTTCATTGAATTATTGTCAGTTTTGCACATTTCATTACAGATTTTTGGAACGTGTTTTTATGCTATTTGTCATGATGATGACATTTTATATAATTGTATGTAATTATTTGTATTACCCATGAGCCCCAGATGAGATCAAAGCCCCGCTGTGCTAGATGCTGTACATATATGTAGTGAGAGATGTCCCCACCCCAAAGATTTTACAATCTAGACAGATAAGAGTGTGAGAGAAACAGAGGCACAGAGAGGTGAATTTTCTAACTGTGACAATAATGCATTTACATAGCACCTTTCATACCAAGACGTTCATATCCCCATTTTTGAGGAAACTGAGCAACAGAGAGGCTAAGTGACTTGCTGGCGGTCATAGTGAGTCAGTGGCAAAAGAAGGAGCAGATCTGAGTAATCTTGACACCCAGTCGCTTGCTCTAAATGACAGCTACGTTCCCAAGACCGTTGCCACCTCTATAATGAAATCTCCGGATGCACTGTACTGAATCGGTAGCACTTTGCACCCACTCTTGCACTGGTGGAAATTACTGTACGAGGCACAGGGGCAATGGAGAATCTGGCCCTCAGAGTGAAGGTTTGTTTCTTGCTATCCCTCCGTCTGAGGATATTGAAACTGCTCGTTCTCTCTTCGTCTGAAACACCTATATTTTGCTACAGCACGTGCTCATGGCATCAGAGTAAGCAACTAACTGGAATCTGAAGACTCTTGTCAATCAATGGGACAAGGACAGTCGGCATCCAATCAACATCCCAAACATTTCCAAGGCACGGCCATGAAAAATGAGCTAAAATCACTTATTAAAGGATTTTTTTTTTAAAGGCAAAGTTGCTTATTTGGGTGTATCCACCTCGCTTTTCCATTGGACAGTGCTGGTTCATCTCACACGCGGCATCCCCCGCAGCAATATTGTGTGTATTTGGTAGTTACTTAGCACACCGTGTTAGCATGCAGGAACTGTTTGGCAACTTCAGCAAGTAACTAAACTGCAAATCACCACTGCCACTGTTCAGTGACCCATCAGGCATTTTAAACACTGTCTCGGTACTTCTCAGAGCAGAATTAGTCCGTTTTGCCATTGTTTAATCAGAGGCTATGAGAAGCCTGCTTTTTCTTTTACTAAATAAATACAGATCTGTAATATTAAAGCAGGCGAGCTCAGGTGTGTGAATTTAAACTACACGTGTATTTGGAAATGAAATTTTTTTTCTCCTCCTTCTGAAGCGCTAACCCAGTTAGAATATTAATCTGGGATTGTAAAAGCTACTGTATGAAATCACTTCTCCAGAACACACACAGCCCTAAACCATTCTTCAAATATTGAAGCAATCCTGGCACACCAGAGGACTTTGTTTTATGTATTTGCTCGTCCGGCCTACAGACTGAGGCGGGAACTGAACCTTCCCATGTGTTTCCTTGTGGAGACAACATAATCTCCAGCAGGTATGCACAAAAGATTTGGTTTAAATTAACACTTTATTGATTTTATGTAAAGACATATGAGGGAGATTATGCCCGCTGCACTTAAAGCATACGCAGGAGTCATGTCAGAACAGCAGACCCGGCTACGCTATCGCGCCGGATTTTGTAACATTTTCTCAACGTGTTCAGACACCAGCGTGATGAATGTGGTAATAGGGCTTAAGCTCAAACCCACTGAAGTCAATGGAAAATACTCTCATTGATAGGCTTTGGATGAGGCCCTGTATGCATTGGTAGAAGTTATAACTGGCTGTAAGGAACAGATACAAAGTTTGGTCTGGATTCGTATCAGTTCGGGCAGGTGGATTTGGATTCAGGACCTTGATTTAGTCCATAACAGGAGCTAGCTGCAAAGTTCAGCTCAAAATGCCGATCGAGAACCAATCTCCACCAAAGTTTCTGGATGTTCCTTTGGGACCTGTCTCTAGTTAGAAATATGCATGAAATGCTTGACTCTGCAAAGAGCAGTCACGTTTTTGAAAAAGACCGGGCAGGGAGCAATGATCAGTCTAGAAACCAGCATGCCAGAGCCAGAAGTGCCTCTAAGAAATAAGCAAAAAATGGAACTTCCCCTCTCATTAATTTTAAGTTGAATTTGTGACCATTGGTGAAATATGTATGCCAGAGTTTTAACACGATTTTTTTTTAGTAACACACACGTAGAGAAGTAAATAAACTGCCCATACCTCTGCAGTGAAGTTTTAAAAATCAAGTTTTATTCATGGTTATTTATTAATTATCATGTATTAATCTGAATTGCCTTCGCCCCTATTTCTCAAGAAACAAACGTTAACTAATTAAAGAAATAAAGGTTTTATTTAATCAAAATGGAAGAAAGACATTGGTAGGTAAATGTAAATGCTTACATATTACTCAGAATCTTGAGCATTATACTTCCACATATCCTAATCAAATGCAGCACACACACCGATCTCTCTGTTAGAAAAGTGCTATCAAAAGAGCAGGTTGTAATTTCATGGTCATCACAGAAACATGCTTGTTTGGAAAACTGCTCACGAGAGTTTGGTTTTGCTTCTAAAAAGAACCCCCATTTTTAACAAGGTTTAATGAAAGTCCTACTAGTATGAACTAATGGTACAGAGAGCTGTTCAGGGCTACGTTGATCTCATATTTCATGCCTCCTACGCTGTGTAGTTCTTGTCTAGATCCTTCAACAGCTTCTCCCCAGTCATCTTCACCTGCAGATACAGAGATATCATGAGGCTATACAATGGGCTAGCTAATAAGAGGCATCAATACTTTGTAACTTGTGAATGGCAGACTCAATGACAAGTTATGAAAGGTCATCAATAACGAGGGGGAAAGAAATTATGTCTCAGCTCATTAGATATTCCTTTTAGGTAACATTGTTTGTTCATGTTTCTTTAAATAGTTGATGTGATAAGTTGTAACTTGCAATGTTAACAGCCCAGCTGCCGGGAAGCCTAACAAACCGTTGTGCATTTAAAATACTTAACGGGGGAATAAGACTAGTGTATGCTGTAGTATAAACCGATAAAGTGAGGTACGGATGGTGTATTTGCCTTTTCGCTCCACACTTTTGCCACCTGTTGTTTATACAGTCAGCCTTAACTCACAGAACAAAAAGTTTCCAGTATACCCAGTGTCTCTCTCAGAGAGAGAGGCCATTTCTATACTGGCAGGCTTCATAGCCATAATTCACCACCTATATAGCTCCACCAGAACAGCTGCAGCAGTGGGAAATGGAGGATAAATGGGGCGCAGGGTGCAGGATGCTAAAAAACATCCTGTCGGGCAGCCCTATGACAATGGAAGCTGCATGTCCAGTGGATAGTGCATTGGCGTGGGAGTTAGAAAACCCCAGTTCTATTCCTGGCTCAGGCGGCTGTGTGACCTTGAGTGAATCATTTCATTCTCTGTCTCTCTTTCCCCCTCCCATGCTTTGTCCATTTAGGAGTAAGCTCCTTGGGGCAGGGGCTTGTGTTTGTAGCACAATGGGGCCTTGATCTCATCTGGAGCCCCTAGGCACTACTGTGATGTAAATATTAATCCAGTGAAATAACCTTTGAAGACAATGCGAGTTCTGCATGTCCTGGGCTTGTCGTTTTTGGCCCTCTGTATGAGGATATCAACTCAGACGAATGAAACCCAAGCAATGTACCCAGGGTATCGGAGCACAGGACTAAGCTGAGGGATTGTTTGCACGGCCATGCAATTTGCACTGGGGGTGGGAGGCGAGTTGCAGCGTGCACTAGCATGCTGCACTGCAGCTCCCCTGTGCGGATGTTGCCTCTGCAAACTCATTCCCATTAACGTAGCCCTCTTTCGCACATGGCTAGGTAATGCAAACCTAGGTACCAGCAGTGTCAACAAGGGGCAATTACAGTGCATGCTGCAATTCACACACCCCCAGTCCGAACTGTGGGTCTGTATAGACATAGCCCAAGTGAGGGGTTCTGAGGATATCCTAGACCGCTGCAGCTACCCTCTCATGGGCCAAACTCTGCCCCCAGGTCCACCTGTAAAAACCAACTAAAACCAGGGGGATTATACAGGTGTGACTTGGACAGAGTTTAACCCAATGTTTTTTCTCTTACCTGAGTGGTGTCTCTTCTCTGTGCACCTATAAGGATATGTTTTATAGTATCAGAGGGGTAGCCATGTTAGTCTGGATCTGTAGAAGTGACAAAGAGTCCTGTGGCACCTTATAGACTATCAGACGTATTGGAGCATAGTGTATATGCAATTTTTCATCTCTTATTTTACGTGTAGCATGAGGGTCCATTTTCTACATGCATAGTCAAATTTGATAATATAAGTTCAGCAAGGTATCATATGCACTGTAAAATAAAATGCAAGGAATCAAGTTATAGTAATATGCATGTCTATTCAAATGTGTGGTTAACCATCTTTGGCCAGTTTTGCCACTCTGTTACTCCAGTTTTAGGCCAGTATAGTCTCTGTGAGTACAACTGCCCATACCAGGCCCCCTCTCTATTCGATCCTTCCTCTGACTTCACCACCATGTCTGTCAGCATAGGAGGGCCTGCAAGCCAGCCTCTGCCTGCATTTTGATAGAAGCCATCATCAGGAATGGGAGAATTTCCACACTGCGCTCCCCTTCTGCCTGCAGGTTTCCTGCCATATGTCCACTGCATCAGGCACACAGAATTTTGCCTTAGCTGCTTATACTTCAACAGGTACAAAACATTTGTCTGATTCAGATTGTATAAAAAACAAAGTGGGCTTCTGATCATGTTGTAAAGGGGGAGAGGGGAGGGGACGAAAATGTCCTGTCAAAACCTATGTGCCAAATTATAGACCTATAAAAATAGGAGCCTATAATGGAAGCACTATGTAAACTCTGATATCGTATTGTATTTATAGTGTGCATAGATTACATAGGAACACCCTATTAAAAAGGTATAATATGTAGATGGAAAAGGATAAAATCAGCTGCCAAGAATAGAGGCAAGGATACAAATTCATCAGTAGGTTCCGATTTCATCTTAACAAACCACCAACAAAATTTGAGTTGTGTTAGATATTCCTGAAGAGGCATTAATATTGCCAACCCGGGGTTTTGCTTTCTTTTTAAATACTAAATGGAGATGCACTAACCATTTTCAACTGATAGTCAGAATGACATTGCTGATTTACCACTGGTGTTGGTTTGTTGTCATTTCATTTTACTCAGACAGTCCTATCCATTTTATTTCAATTATTTTTCTCTCTGATGCTCAAACGTCCTACTTGGTGGTGATACAGAACCCCGAAGCCGCTACTTTGCTGATAACCTAAAAACTTTATATTAGAAACACTCTTCTCCCAGCTGCTTGTGAATGGCAGAATAATGTCGTGATCCTGCAAAACCCCTTTCTTTATTCTCATACTCACATGAGTAGCCCTGTTGAAAGCTAATGAAACTGTTCACTTGAGTAAGCGTTGCATGATCATTCCTATTAATAACTAAATAATAGTTCATACTCTTCAACAGGCTGCGGATTTCTAAACGTTCATTTAGGGTCCCATCACTCCATTGTATGCAAGTATCATCATCCTCCTACAGATGGCACAGAAAGGGGAAGTGACTTGCCCAAGGTCACACAGCAAGTCAATGGCAGAGCCAAGGAGACAGGTCCAGAGGTCCTGTTTCCTCTGCCATCACCATTAAACTTACTTCTCCCTATAAAACAAGTGTTATATAGACATTAGATAGATTAGATTGACTCACTCACTGGGAAGATCACTGACTGTGAAATGAGTAAATTACCTAGGCCCAAAGAATTTAGAAAAATAATATAATCCTGGGGGTACTGAAATAATTAATTTGCTAATCAGCTACACCTTGCTTTTTTAATTTGCAAATAGTACTGTGGTTTGATGCCTATTTCAGCCACCTCAGGAAGAACAATATTTCAGGAAGCATGCCACCTTCTCTCAGAATACTACTGTCTGTGTGTATTCTGCACCACGGGATTGGCCAGTTCTTAATATATGGGTTACGCTGACCAGTACAAACAAAACTGACCATGTGATCCAACCTCACAAATGTTGCCAGGAAATTTGTGAAACTATGTTAAAAAAAAACAAAAAAAAAAACAAGCTTTAGAATTTTTTATAATTTTCTGTTTTGTGCTGTTTGTCTCCTTGTTTCATGTTGTTGCTGCTGTCTGCATTAAATCATCTCAAATGCAGAGTTTGCCAGAAATGACAATTAATATGGAGACGGGGGAAAGTATTACCATCTATTATTTGCCATAACATGAATTTAAACCAAGAAGTCAAATGATAAAATATGTGGTGAAGGTGGGAGGGAGAGGAGTACCCAAATGACTAATAGCCTTGGGCTTCTGAGCCTGAACTTAATGTGCTAAGTAAATCCCTGAGGTTAAAAAAGTATGAAAATTGTTGCAGCTTAGGGAGATATATTTTAACTTTGCAAAAAGTCCCTGCAAATCCACCACCGGACTTTTAGATGGATACAAATATAGAACATACACAAATGCTGTTTGTTGGGTGTGTGTGCGTGTGTATATTATATATATAATATACACACACAGTATATGGCACTCAAAATTCTATTAACCCAGGGTGAGCTGTTTTTTTGGATAGATGAGTAAAATACCCAGTCATGGCTTTTATTAATAAGGTACGGGTGAATGAGTAGATATTATGCCTGAATAGGTAAATTTTCATGACTATATAATCTGGGTGTATAGATAATATAAAGTATGTTTATCCATATGTGTACATATGGTGGGGTGCACATGTAAATACTTACTGTAAAATTAAAAGCAAGTTAACCCTTATTTAGGAACATAAGCATTAAGGTTTACAATGCCATCGCTAAGCAAAATATAAACATCTTTAAAAAATTAAATTCGAAAAAGGAAAAGCTTCCCAGGTTTTGTGTAAATTAACAGTAGCCGCTTCATGACACTGCAAACAATGTCTGGTTAGGGAAAAGGCTTTGCGGTCGAAACATATTTACCCAGTATGTCAGGCTATAGTTGAGTTGCATCAGTTTGAAGCCTACAGTCAGACTGTGACAATTGTGTATGTAGATTGAAAGGTAATTGATGCCTTTGTGTGGTGCATTTATGCTTGGCTCCAACTCTTTCTCTTGAAAACTGTCTTCCTATTGAGTTGACCATGCTGCTGAATTTATGGAGAGAGATGTTTTAGCAGAAATCCCCCTGAGTCTGCCATCAGTCCTAAATCCCCAGCCTGCTCTCCCTGGGAGACCTCATGACACAGAGCATGCCAAAACAGCTTCCTTTTGCCTATGCATTAGCAATCTATTTTACCTTTTTGACATCTCTCACACATAAAACCGTAAGAGAGAAATAAAATATCTGTCTCTGGGCGAAAATAAAGCTTTGCCTCCCTCCTGATCTATAGGATATAAAATAAAGCCATGGCTTTGATAGTGGCTTTTCCTTATGCTGGAGTTGCTTTTGCATACCCGGAGACAATGAAGATGAATGAGCTGGGATTCACTGCATCCTCGTGGGGTTTGTTTCACCCTCTTTTTTTTTTAATGGTCTTTCTTCCCCCACCGCTCACACCCTCTTTACTTGTCTTCTTTGATTTGTCTTTTAGCTGCCTTTTCTTTAAAAAAAAAAAAAAACTTTTAATTTTCACACCCACACAGGTTTTCCTTCTAGCAATCAGGTCTCACTCTCACTCACACACACAAACACACAGTTGTTCTCTCACCCATTTGCTACAGTTGTTTGTGAGCTAGTGGCTTTGGTCAAGAGCAAGGAACAACCCGGGGTGGACAAAAGTGCACTGAGGTGCAATTAAAAATGAGTCTACAAAAAGAGCTGCCCTCTCTCTCAGCAATGTCCTTTTATTCTGCAACACTTGGGTGAACCAGTGTGGTCCTGTTGTTGTTTTTTCTTCACGGGGACAAGAAGAGAAAGGCAGCTTCAGATTGCCCCCTGTGCTTTCTGCAAGCCCAGTTCTGAAGTGCTAAGGATTTGTCAGCCAGCAGGAATGAGCTGACAGGCGATGGACTTCTGCTCTCTCCCTCTCTCATTCTCTTTCCTTTACGCTCCCTTGGAAGGAGGCTGATTCTGCCTGATATTTTGTGTGTGTGTGTTTGCCACTCTCTGCCTTTTTCCAAGCAAGCTGCAGCCTGAGAGAGAGAAGAGAGTTCTCCCTCCAGGGCTGGCTCTTGTATGATTCCCCGTTTTGGAGGCTTTCCCTTCCTTGCCTTCAGTCAAAACGCAGGCACACACTCTTTGGACTGGTAATTATTTATTAGTTCTGTTTCCCCATAAACAATGCATGAGCTTGGGATGTAAGCGACACCGTTTAGCGACGTGCCATGAAATCCAGGAAGGGGTAATCAAGAGGGGGAAGAAGCAGACCAAAAAAAAAAAAATCCCAGCAATTTCTCTGCGAGGCGCTTCTTCCCACCCCGGCTGCAAACGTCCTGGGGGTGGACTTTCCTGACACATCTCAACCCTGTTTACCCTTCTCATCGATTTGAGTGTTTCAGTGGAAACGTGGGACCTCCAATACATCAGTTCAAGCTCTTCTCCCGGCTCCTTAAAACCAAGCTTGCAGGGCACACGGTGATGGATCTGGGCCAGGAATGGCTGGTTGTACTGGGGAGGAACGGCAGGCTTCATTACATCTTAATTTAAAGATGGGGTTAGTGCCTGAGTGATAGATCTAAAAATCAGCCCCATGCACCGCTTCCAATTCTCTCCCGGTGGGGAAAGTTTCTCTGCAAGAAGGTTTATGGGTTGGGCGGGCCGGGAAAAGTTATCCGGTGCCTGGGGATCTAGGTAACACGCAGCCACTGGACACTGGAGTAACTTTGCCTTGTGAAAATACAGACTTGCGGCTTTCTAAACTGCGTAGTCTCGAGCCAAGACCTGGCTCTGAGTTCATATCTCCCCCCCTGCAAATCCGCTGCTTCCTTGGGTAGGGCAGGGTGTGTGATGGGCAACTCAGTGCGACCACGGAGAGGCTTCTGCAGCTGGGAAGTGTAAATCCCGGAGTTTTGCAGCATGAAACACACCCACAAAGGAAAGGGAAAGAAGACAGGTTGAGGAGGAAGGAAAACAGCGTCTCGCTGTTGACTGTGGCGGGTGATTCCAACGTGGTCTTTGTCTGGACTGCATTGCCTCCCCTCGGCCTGACTTTTCATTCCTCCCCACCCCACGCAAAAACTAACAAACAAGCCCCCCCACCCCTTACATTTGAAATCTGAGACTCCCCTGTTGCCTTTTGATCAGCTAGCCAGCTCCGGAGACCTGTAACCGGAACCTGACAAATACACTGGATAGTCATGTTCCTTCCCCCAGATCCAGGTGTGTTCTCCTGCATTGTTTAGGGTTTAAAGGCGCTGGCGTGTGGGCGCATATTAAAAGGATCTGGTCGCTTAAATCTCTCCAAGGGGTTCCAAGCAAAGAAAGCGAGGGTGGGGGTGCAGGGGGGAAGCCAATGAAGCAGGGGGTTGGCTTTTCCTTCCTGTCTCCGCACTCCACTGGCGGGAGGGAAGTCGGACAACGATGCTGAGATTCAGCTGAATTATTGGCTTTTGGGAGTGAAAGAACAGCTGTGCCAATGACGGCTACAGGGACCAGATCTATAAGAGCCATCGAATTTCTCCGCCCTGGTGTGCTGCGGAGTTGGCAAGTCGGGGAGGGGGGGAATGGTGGGTTGAGTTGGGGGTGGAGTCAATATCTGGCCCCGGGCAGATGTGTAGGGCTCCCAAAGTTCCCTTCCCACGCCACTTACAACGTTGTCAAGACAAATCCGGCTCGAACTTAATTTTGTGTCTAAGAGCCAGGGGAGGTAGAACTGGAGGAGTTTGTGTTGTCGCTTCCACGTCCGAGGGATATGTTCACATGCAAAAAATCCTCCCCTGTTTCCTTGCGTTGGGCCCACTGGACGGTTTCCTTCCCCAAATGGCACATGAAATTCACCTCGTGCAAGTGTTTTTGTTTAAGCAGAGTCTGTGTTGGGCCAAATCAACCCCTGGACACAAATCGCATTTGAAAGGGGCATTGAAACCTCTCTCTCGGGCATTAATCGGAGACATCTATTGCCACCGATTTCCTTTAACGTTGCAATATGATATGTCAAGGAGTTGCCCCCCCCCTCCCCGTCTTAAAAAGAAAGCTGACTAACAGCAGAGATGAGCTGTGTCAGGAACAGGAGTCAGACTCATGGCGTTCATTTGGGTTTTATTTGGTTGTGCTGAGAAACGTAGCATTTAAAACTTTTCGTGTGTATAGACCCATTTTAATATCCGTGACATTGCCGTGATCTGAGAAGTAAATCTGCTCGTTGACGACAATGAGGCAAACAGTAATGTACCAATGCTCTCCAGTGGTAGAAACCCGTCCATTCGGCCAGTGACTTTCCCTACGTGATCTTCCAAACTATGTGCAGGCTGAATATAGACCAGAATAAGATCGCCTGGGCACCATATTTTCTCAATACAGCCAACCCCACCAAAACCCTGACCCTTAGACACCAGAAATAGATTGTACTCTTAGGATGCTCTGGTTGGCCCATTGGTCTTGGAGGCATCAAGGAACCGGCTGCTTCTCCAGGGGCAAGTTCACTCCATCTACATTAAATATGAAAATAAACAAAAATGGCTTTTCTAATTACCCGGAGACTCGATTAACATAAAGAGAAAGGGAAGGAAACCACACCTGTGGGGGGGGGAAAGGACGTTCAAAGACAGATCCTGCAGGTTTTGCCAGCAATAGTGGCTAAAACACTAAAGGCCGGCAAAGGGTAGAATAAAGGTGACTGTCAGAGCAGGATCCCGGTGATCAGTTAGTAAAATTTTCCTTGGCAAATACTTGAATTGCCAGCTTGCAATAGCAAGAGGAAGAGAGCGAGGAGGGGGAACGTGTCTGCTCTGTTCACTTGTAGTGGGTGAATCGTGTTCAAACCTTAAAAGGGCAGGGTGTCCCCGAAACAAAAGGCTTGAAAGGGAAAAGAAAGGGAGCTCAGGTGATCTTGGCTTGCTCGCTGTTGATTAGAAATCGTTAGCCTGGGCGCTGCTGAGAGACACTAGCAGGCAGAGATCAAGGCGGGGGGGCGGGGTGTGGGGGTGTAGGAGAGGTGGGCTTTTCCTTTCTCCCCCACCCCAGGTGCTTGGTATCTCTCCAGCTATCAGCAGTGATTTGGTAACTCTAGGCCCATTAGGAGAAGGAGGAAAGCCAATGACTGGGAGATTGCAAGCCTGGTGTCGCTGGGTTTGTCTCTTTGCTGGGAGTGTGGCTCCAGACTGAGCCAGCAGGAGGGAAGGCCCTAGTGAATATCCCCCAGGCCGGCAGTGAACGTGCAGAAGGGATCTCCCTGGCAATCTCCAGGCCTGTTGCTGTCTTGCTGCGTCTGGTCCCAGCCCCTGGGAGCTCTCTTTACGTTAGAAGTGATGTAGTCGCACTCAGCTGATCAAAGCTGCGCTGGGTCCGGACTAATATTTCTCACTTTATTACGAAGTGTCACTCAGGGCCGTTGCATGCCTGAAGATCAGAACAGTCCCCCAAATAGCCTAACCTAGGGAGCGGTGTGGGATCACCGAGGTTACTGTCACGTGCGTCCCGGGAACAATCCGTCTCTCCTTTTCCTTGCACCGCTGCAAACTTTCAACTTGAACTTTTCAACTCAGCCCTTTTTTTTTTTTTGGCTTGGTTTAAATGTTACCAAGCAAAATGGGAGGGGGCAAAGAAGGCACGCAAATCACTTAGCCCCCGCGGCAAGGGCTGCGGGAGAAAGGAGCCGAGCCGGAGTTCAGCACAGCCCTGAGCACAGAAAGGAAACGACTTCCCATTCCCCAGGAATATTCCGCCTGCAGCCCGCTGTATATTTACAGATCAGGGCAACGTGTCCAGATTTTAAAGGACGTTTCTTCGCGGATCGAGCTTTTAAAATCCGGCAAAAAGCCAGGGTGTCAAACCTTGGGCTGCACCGCGAAGCTTTCTGCGGGCACCCCAATAGCCCGCGGGTTAGAATAACTCCAAGTGCCAGACTCTCCAATGCCCTGGCTCGAGGTTTGCAATTCCTGCGGAGCGCAGTTGCTAGTCCGCACAAGTCTAGGCTGAGTCTATAGAGAGGCTGGGGAGACTATAATATTTGTACAACACTAGTGCCCCATAAAGGATAGAGATAAATCCCATTACCGAGCGCAATGGTGTAGAAAGAAGGATGATAAACAGGGCGAGGTTTAACTAAAGGAACGGGAAAGGCACCAACAAAATGCGGATTCAAACCCGGCCGAAAGGGAGGACTTCACTTTTTGTTTAGCCTAAACTTAAAATAGAATTTAAATGGATTTTTGCTCATGTTTATTTCCCCTTTTAAAAACTGGGGCGACATTAAAAGTAATGACAATGTTTGTGTTAAAGTGTGGCGATCCACACGTTCCAACAATAAATACGTGCTACGTGTGTGTGTGTGTGAGAGAGAGAGAGAGAGAGAGAGAGAGACTTCAGTTTCCTTCCTATCCCATAAGCGCATCGCAAACTTTTTTTTATCATAAAAATGAGAATGAAATCAAAGCTTGATGCACCTGGGGGGGGACCCTTGTCCAAGAAGTCAATGAAGCCCCCGCTCCCCAGTTATATTGTTCTGGGTGAAACTCCCCTAGATCGTTAGAATATTTATTCAGCTCTCACCCACAAACTTCAGTGCTGACTTTGCAGTCTCGTCATCACACCCATTCCATGGAGCAGGGTGTCAGTATAATCCCAATGCCCTCCAGAGGAGCAAAGAGGGGGAGTGGGGCAGAGCACCCATATGACAAAAGGGGGGGACACAAGAAGGGGTGAGGGGGAGAGTCAGAAAGGGACACCTTGTGTCAGCTGTTACAATTGGGAATTTGAACTCTGTGCAGAAACCTGGCCGGCCAGAGACAGAAGTGATGTGTCTCTCCTCCAGCCTTTCGGTAATGCGGTGCAAAAGAGGGAGGGGCGGGTTGATTTGAGCGTTTTCTCTTGGTTTTATTTTTTTGCTCACCACACCGTAAATCCGATTTAAATCCGAGCCCTGACATTTTCGCTGGATGGCTGAGGACATTCAAATCACAACCCTCCCTCTCCGAGTTGACCGGGGCACTCCAGGGAACAGGGCCGTAAATGCAGCTGGCCTGTGTCACTAAACGTCTCCCCCCCGCAATGCGAGCCTGGGGCAGGGAAGGCCCCCTGGAGCCTGCTCCTGATCCCACTTCCCAGAGAAGGGATTCCAGGCTCCTTCCGTGTGAACGGCTCCTCGGGAAAGACCTGGGAGAATCCTTCCCGCTCCGCTTCCCCTTTGGCCCTCCGCGCTCAACTGGAACAATCCCGTCCGGTGTCTGAGCGAGATTGGGACCGGATGGGGGCCGGGCCGGTACAGAAACAGGTGTGGACGGTCCCTGCTCCGGATTGCGGGCTGCCTTCTCAAAGGGTGATCAAACAACGCACAGGGAACGGGAACCCGTTGTCTTTTGTCCAAGCCAAACTCCAGACCCGAAGGATCTGGAGCTGGGTGGGGGATTTTTTTTTTCTTTTTGTTTTAACCCCCCTAGAGTTCCCCCCACTCCATCACGTTAATGACCCGCTAGCAAGTGGCCTGTAAAGCCGGAAGCAAACTCGGTGCCTTGTAGAATGATTCGCCCCAGCCAGAAAACGGCTTGCCAGGAAATGCTGACAATAAATCAATGTGCCTCTCGAAATGTATCTGATCAAAAGGCAGGTTCGCTGTAGCGGGTTGGCGCTGGAAGTGCGGTGCTTTCCAGGCCAGTGCGCCAGTCTCCTAAAATCATTAGGGGGAAACAGTGAGAGCAGCTTGTAATCTCTCTGTGGGCCCTTCAGTGGTTCCCAGTCGTGACCCGGCTCCCTCCTCTCGGAGTCCCGCATCCTGGGCAGACCCGCTTCGCTGCACATTTTACAAAACTCACTGCAAGTCCAGGACTGGTTTTTTGAACCCGGGGGATTCATGCCCCAAAGGAAACGATACTGACTTCCCACAGCCGGTTCTCACTGAACTGCCGCTGGAGGAGGAATCCCGTCTGAATGTACCGGGAGAGAACTGGGGGGGGGGGGGGGGGGGGAAGTGAACAAAAATGTTGTTGGTTGAAAGACAAAACCAAATGGCGCTGAATTGGCGCACAAACTACGTGAGAAAGAATTGATGCCACCGGGCATCTGAATGCAAATGTCTTTAAGCAAATGCCAGGGCATAGAACATGCTAGTTGGAGTTCCAAGCATTTTATGTGATCGGATGACTTCATAGAATCATAGAATCTCAGGGTTGGAAGGGACCTCAGGAGGTTCTAGTCCAACCCCCTGCTCAAAGCAGGACCAACCCCAGATTGACTTCATTCATCAATCTTCCTTGCAAACTCCTGGGCTTCAGTTTCCTCTTTTCCGCAGCAAGGCATCACAATCTACCTTCTCCTGATTTATCAGGGCACACTCCTAATAGTTGTAATGTAGAGAAACTGAGAATTATTTTTTCTCTGGTTTTGGGAGAAGGTATTTTTCGGGATGGCCTATAAGAGGCAAACTCCCTCCAAGGAGTTTCCTGTTTCTGCTGTTTTAATTTGTGTTAGAAGAGTCTGGGGATCTCCCCCGACATCTAAAGCAAATGGAAAGTTGTTTCGATAGATATGCTGAACCCACCTTATTCAGCCCTTGCGGAAAGAGGGAGAGAGTCGTGTCGAAACCCTGCCCTGGCAGTGTCGGATCCATTGTCTTTGGGTTCATTTTGCAGGGGCTTCCTTTAGGTTTTTTTCCCCTGCTGATAATAGTTCCTCTTAATTAATTAGCCTCTTACAGTTGGTATGGGTACTTCCACCTTTTCGTGTATAAATATCTTCTTACTGTATGTTCCGTTCTATGCATCCGATGAAGCGGACTGTCGTCCACGAAAGCTTATGCTGAAATAAATGTGGTAGTCTCTAAAGTGCCACAAGTACTCCTGTTCATTTCAGCAAGGGTCCCTGGTTACCTTTCCCCATGACAAACTCTTCGGAGGCGGGGTTTCTACCACCGCTGTGTATATATACACACGTATAATCTCTCCCTCTTTCTCACCAGATGCTGTTGCTAACGCCTTAAAAACACGCGCACCATGGAAAGCGGGTGGGCATAAGATGCTCATCTCCTCTCTCTTATTCATCCTTGACCAACACATGTCACTTGGGGGCCGGCAGTCAAAGGGAAGAGGTCCCTTGATAGCAGAGTGCAGCTGTCGCCTTATAGGGTCTATAGGACCATGGCTATCCCAGACATCCCTTCCCTCTGTTTTACATGAGAAGAAGCCCATATGCATGGCGAAAAGGGGGTTGAGGATGTGGAAAGGGAGGGGATCTGTGGATGAGTATCGATTCCAGTTTTTTAAAGTTTTACCAATAAACGCGGAGGGGGTGCAAACCAACAGCTCAGGGAGGCGGGCTGGGGGAGCGAGCCCAGGAGCTGTGGGTCCCATCCGGCAAACACGTGTGTGTGTTTGTGTGGGTGTCAGGCCAACTGCAGCTTCAGTTCCCACAACACTGGCAAAGGAGGAGGAGGAGTTGGAGCGGGGTGGAGAGCCGGGCTTCAGTTTGCAATCCAAGCGCTGGGTCCTTGGGCTGAGAAATGGAACAGCTGCCTGGGTTTAGACAGATAAATAAAGACCGGAGATCGGTATCGAAAAGAGGCTTTGTGCCTGCCCGGATCTATTGGAGAGCTGCCGCTTGTATACCTAAGTTATCCCGCTACTGGCGCAAACTCCGAACTTTGTCTCTGGGTTTGTGTAGCTTAAACCAGAACGTTATCCAAACCGCTTCCTTCTCGGTGTGAACGCCCAATCGGTTCCAGGCATCCGAAGGGGAATAGAGCGGAATTCGCTGGGCGACAGGATGAGCAGAATTAGGTGTGATTTTTTGGAAATGATGAGGGAAGTGAGGCGAGGTAGGAATATGATGAAAGCGTAACGCCGTTTTCCGAAAGGGAAGAATTAGCCCCGATTTTAGTCCATCAAAATGATCTCGCCACTTTGATTCGAAAGGACAGAAACTGAGCTAGCAGGGGCTGAATCCGAGTTCTGAGCTACAAATCAATCCGAAGTTAGAGTTGGAGTGTCCTATTCGGAGGAGCTCTACCATAAACTGCCTTCCTGCAAATATCCCATTTCTTTAAAACTCCCGTAAACGGAATGACGGGCTATTAGAATGATTTTCAAGGAGAAAACAACGAGTTTTGGTTTAAAGGGTTTTCTCCAGACGTTTAACCCTTTGACGTTCTAAAGAAAATAAAGCTATCGCCTTGCTTTGCTAATTAACATTCAGTCAAAACCGCTAGTTAGCACGAAAATAATTAAGAAGGGGAGGAGACTTTGTTACGGAAATGGATCTGGGAATCCGAGCGGAATTCATTATAAAAAAAAATGTATATTGAAAGAATGTCTTTTCTTCTAGGGGGCAGTTTTTCAATCATCAACAAGTGCAAACTTCATCAACCTTTCTCCACAAGATTTTACACATCAGTTTCCAAATCAAGGCCATTTCTGACGCAGTTTGCCATATATTTACAACATTCTCTCACAAGACAAACGTAAATGCAAAACCCGAAGAGAAATCACATATTTTCCTAACTGATCAGTCATTAACAAAATCCCTTTAAGATAACATCGAATTAATTTTTATTTGCAGAGAGGTCCATTAAGTAAACCGCATTTATCATTTGATTCCAGTTTTATATTACAAAGGCTGGCAAATTAATTATTTCGGAGTAGTTGATGTGTTATAAATAGTCCAGCATAAATATGAAAGAACATTAATAAATACGTTGAAAACCAAAAAATATTAACTTATATCGGATCCAAGCTATAAGAGTTCTCTGCCCTAGTGAGACAGGTTTAAGCCTTCTAAAAACTCATAAAGCTCTATCTAGAAATGAATGGGCACGTTAGTTCTTGTTCCCCAAAAAGTTCATTCAAAATATCCTTTTCTCTAGCAGAGTGGAGTGTTCTGTCAAGCCAATAAACAATGTGATGTGGCCCGGACAGCAGGAGAGGGTTCACACTTTTCTTTTTCCTTTCCCAAAAGATGGGTCTTCATTTTTTTTCTGATCATAAATAAAGCAAAATGTTATAAGCTTTGTTTACTCAAAGGCAATTGCCGTCTGCTGTGTAAAAACGTAACCTTGCTCTTCTGAAAACTGTCTGCCGTTTATTAGCCCCTAAACTTTCTTCCCTTTACATGCCTTGTAAAGACGGCTAATTTGAGTCAGTCAAATTATTAGCAAAGGTCATTACATTAAATCTTGGCTGCAACCGCCTCTCCATAAAGATGCTCTGCTCCACAACAGTAACAAGCCCCCCCCCCCAATCTTTAAATTATATTTATCCAGACACAGTTCTCCTCTTGAGCTAGGAACAAAACAACCCCCCTCAAAAACATTACCTACCCGTTTTATCACTCTCTGTGTCTCTCTCTCTGCTGGGCACAACTTGTGAGCTCTCGCTCATACACCACTCCCGTTCCTTAGCCAGCTCTTCCCCCAAAGTGCACTTCCAGTACCTCACCAAATCATAATTTAAAAAACAAAATGAAAATGTGGCATTACCTAACAATTTTGACAATGGGTCGCTTCCTCTGATGCTCTATAAATGGGTCTCACTGTACCATCCCAGCTTGGGAAGGATGCTTAATGGGTTGCTGAGGTGGGAGGGGGCCAGCGGGCTGGTGATTGGCCAGCCGCGGCCGTGACGTGGGGGATCGGTCCATAAGGCCCTGGCTCCTAAGCGGCCGGGAACATGCAGTCCAGCGAGAAGCCGCCGGGAGCTGGGCACGGAGCCGCGCCGGGAGCCAGCCGCCCACGCCAGACGGGAGAGAGCGGCTCAGCTTTTTGAAGACCCTTTTTTTAAACCAGCGTCTCCGGCCCTGCAGACAGCCCGACAGACCTTCCTCTGCTTCCTCTTCCTCCGCCGCGGCAGCCCCGGGTTGGAACAGTTCGGCTGGAGGACTTCAACCGAGCACAAGCCAAAAACCCAACCCAAACCAAGCCACCCACCAACCAAACTAACCCACCACAAAAAAAGCATGCAAGGCAATGTTGTCTCTGCAAGGACAAGGCTAGGAGTTTGGGCTAGTGGACTAGGCAAATAAACAGGGGTAGGTAAAACTGTCTTGCTGAAATATACAAGGGGGCGTTTGAACTTGTGTCAAGAAGACTGTAGCCACATCGAGCGAGAGGAGATACATCTGGCTGATTTATAGTATGAAAATATATCTATCTATATAACAACAAGCATCTCCCCCCTCCCTCCCTCCCTCTCCAGGGCGGCATCCATGACAGATTAGGGCAATGAGACTAGGTTAGGATCCAAAGCTCCTTTTGGTTATTAGAATTATTTGATTTTTTGTTCTCCTTCCTTTTGATTTCTCGTTGGGAAAAGCAGATGCACTTTGACTCCTGACTGCTCTACCTCAGACCTGAGAAAACTCATCACGTTTGGTTTTTAATTATTATTATTGTTGTTCTTATTTTTATGCGCGTTGACCTGTGTTGTTGTTGGTTTTTTATTATTATTATTATTGTTATTTTATTTTATTGGCCTGGATTCTGCTGTTGTGTTGAAAAGCTGGGTCGTGGGTGTTTTTGTTTTTGTTTCTTTTCTTTTGGTATTTGTGTACCCCTGCTAGGACATTTGAAAGAAGATATCCTCCCTCCTCCCTTTGTTTCCCCCCCCCCCCCCTTTCCTCCTCCAAGGCTTTTAAAACACACACAAAACCGACGCTGGTGTACTCTCTTCTTTTTTAATTTTTTTTTTTTTTTTTGCTTGACATCTGGGAGCCAAAACCCCCCACTCTCAAAATAACCAAAGACAATGGTGCACTGTGCCGGCTGCAAGCGGCCAATCTTGGACCGGTTTTTGTTGAATGTACTGGACAGGGCTTGGCATGTGAAGTGTGTTCAGTGCTGTGAATGTAAATGCAATTTGACAGAGAAATGCTTTTCCAGAGAAGGCAAGCTTTACTGCAAAAACGACTTCTTTCGGTAAGTACCGGACTCCCCCGCCGGAAGCCGTGGCCCACAATTCTCCTTTTTAACCCATTTTTTTAATAGGAGCGATGGCTTTTATTTTTATTTTTGTATCTCCCAGTCCTGGGCCTGTCCCCTGCCCCCACACACAAACACACACAGATCTCCTTCAGCTCTCTCGCTCAAGGTGATGCCGTGGGGAGGGTGCGAAAGGAGGGGAGGGCCTTTTGGTTTGTGGCGGGCATGAGTTTGCCTTGGCAAAGGGGAAATGTGTGAGGAAGAGGAGGGGAGGAAGGCGGCAGGGGGGGGGGTCACCCCTTCGGCTGTCCAGCGCCCCCGGGAGCGGAGAGGTTATCGCGGCTCCTTGGCGTGTGTCCTTCAAGGGCCGGGCCCGTGGGCGCAGAGCAGGGGGAAAAACTTCAGTTGCAAAGTTGGCTTTGAGCGAGTGACTTCTTGGGTAGGGGGACCAGACCGCAAGCGTGAAAAATTAGGACCTGGTGGAGGGTAATAGGCTCCTATATAAGAAAAAGCCCCCAATATCGGGACTGACCCTATAAAATCGGGACAGCTGGTCCCCCTATTCTCGGGTGCGCCTTAAAAGGCCTGATTCCTGAGAGACCCCCGTATCTACCCCCATCCCCCTCTCCTCCCCCCGAAAATAAAAGAGAAACGATCCAGCTGAAGTTTCTTTAGGGGAAGTGCCCATTTCAAAGGCGAGGATGGATGAGAGTAGCAGGGACTAGAACTGGCTTCTCCCTCTGGGGGGGAAAAACCCACCCCAATCTCTGTAATGCCAGCCCAGTGGGTGCCGAGACTTGTCTGTTTGAATCAGCCCCCAAAGGACGATTCTCCGCCGCAAGCCGGGTGCCCACCTCCCTCGGTTACAGGATTAGAGTTTAGAACTAATTCCCCCTCCCCCAGCACTTTCATAACATTTCACAACTCCCCAGAGATTGTGTTGTTGTTTCTTTGCGGGGAGAGGGAGATCATTCGTGTTATTTAGTCTCCGTGCAAACGCTGGGCTCACCAGACTATATTGTACTGTGATCCTAGAACCAACAGGAACTATTATCCCTTGCAACATCCTCCCCCATCCTTTGTATCTTCAAACTTTTACAAGAAATCTAAGCAGCGAGTAGCCCCCACGTATTAAACAATATTTCCCTGGGGCTCACGCGGGGCATGCAAATGACCGGTTTACATCGTTATCCTTAAACTAAGATCACGTAAGTGATCTCCCCCCTGTCCTCCGTTGCCAGTCGGGGGGTGAAATCCTGGCCCAGGGGCGTTTTGCTGTTGAGTGTTTTGGAGCCCTGGGAGTTGAAAGGCCCCGATAAAAGGCGGGTTTCGCTGCTGCCAGGCAAAGTGCAAGTCTTGAAAAAAAAAGTCCCTAAAATAGGAAGCTTTGAGAGGAGACCGGCATCTTTCCCACGTTTCCCCTGCCCGCTGACGTGCATAATGTTGACCAATAGCTAATATCACAAGTGCAATGATTTGTGTATTTGAGAGACTTAAAAAACCACCCTCTCTCCGGCTTAATGTACCTTTGATCATAAGAGGAAAAGGCCGCGCTCTGCTTAGGGAGTAGGATCCCCTGCTTATCAGTGAGCATGCTGCTTACAGGACATTACAGGAGGAATGCCGCATCCGCCTTGATTACGATTTTTTTTTAAGAGCCGCGCGATCTACAGTAGAAATATCCATCCCCCCTTAAAAGTTTGTCTGGGGAAGCTTGTGCCCGTATTAGAAGTGTATTCAGAAGCGATAATTCAATAGGAAATAACACCTTTGCTAGAACTGGGGGAGTCTGTGTGGAGGCTGCCGCGTTTAATCTGCCCGCGGTTTTTAGTAAATATGTGGTAACTGGATTTGAATAATAAGCGTGTTTCTCCAAGAGGAAGCTTCCTGTATACAAACAAATCCCCCTTACCTCACCCCCCGACGCAGCAGATGTAACAATCCACATCCCACCCTGTGTCCCGGTCAGAAAAACACTTCACCACCTCCTCCCTTCCCGACCCCCCGGCTGCTCTCCAGCATCCAGGGCTCTGGGACCGGAGCGCCCCTCAAAACCGGGGTGATTATAGTGAATCCAGCTGCCTTGCTGAAGAGAAGCGACGCCAGGGTTTCAACTTCCCGGGTCTTGCCTGGGACAGTCCACACTGACTTGGCGAGACAGAGCCCGGACCGCGGAAATTGACTCTCTCCGCAAATTTTGATTCCCTTGCAAAAATCTCTTCATTCTTGAAATTGTCCTTGGGGTCCTTTTCCCCACTTGTCCCCTATATGGAAATGGAAAGGCCGGGTCTCTCCCTTTGCGGAGAGCCTGCGTCTGGCTCACACACAAACCTCTCATGTCAATTTCCTTCCTTGTCCTGCTTATGTCTTATATTAAATCACATTGTATTTCTTGATTTCAATCTACAAAACCACAAAGGCTGATTTTTACTCGTTCGCATTCTCCTTTTTCCTCTGCCATTTCCGCATTGCCAAGGGATATTCAGCGAAGGCGGCATTCCTTTAAAAACATGGTTTAAAGTCCTCAAACCGAGTAAAGGGCAAATATTTGTCAGATCCGTGCTGCCAAACGTAGGTCCCCACCACAGGATCCGGGCTGCAAATATTTCTCGGGGATCTGTGTTCGAATCAGTTAAAAACCTAGAGTAAGATTTATAGACCCCGCTTTTCAAATAATTTAAATGGTCTTATCTCTATAAATGCTCACAGACAGGCCGGTAGGGCAAATGGCAACATTTATGATAAGGACATGGAAATAGGTTATTTTAAAACAAGCATTACATTTTCCATCTGTACCAGGAATGAAGGTGTATTGCAAAAGGCTGATATTGTGTAGCCGGGGTAAAATATATGAACCGGGTGTCTTTCTCTCTTCCACCCGAAAGTTTTTTAAGTGGCGACCGATCAAATGCAAGAGGCACCTGGCCTTCCTATGTGCCAAGCAACCCTACAGTCTGTAGAGACCCTGCCCCTTCATCCAGGGCACACACACACAATGCGAGGCCCTTGACAAATTGATAACATATAAGAAATTCTGCTTAATGTTTATTAGAGCGTCGTTAATCAATGTGTCAAGGTTTAAAGGGGAAACTCTGGACAGCCCAGCTCCAGTGTTTTAATTAATCTTCCAGCGATATATCCTCTTCCCAGCTCACTTCTTTTTAACACATCATTCAGTATAGAGATACTATATATATATATATATATAATGGAGGGATTTTTTTCTGCATGGGTCAATAATGCACTTTTATAGGAAAAATGCTTTTTTAAAAATGTTCGTTGAAGGCGATGGGGGGGGGGTTATTCATTGATACAAGTTTAGCAGCTTTAACGAAATGTGGCCCGATTTCCTGCTTCCTTTCCCCCTGAACAAAAAGAAAACAAATAATTTTGAAATACTGCTAATACAGGGTCCTTCGGGTCACCCCTATGATGCGCTGATCCTGGTGTTTGTTCTTCCACCCTTTCTCTGTCTTCCTTGCCAGGTGTTTTGGGACCAAGTGTGCTGGCTGTGCCCAGGGGATCTCCCCCAGCGACTTGGTCAGGAGGGCGAGGAGCAAAGTGTTCCACTTGAACTGTTTTACTTGCATGATGTGTAACAAACAGCTCTCCACCGGCGAGGAGCTCTATATTATCGACGAGAACAAGTTTGTCTGCAAAGAAGATTACCTAAACAACAGCAATACTGCCAAAGAGAACAGCCTGCACTCAGGTGAGGAGACCTCTGCCACGGTCACCCTCCAGCCAGGCTACCAGCTGCCTGGAATTCAGCTTGGGTCTGCAAAGAGGGATGTCTGGCACTCGGGGACCTGATGCAAAGCCCACTGAGAGCTCCCATTGATTTCAGTGGGCATTGTGTGTGTGTGTGTGTGTTGGATCACTCTGTGTGTGTGTGTGTGTACGCACACAGGTACACATACACACACATACCCACCATAGTATTTTAATCAACCTGAAGATTCTAGGGGACCTCTCTCTTTGTGTAAGAAAAGTTCTACAACATCTTTCTTTCTTTCTTTCTTTCTTTCTTTCTTTCTTTCTTTCTTTCTATATATTGGCAAGTAAAGATTTTGGACCACCCCTCAGCAAGCTCGACTTTCCCATCTTATAACAGAAGCTAAATTGGGAGCAGCTCTGAAATGTAACATATACCCATTGCAAGAAGAAGCAGCTTAGTACTGTCGTAATTTGCTGGTTTTAATTGTATCCTTACATTTCATTTTTGAACGGTGCATTTTTGCCATCAGAAATGACTGTCGGGTGCAGGCTGACGGTGCATTATAAATACAAATGTTTGTTCAGACTACATAGTCGGTTTTGTTTCAGTTTGTAATAACCTGGGAGCCTTCTTGGCTGAGAGAAGCCTGCCCCTTTACATTCTGACTTTATGGGGGGGAGGGATAGCTCAGTGGTTTGAGCATTGGCCTGCTAAACCCAGGGTTGTGAGTTCAATCCTTGAGGGGGCCATTTGGGGATCTGGGGCAAAAATTGGGAAGTGGTCCTGCTTTGAGCAGGGGGTTGGACTAGATGACCTACTAAGGTCCCTTCCAACCCTGATATTCTATGATTCTATGATAACCAGTCTCCCAAGCTAGTGACGCAGGCCCTAGCACGTCTGATTAAATAGAGAAGGAGAACGTGATGGATGCCACCGGGCAATATTTTCAGAGCATGAATTTTGACTCCTGCAGGAACGATTCTCGAGCAGCCCGTGAGGAACAGTGCAAACTATTTCAGGCCGTGTTATTACCCAGCAACTGCGGTGCCCACTTGCAATCTGATACCCGGCATATTGTACCGGTTGGCATTTTGCAACTGTTGCATTTGGAGTCCATATAAGTAGAATCGTGGCAGAGGAATAGATGTGAGCCCTTGCAAAATGCATCGCGGAAACCACTACTAAATAGCAATTAGATCAACATTTGCAGCTGTGAAGGATAGAGTTAAAAGCTGAAATGTATTTTATCTGTATTTCATCCGACCTGCATCCAAGGCTGTGAAATACAATGGATGCATTTTTGACCGCCGAGGTATGTTTTTTAAAAAGCTTGAGACAAGGCCGGATGAGTCGATTCTAGTGGTCTCTTCTGGCCTGCAAAATCTATGGATGTTGCGTTTAAATCCATGCTCATTTTTGTGGGGAGTGTCCAGTAAAACTAGGAAAGATCAGAGGCACACAGGCACTCCCCCGAGTTGCAGGGACAGTGGGAGGGAGGGGAAAGGGGGCTCTAGATGTGGAAAAGTTCACAAGGTTTTCAAGGTGCATGTGAAGCTGTCTCACCTTCACACGCCTGTGTCACAGCGTGGGGCTAGGGGGAATGCAAATGCTCAGCACAGCCGATGTGAGTGTGATCCCCTCCCCCGCCCCCTTTCCTTTTGCCCAGCCACCACCGGCAGTGACCCCAGTCTGTCTCCGGATTCCCAAGATCCTTCCCAAGACGACGCGAAGGACTCGGAGAGCGCAAACGTGTCAGACAAGGAAGCTGGCAGCAACGAGAATGACGATCAGAACCTGGGGGCCAAGAGGAGGGGCCCCCGCACCACGATCAAAGCCAAACAGCTAGAGACACTGAAAGCAGCCTTCGCAGCTACCCCCAAACCCACCAGGCACATCAGGGAACAGCTGGCCCAAGAAACCGGGCTCAACATGCGAGTCATACAGGTACCAAAATCCAGTTCCGGCCTCGGCTACCTGGGGGTCAGGGGGGACAGCTCGCTTGCTCCCGCTGTGTTTGCGGGGAGGGTTTTCCAGTCGGTTAATGGCATCGGGGGGGCCCATCCAAAGCCCACCGAAAGGCCCCTATTGGCTTTGGGTGGGGTCTCCAAACAAATCTCCGGCCGGTTTAAAAGTTAAACTTTCAACGATGCCCTTTCCAGTTCAGCACCATCCCAGTGAAGGGGGAGAGAGGGGACGGACCTGCCAAGCGAGTTAAAGAGACGGGACTTATAATAATGCCTCCCCTGGGTAGCAAAAGGCCTCCAGGGGGGCAAGATACCCAGCCCCCTGCTCACGCTGTGCAGTCCTGACTGCCCGCGGTCCCCACTTCTGGAGCAAATCTGGGGCGAGAATCTAGCCCCTAGCGGCGCTGTGCACAGAATTGCAGGAGACCTATTTCTACCTCCCGTAGTCCTGGGAATAAAGGGAAAGCGAAGGCTTGTGTGTTTGGGATACTGCTCAGCTTCCAAAACAAAAGAAAAACCAAGGGAACCCAGAGTTCTAGTGGGGCATTTAGATAGTTTTTGACCCTGATGTGTATAAACAGCCGCCTGGTGTTGATTGAACTTCCTCCCGTGGGGCTGGGTTGAGAGATCCCTGCGAGGGTTAAACACCTTTCATGCATTTTGCATCCACCTTTCATGCGGCTCCTGACAGATATAGGAAACATATAAAGCGTCGACTTTGTTCCCAAAAGGAGCAGCAGCCCATGGACAGGGAAGGCGCCCCGAAAGCATCAAACGGGGCCGCACCCGGGCGCAGTCTTTCTGCGGGGAAACAGAGGAAAGAGGGAAAGGAAAACGTCCTATAAACCCGGGAGAAATGGCCAGGAAGAAAGGAAGGAAAGGGGGTAGTGCAGAATATAGCGTAATATTGACAGGGTCCCTCGTGTGGAGCAAATAATCCGTCCCAAACTAAAGGAGACCCGCCGGTTTTAAAGATGAGCAGGTCGAGGACTATTTAGCGTTGTTCCTTCCAAGATTGTTTTCAAACAAACCTACCACGTCCAGAGTGACCTTCTAGGCGGACTCTGTCACACTGGAGAGACCTGTGGAGTGGCTAGAAATAGTCCCAGCCTTTTCCCACCCCTCCTGTTCCTGCAATGACCCGTTCACGGGCCAGGGGTGCAAATCGTGCCTTCGCCCGGGCAAGACTCCCGCAATCCTCGGGGGAAGTGTTGCCTGAGTGAAGACTTGGCTCCTAACACCGTGCCCAGACTTTATTTAACAACAACGGAAAAAGCAACCCGCTTCCTGCGGAAAGCGCGAAAGAAGCTGCGAATGGTATAGAAATTAATAACCATAAATGTGAGGGGTTAATGGATAAATAAGAATGACAATGCGCTGGAATTATTAAAAGGTTTATAAACCCGCAGCGCTGGGGGTAATGGGGGGTTAAAGGACCATTAAGGCGAGGTTAGATTGGAGAGTCTCAGTGTGAGGATAATTAGGAGTAATCTTGTCAGGGTAATAAGAATTAACTCAATCATTCTTGACCTGCCGCTGGAGTGCTATAAGCAAAGAACCAAGGGCCTGATTTGAAATGTTCAATTCAACACCGACTGTACATTTGAGGACGGTTTAGATATATATAGACACGAATATCTGTGTCTACACACGGAGAGCTGGGCATGTATATGTGAATTAGCTTGTTTGTAGATGTATGCAGGTATAGATATTGAATAAAGGGTGTATCTGTGCACATTATGTGTGTATATATATAATTGTGTGAATTCATATACACACAATATACACTCTACATATGCATACACACAATCGTGTATATATAGATACATTCAATGATATATGGCTGTATGTGTATATGTGTGTCTGTGTGTATACAGATGAATGTTTGTGTACAGTGAGTTGTATTGTTCACGGGGAATATATCTGCCACGTTGTTAAAATTAGAACAACAGACAACCTGATCTTCCGTGAGTTTTGCTTGAATCAAAATGACAGGATTGAACCCTAGTATATATGGTTAAAAAAACCCGGTATCGGCTTTTTTCCCCTTAAAAGAAACATAACATCCGCCTTTGTTTTCCTTGAGCGGGGTTTTGCGCACTTTAGTATGCGAGAGCCCCGAGGTTAATTAGTGCCCGGGGGAGATAAGGCGCCGAGGACTTTGTTTTGTTTTTATTTAAAAGAAAAGCACAACTATTTATTTAAAATCCATTCTTAGAATCCGTCTCCAAGGACAAAAGCGGGGGTATTTTTTTAAATCGTTCCAAAGCACTTGGAGAAATTGCTCCTGGGGATTCCCAGAGATTTCCCCCCGTAATGTTTCTAGGCGGTACTGTATGTATTTGGAGGATGAAATCCATCCCCAGCGGACAGTGCCCCGCGCCACGGGTGCTGTGCTAAAGACACGTTTCTCATTGTTGCCTGGCCTGGAACTCCCCCTCTCGCCTGGGCTAGTACAAATCGGGTGTCAGTCCATTGTATTTTGGGTGTTGAAAATTCAAGTCGGAAAAGACGAGGCTTTCCCAGGGGCGGGGGCCAGAAAGCCCCTAAAAGCCCGTTGCTGGCTGGAGGCTGCCTCCAGTGATATACAGGCTGTCGCCAGCGTCCAGATGAGTTCACGCACTTGGCTATTCATCAGCCTCCTCTCCTGCCCCCGGAGGCTCTGCGGAGGGTCCCTTCTCCCTCCACTTTGCTTGGGGGGAAAGAGGGGCTGCGTCCCGCTTCGGTTGCATCCCGGGGCGGACACAGGCGTGGCACCGGAGCGGAATGCGGGCAGAAAGAGCCACTAACCCCAGGGAAGCGGGGGCTGAGCCGCCCGGAGGGAGTCAAAATCCTGCCTCGCTTTTCATAGACTGAAGAGCCAGTTCCTGGCTGGGGGAGATCCAAATCTCTGAGCGCGCTGGGTCCCGGGCTCTGTTCTGCGGGGGAGGGTGTTAAACTGTGGGGGGAGGGGGGATACAATCTCTATCTGTGCCTCTGCCTTGGTGTGTCCGGGTTTTATGCGGGGCGGTGTCTGTCTAAGGGCAGACGCCTTGTAAGAGGGGCAGTGTATGGGCGCGCGGCGCACACGACCCTGGCTGTGTGTGTGGACGCAGCTGGGCTTGGCGGCTGCAGAGAGGGAGCGGCCGGCCCCGCTTGCAGGCTCCCCTCCCTGCCCCCCCCAGGCTGGCCAGCGAGCATGGGGGGGGAAAGGGGCGATCAGCCGTCACCAACCCCGTCTCCTTGCCGCTCCCAGGTGTGGTTCCAGAACCGGCGCTCCAAGGAGCGGCGCATGAAGCAGCTGAGCGCGCTGGGGGCCCGCCGGCACGCCTTCTTCCGCAGCCCCCGCCGGATGAGGCCGCTGGTGGACCGGCTGGAGCCCGGGGAGCTCATCGCCAACGGGCCCTTCTCTTTCTACGGAGGTGGGTAAGAGCGCGGGGGAGAGACACCCCCCCCCCCAGGGGAAGAGAAGCAAAGGCCGGGCCAGGTTCCCCAGAGCTGGCCCGGCTGGAAGGGGAAGAAATTTCCCCTAACGGGGGGATCCTTCAACTGCCCCCGCCCCACAACGAGCCCAGCACCGCACTGGAACAAACCCCAGCAGCTGCGCGGCATGGAAGCAAACGATTGTCTCTGTTTTACAGGGGGGGGGGGATTTCAGGGCGTGGGACAGGTGGGCATATCTCTCCCCAGTAGCTCCCCTAAGGGAAGCCCTAACCCGCTGGAGGGGGACACACCCCCAGGAAGGAAAGCTGCTGGCAATGGCCCCACTCCGCTAGGAATGGCCCCCTGTTCTCATTATAGTAGTAGGTGGTGGGTGGGGATTTTCTCTCTACCTGGGCTTTGAGGATTATTCTTGCGGGAGGTTTTCCCTCCTTCAGGCCTGTTTCAGCTCCAGAAATCTTGCATCCATCACCGAGCACTCTGTGGATATTTCTGGGCTGCCTCTGCTTTCCAGAGCCAAGTTGAAATCTAATGGCCAAGTTTGCGGGAGGTTTGGGAAGGAGGCGGGGGGCTTGGCTGATTGTGTTGCATGTTAGGAGTGGGAAGCGGTGAGGTTCTAATATTTCCGATTGGTAGGGGACTTATTTTCCCGATCCCTGTAAATACCAAAGGGGGGGCTGGGTTGATTGGCTGCCGCTAATGAATCACTCGAATGAACGATCTGAAGAGGGGAAGGGAAAGACTCCCTCTCTCTTTCTTGTCTTGACTGTTCCTTGGCTCTTTCTGAGATTCCTAGGATTACAAGTGAGATACATTAGAGAGAACGTGTAGAAAACTTTCTCCGCAGAAAGCCTTCCAGCTGGAGTTAGTGCGCAAAGGGACGGTGGGGGAAATCAACAAACACTTTAGCCCTGGCAAAACCAGTCCGGGGGAGGGGGACATGAAGGGAACACAAAGGCGCATCTGCAGTCAGCTGGGCTCTGTGTAGAAATAAACTCTTTGATCCGTGGCATTTTCCTGAAGTGAGAATAAAGACCGGGCAAAAACCAACAGAATCGGTCCCTATTGTTTTCAGAAGCCTTTTAAAAGAACGGTCCTCTGGTTAATGTCACTGTCATTCGCTGCTCATCCGTCCCTTTTTGTCTTTATTTAAATGGGCGAAGTTTCCCCTGCGTTCCTTGGCCAGAGTAATTTGAGGTGGTGTGAAAGCTCCATCGTGAACAAAGCTGGGGGAGATTTCGGTAGATCAAATGACAGGCGTTTAGGAAAGGTGTTCTTTGGGCCATGATCAACTAGGATGGGTCCCTCCTGCTAAAACAAGTCTTTCCAATGGACCAAGATGCAGAATACCATACCAGCTAAGCAGTGTTGGCTTTTAAACTGAGTGCATTGATTTTTCTTTGTTTTATTGAAATGGTGACTTTTTTAGAGAACGAAGGCTGGAATTCCTTTCCAGACTTGACAAAATTTGAAAAATGAAGCAGATCACTGCTTGGGCAAAGTACCTAATACCAGTGCCCCTTAAGAAACCCAAATTCCTTTACTTATTGTGAGCTCTTTGGAGGTACTCTTTGTGTTTAAGATTGTACAGCACCTAGCACGGTTGGGCACTGGGAAATGAACTACACTAACAGGCTAACCTTTCCCTGAAGCTAAGCACCTGAACCCACATTCAGGGCCAGATTTTTCAAAGTGTTTAGCACTTTTGTAGGCACCTGAATAAAGTGGCCAGATTGGCAAAAAGTGCTCAGCTCCCATTGTGCTCAAATGGAAAGTAAGCGCTACTGGGTGCAAAGCTACTTTTTTTAGGTGTCTACCTGGGTGCTGAGCTCTTCTGAACATCTGCCCATTGGGCTTTGTTTAGGTGCCTAATTGAGGGCTTGATCCAAAGCCCAAGGAGTTAAACAGAAAGTTTCCCGTTGATTTTAGTTTGCTTTGGACCAGGTTAAGGCACCTCGTTTGCCTTTAGGATATCTAGTTCGTTTATTGTTTTGCACTTGGTTCCTTTGCATTATTGTCCCTCTCTCTCTCTCTTTGTCTGGTAGATTATCAGAGCGAGTATTATGGCCCTGGAAGCAATTATGATTTCTTCCCACAAGGACCCCCTTCATCTCAAGCTCAGACACCAGTCGATCTCCCCTTTGTGCCCTCTTCTGGGCCCCCAGGAACTCCTCTGGGTGGAATGGATCACCCATTACCCGGACACCACCCTTCCAGTGAGGCGCAGCGCTTCACTGACATCATGTCGCACCCACCTGGAGACTCACCCAGCCCCGAGCCCAACCTGCCAGGTTCTTTGCACTCCATGTCTGCAGAAGTTTTTGGTCCAAGTCCTCCGTTTTCTTCAATATCCGTCAACGGTGGTGCTAATTATGGCAACCACTTGTCACATCCCCCAGAAATGAATGAAGCAGCTGTGTGGTAGCTTTAAAAACAAACTGGGTCTAAGTAAGTGATGATCTTCTAGTCTGCTTATGCTATGGTGTACAGAAATGAACCAATATAACATCTCTCTTGCCCTGAGACAATTTTACCTTGGGAATGAACTGAATCCAAATCACTCCAAGGCAAGCTTTGCTATAGACCGGGACAATCTTCATAATATGGTTGTAACAAACAAACAAAAAAGGGACATTTTTCGGTACCATTGAAAAGACACTGGTGAAGCTGTACAGTAAAGTGCTGCCGTGCTATAGGATGGCGTAGGTTGAATACCCTGTTGGATGTCACCCTAAGAGCCACAATCCTTAGGAGCTTTTCGTTTAAAAAACAAAAAGAACAAAAGAAAGGTCAAAGAAAGGGGGGGGGGAAGTGTGAAGAGCGCTAGTATTCCTGGTTAAGGATGGTTCTGGCATTATGAATTTGTTAATTTTGTCTCTCAGAAAGTTCAACAACAAGAAACTATTTTTAGCTTCAGCAATGTGAGCCTGCCGACGATCAGGTGGGACTTTTTGTTTTTTAATTATTTTGCCAAAATAACAAATACTAAATGTAAAGCCCTCAGCATCAACTCTTCTACCTTCACAAAGCTACACACACAAAAAAATCCTCATAATAACAAAGGTCGCCAACCAGACCTCTAACTAAAAATGACTTGAAACAAACAAATAAAAAAGTATTCTACCTTCACAAAAAAAACACACAAAAAAACCTAAACAAAAGACTCTACTGACCTAAAAACAGTCAACTGTTTACGTAGAATGTTAAATTCAGGAGTTCAATGTTTTACTAATAAATCCTGTTTTAGAACCTCTTGTTCAAAAGCAAAATATTTTGAGCAACCAACCAAAATATATCACTTTCTTTTCTGTAGATGTTATATGACAGATTGCAGGGCTTGTGGTTCACTGTGCTAGTTGTAAAAGGTGTTGTTTACAGAAGGCAAAGAAAAAAAAAAACCCACGAAAACCAGACAGTTGCCAAATAAAGTAATTATATAGCACAAATACTGTAAGGTGCTTTGCACCAGCAACCTGAACAAGTGTTGTTTTTTTTTTAAAGTGTTACAAGGTTAAACAAACAAACATCTTTGCTAATTTTTAGTCCTGTTGAACGTTCATGGAATTGTTAATATGACTTATATAGACCCACACAGGTTTTATTTTTGTGTCTTTAAAAGAAAAGTCCAAAATATTTAAATTTTATGGTCAAATATGCAGTCAACAGCTGCTACTTTTTTCTTTATATATTAAATTTCTCATATGTCTTTTATTGTTCAAATAAACCTAAGCTTGTGTGACCTCCAGTGCATATTAGACCATTCACTGTATGAAAGAAAACATGTTGGATAAAATTTGTGAGTTTTTAATAAAATTAGAAAATCTGATGTTTAGATAACTTGTGTTTCATTTGATGTTTTAAATAATTTTAAATGGGTCCTCTTGAGTATAATAGCCCTGAAAAGATACATCCACTATACTCCTATTATATAACTATTTTCCTTTGGTAGAAGTCTAAACCCTGTTGCCCATGAAGATAGATGTTATCTGTAGTTTCATCCTCTCTTTGCATCTGCAGATTTAATTGATACAGTGCAAAAATATGTTATCTATCAATTAAATTACAGAATTGGAAACGTATCAAATTATTTAACATATTAGTTTATTCTAGGTCTATGGTAAGACACAAAACATGTTCAAGATGTTCATTTTTTATGCATATACAAAACTGTATTGTGACTATTGTGTCAAAATACAATTTGACTATTGTGTCAAATACAATTTGTGTCAAATACAATTTGACTATTGTGTCAAAAACCTGTAAATATATGGTTTAGGATTGATCCATTTTTAGCTCAATCTATTTTCCATAGGAAATCCTGCTTTCTAATTTGGTGGTCTGAAAGACAACATAAACTGAATGTACAGCAAGAAATGACAATAATTTTAATCCCCTTTTCAGATCTGATATAAAGTTCATTTTTTTATAGCATTTGGTACGTTAGAAGTTGCACTAAATACATATTGTCCTGAGACCCACTACCCCCTAAAATTTTGAAAAGTTACAGATATAATATTTCAGTTGTGAATTATTACATCATCTCAGTTACAGTCTTTACTGAGGCAAAAATACCATTGATACCTGAATAAGGAGTGCAAGGTTGGGTCTAGGTTTGATAAGTCACATAATTAAAACCCTTTCCAAGTGCTCATTTAATAGGAAGATGGGAGTGGAATTAGATATTTTCTCTATCCCTGAGTTTGGCTGTTTCTCTTCTGTTTTAAGTAGGCCCAGAAATTTTGCTCTTACCTACAGACTCCTGTAATCCCAGTTTTGTAGTCTTGATTATTTATCTCTTTGTGGTGAGGGAAAAATCAGAATGCTTTAAAATTGTATGGTATGTAATTTTTATTGGTGGTTTCATATTTTGTTGACGAACACCTAGGCTTATAGACCTGAAACACAGAATGTCTTATATAACAAGAGATAAATATAAATGATCTGCAAGGGATCTGTTAGTGTTCTTTTTTAAAAAAATCATGCTTTATTAAATGCAGGGGAGACTTTTTAAACTCATGGGCTCTGTGTGTAACTCATTTCTTTATCTGCTTTATTTTTTTTTATATCAGGTGCTTCTGTTTTTTTGCTCTATTTTGCATTTATATAATGAAATCACAGGCGATCTATTCATTACATGTTTTGATTTAACTGGGTGGATGCTCTTTATATATACTACCGTTCGCTATTAGGAGGCTGGTCTACACTGCTGTTTTATTGTTGAGTCAGTTATTTTATATGAAGAAATTGTGTCAAGTGGCTTTTCCCACTCTTTCTTTCTTGAAGTGAGTTACTTGTACAGTGTATTAAGTATTTGTTTATGTAGCGCACACAGGTAGAAATGTGATGTAACTCAGATTTAGGTCATACAGGGCCAGAGGAATGTCTGTGTTTACTGGACCCAATCCTGTAGTTCTTATTTCAGACAAAAATGCCACTAGAATTGTCAGAAGTTTTGCCTGACTATGGGCACTATCCAGAAGGTTGCGAGAACTCTGGCTCTGCTTCATCAAGCACTTAAGCACATGCTTAATTTTAAGCACTTGAGTCATCTCATGCGTAAAGTTAAGCACACATCTAAGCGCTTTGTTGGATCGGAGCCAGAGTGGTCAGCTCTAGAGTTCTGGACTCTGATTAACAAGGTAGATACTTAGGAAGGGCCTAATCTGACATTGTTTGCACAGTCAAAACTCCTATTGAAATCGCCGGGATATTGGACCCTATACAACTTAATACAAGCCCTTGCTTACATGCGCAGTTCCATTGAGGGGCAGTACTCCTGAGTAAGGGTTTTCAGGGTAAGGCCCTCTGAGTACATGTGTTTGTGGGAGTATTTTATATATGCGTGTGGGTATGTGTTATATATATATATAACCACACATGATATGTGCGTGAAGACGCATGCAATGGACTTTCAAGCCTGTTTTTAAAAAATAGCCTCATTTGATCTCTTCTTGCTCAACCATTACTGGTTCCGGTGGCCTTCGAGGAGAGCCTTTGTGTTGCTACTACTTTGCAGTAGAAAGTGCAGACTGATGACACAGGACTGTGTCCAGGCCTAGATCTGTGCACCAAACTTGCACTGACATATTGGAGTTTGACACACAGATCGAGAGTAGTATGTAGCCTTTATTTTATGGCAATGTAAGGATTGCTCAGCATTTGAATACGTAAGACAGGACTTTTGCAAATTCTTCACAGCAATATATTATTTACTAGAAAAAAGTGTGTGAAAACAACGAACGCACTATTTATAGTAAACCAATTTTAATTTAACAGGATGTTTCTATTGACTAATCAAAGTGATCCTAAAACTACTGAGCGTCTCCAGCATTCAAACAACTCTTCTTTTGTATCAAATTGTGGGCCATATTCTCCTTCACTATCATTGCTGGAAATTCCCATTGATGTCAGTAGCAGCTTCCTTTCTTTGTTAGTAATTTCCACTATCTATTTACTCAGGCCTTTGCTTGAGGGAGTGATGGGGGATTTGTAAAGATCTGTATCCTAAGGTGAAAATGTACCTAAATTATGATTTGTAGATAATTATGTATATTATTTTAATATATGTACATGTGCCCAGATCCCGAGTGATGGGCGCAGGATACAAATCTATAAATAAATACAATTTAAGAATATGATTGGTGATTTACATACTTTTACCATTCAATGAAGGGGCCAAAATGGGAATCTTTACTCAAGCAAAAATCCCATTGGCTCTTCTGGGATTTTTCCCTGAACAGAAATTATTTAATTAGGCCTCAGTTGCTTTAATAATGGTATTTATAAGAAACTGGTGTTTCCGTTTCAGTTATCAGCCTTGTAAACAGCCTCGTATAAGACTTCACATATATTTAAGCTTAGCCAAGGCATGCCCATTTCTTCACCTAAACAAAGCTGTTCAACTGAGAGAGGACAATTTGATCAAAGGGTTACATCACTGGTGAAATTAAATGTACTAGGGACAAGAGGAATCAGTTTGGAAAAGTCTTCTATTTACTTGTACACCATCACTCTGTCACTGTCTTTGGATAGCCAGAAATACTTATTACAACAATACTCTCAAAGCTCCAACTAAAATGAAAGGGGCCATTTAAAAAAGGCTTTCAGTCCACAATGGTTACCACCCCTTGTTAGCTTTCTCCTTTGTGTGGTGTTTTGTGGACAGATACTCACTTGGCATTTTTCTTCAAACCCAGTTGTAAAAAATATCTGTGGCCATGGCATTACTTATTTTTCAAACAAGGTCAAATACAAATGCTAATTATAAACTGTGGGCCAGGTCCACAAAGTAAGGGCCCAGTAGATCTTTCACTGATTAAAAATGGGAGATTTGTACAAATATTGAGGGTAGACAGCAGCTGTTATGTAGGAACTGAACTTTCAGTTAGTAAAGTCACGGCTGCATTCGGGGAAAATAAAATTCAGGGAAGGGGGGGAAAGGCAGGGCATTTTTAGGACTACCAATTTTTCTGTACTTTGCCACTTGTGCATGTAATTACCTGATTTGGTTCACACAGTTGTCTTAACTGTGCAAAATAGCTGCACAGTTGTGCACCTAAACCAATAGAATCTGTGTCCTAGCATGTTGTCATCCGGTTCTGTAAGTAAGACCACATTGGGATGAATGAGGTGACTTGTTTCTTTTGAAGCTGTTGTTTCAGGCTGTCTGCAGATTCAGGAAGTTAGTTCTGCACTAGTTAACCTTCCAAACATTGAACAGAGAGTTTCTTTGCCGCTGTAAGAACTAGAAACTTCTTTTTTTCTTGTTTTTTTTTTTTAAATGAAAGTTTGCACTCTGCAGAGTCTGAATGGGGGCGGGGGGGGGGCAGGGCTGATAAATATGTCAGGCAGGCTAGATTCATATATTTCTCACCTAATAATAAAGGGTTTAGAATTGCCATTGACTGACACACAGAGCTGCCATGACATCACTGGGTCTTCCACGTGTGGCACAATGACGCCAATCCAGCAAAGTACTTAAGCATGTGCTTTAATTTAAACAGATGAATAGCCTGATTGAGTTCTGTGGGATGACTCGTGTTTAAAGGTAAGCACATGCTTAAATATTTTTCTGCCAGGAGAGGGCTAAGCATCTGACACTAGATCAAGACCATACTGGACAAATGTATTTTGTATATAGAAAATAAACGTTGCATTCTTATGTTCCCCTGAAATTGTAGAGTGGGTACATATGTGTTTTGGTCTGTGTGTCAGAGATGCCCTTGGTCAAGAATATACTTTACTTTCTCATATAAATTATTCTCCTAATCTTTACAGTGCCTCTCTGGGGTTTTTATAATTCCTGTATATCAGTAGCATCTTTAAACCCTACATGGATCTATTTAAAATGTGTTCAATATATTGTAAATTCAAGAACATACAATAAGGGTGGGATTTCCAATGAGAGTTTGGCACTTAGCTCTTTCGGGCACTTTTGATAATCCCTCCTGAAGTAAATAAAAGCAGATGAATAAAGTCATTGAATAAATCTTGCCTTAACGTCCTTACTAGATCTGGAGAAAAATGTTAATTGGTTGTCGCAGTGAATTTTGAATTAATTTTTTTTAACTGAAAACAAAAGTTTTTTTAGTTTCCTCTTGCCCTCCTCTCCCTTTTTTCCCCTCCCTTCCTTTTCCAGTGAAAAGTTTTTGCTGCTGGAAACAATTTTTAGATGCAAAAAATTGTCATGTAAAAATGAAACATTTCAACTATTTTTTTGTTTTGTTTTGGGGGGAAAAACTGCCATTTTCTGTTTCAAAATGTTTAGGGCCGTATGCGGCCCTCCATGTTTAAGTTAAATTCTGCCCTTGATGATGCAATTCAATTTACTTCAGTGGATGCATGTAACTGCCATTGATATCTATGGGAATTCTGCCACAGACTGATGCATGTAGTCTGCAGCCCAACTTGTAACCACCGTTCTATCTCACAAAGGTAAGAAATGAATGCTGAGTGATATTGAGCACTGAAATGTTAAGTAGATGATCAGTACATTGTTTAGTGTACATGCTTGGATTGTTTTATATTTCTATATGCATTTCCTTGTTTTTGCATTTATAAAAAGAAACACTTAAAAATAAAAACAATGTATTATTATTAATTGTCTGTATTTACAGTACCCAAAGCGTGCTCTGCTCTTTCGTAGATTTGCCAAGGCTGACGTAATCTGAGAGTCTTCCAAATGCCCAAAGGCCTCATATGTATGTCATAGGAACAAGGGAAAATATGAATGAGAGAAATGAGAAGATGATATTTTTATAGTACATTCTTCCCACAGCACACCTGTACATCTGTTACACATTTAGAGCAATATTTTTATTTTAGCAAATAAGCATCTAGATCTACAGTAACATTAAAGGGGAAATATTAAAGGAACCATGTTAACTAGTTTTGGGATTCATGTTTCCAGTTTGTGAACAGAAAGAAGGCTTTACAATACCTAGTATGAATATAAATGCTTTCAGGATTGTGTTAAAAATTAAATGAAAAAATATTTTTATTATTATGATTTATTTATTATACAAACATTGTTTTGCATGATTATGAATCTAAACAGCAGCAGCAGTAGCATGGCTTTAGGGCATGTGATCCAGAAACTGAAACAGACTAGTCTGTCTCTGTCTGTCTGTTTTAATTATCCAAGCTGAGTGAAATGCAAAAAGGAAACAAACAGAATAAATTGGAAGAAGGAAATTGGATTTCTGAAATATTTTAACAATCTATGGTGTTTTAATAGTAGGGATTTTTTGTTTGGTTCTAGTTTATCTTGACGGGGTACCTTTAAGAAAGATTCTAAATGACTAGCCGCTGCACATTTTGGCTCCAATCCAACGCAGCTCTCAAACATGTGAATAACTTTAAGGATGTGACTAGTCCCAGTGGGTCTGATTCTCCATTGTCCTGTACGTTGTGCTGCCATTGATACCAATGCAAAGTGAGGGCAAAGCGACCACTCTGATTTTTGTAATGTTCTATCTACACCCTCTTTGCGCTAGTGTAAATGGTTGCACAAGGTGGAGGGCATCAGAGAATTAGGTCTGTTGGCTTCAATAGGACTACTCGTGTGTGTGACATTATACATTATCTTAAATGCCTTGCTGGATCAGGGACTTTATGCAGAACAACAGGCCTATTAATCTCAATGGGTGAAATCCTGCCCCATTGAAGTCAATGACAAAAATCCCATTGACTTCAATGGGGCCAGGATTTCACCCAATAGGACTAGAGTAAATCAAACAGAATTTGGCTCATGGTACGTTCACCATGGATAAAATGATAGATTGGGAGCATTTTGTGTAATCATCACTAAAAGCCCCCTCTCTCTTTTGATATTTGTGAGTTTAGGGCAGCGAACACTCATCCTGCCATTAGTACTATTTGGGGGGTTGGAAATGTAATTATGTATGGTATATTGGCAGTAGACCCTTGGATGGCTGAGTATATACAAGTACCTATTTCTGCTATTTAATTTTTGATAGATTATATTCATATTTGTTATTTCTTTATATTAAATATATGCATGTTCCTCCCTTTCTTAATAATGTGCGCTTGTATTCTAGAACCAAAATGCCTGTTAAACCTAATAATAATAATAATAATAATAATTAATAATAAAAATCCAGAACAAGCAGCCACAGGAGACACTGTCTGTGTCCAGTTTTATAATATCATATTTTAAGAACAAACATGGTAAGGAATCCTAACTCTGTGTTGCAGCAAAAGCAAATATAAGAAATATACAATGTAGAATTTTATAGCCTCAAAATGTAATTTACAAAACAAAATTTACATCCTTATGTTTTTCTATTTCCACCCCCCGAAAGCTGAAAAAAGCATTTAAATCCTACATTGCGTAAAATCCAGGGGTTTGATGTATAATAAACATGGGCACTAGAATGAAAGGTTATATATGTAATACAAATATTATAACATTAACATTGTATATGCTGTTCTTTGTATATAATATAACAATACAATACTGTACAGGGAGACTTTCTGGGAACTATTTTGAGAGCTCGTTCCAATAATGTAGGATTTTGGGATTTTTAGTTTTTCCTCATAATCGTGTTTTACAGGGTTCTCCAAAGTCCTCATTGGAAGTTGTTAGCTGAGCAATAAACTGCCTAGGCTGCTGAAGGAAATGGTAATTAATGATATTCCTCTGCCCTCTGTAGGACAACTGGCTGCACTGAACTCTTCTGCTTCAGGGGGAATAATACTGGATCATGGAGTAAAGCAACAAACCCATGACACCTTGGTTGCTGCCTGGCACAGACGTTTCTGCATTCCAATTAGAAATCACGTCTGGATTAATTTTATAGCGTTTAAAAGCAGATAAGCAGTGGGGGGAGTTTTTGTTGACTGGAAGAAGGAGGGGATGAGAGATAATCACGCTGAATTTGTGTCTTAGCCAGAAGTGGATCTGCTTTTGGATCGGCATTTGTAACTTGAACCTATGAATCCTAAGGGACAGAATCCAACACTGAATGTGTGAATAAACTGAAATGTGGGGAAACTCAGATTTCAGCCCTCAAAATTTTTTATATTTGGGGTTCTAAGGCGAATCATTATAGACATGAAGTTTAGATCCTGATTTGGAATTCCGGTTTGAGGTTTCGTAAGGGGCTGCCTGTGCCCACCCCAGTGCAAGATAGGGAATATATATTTAAAAAAAACCACACCCAAAAGATGACCCTTGAATATGTAATACAAATAGTGAAAATATAATTTACATGATCCCATATATTAAGCAGCTTTTTTTTTTTTTTTTTTTTACAAAAATAAAATGAAAGTGTGGTATTGATTTTCTTAAGCATTTAAAATGTTTATGGTAATATTTAGCACTTACATAATCATACTTAGCTCTTTGTAGAGCTAGGTTATTATAGAGTGCTTCTCAGCATCAAAGCACTTCCAATATTAATTAATTCTCACAACCCCTCTGGGGGCTATGTATGGTTCATTATTCCCATTTTACTGATGGAGGAACTGAGAGAGGCAGGTTAAGTGACTTGCTCCGGGTTACACAGCAAGTCTCAGTCAGAGCTGGAACTTGCTCAGAACGTCCCAGTTTTTGTTTGCTTATGCTGTTCATGTATAATTATAATAACTTGACAGTGGTTCCTGCTTATTAGATAGTAACCATATTTTGCGGTTCCTGAACTCAGAGGTCAAAGGCCAAGGTGTTTGTATCAAACATGGGGCCTTATCCTGCAACTCTTAGATGAATTCACTCTGTGGGACTGTTGTGTGAATAAGTGTTGTATGACTGAGTGCAATATTAGCCCAGGACATAACTATTATTGGATTAACAGGAACTGACCTCAAGTTCAATTTCCAAATGGAAAAAGCAAGACACTTTTTAAAAAAAATAATTGGTTTGATAAGAATGACTCCTGCAAGTTCCTTCTCCACTTCATTAAAGTGTTAATTACACTGGGCCAGATTCTCAGCTAACGTAAATTGAAGTTAATGGAGCGCTGAGAATTTACCCAAGATGAGAATCTAGCTCATTGCACAGGAACACACTTGAGCAAGCAGGGTGCACACACAAAAGGTAGAACCCTATTTACCTGAATGGAAAAGGTACCATGGAGTTTAGTTGGATAACAGATTTTGTTTTTCATAAAAGTGATGTATGTGAGGGATACATAACCTAAATAAGGATAATGTGTGTGTGCTGGGGGGGGGGAAGAAGGGTTGCATAAGAGTGGTTTTATTACGTATAAATACCAGAAAAACATACTATTTACCTAGGTTTACATACAAGTTTAGACAATCATACATTTCTTCACCTCCACCCACACATCCTCCTCATCCGTTAATGCTCACACTGATCCCCCCATTATACCTCACATGTTAGTTACCCTCACCCCAACGCACCCGCTCACAAAGCGGGCCCTGCCTCACCCCCTTATCCATACAAAAGTCCCCTCCGCTCAGCCTCTCCTTATACCCTCACCCCCACAACCCCTTTTCACTTACCCAGTTATATACCCACACCTAACCTCCCCACCACAGTCGCCTACCCTCCTTTCCCCCTTCACCTTATACCTCTGGCCCTCATGCCTCCATCCCCCCCTTATATCAACACCCCACCTCACCTCTCCTTATAGTGATACTCCTATATACCCATGCCATCTTCAACCCCCCAATAACCACACACCGCTCCCCTCCTGATACCCCCGGATACCCACCCCCTCCAACCACAGCCCCTCCACCTCAGCTGATACCCACACCCCCTGTCCCTCCCTATACCCACACCATCTTCACCCCCCTATAACCACACACCCCTCCCCTCCCGATACCCCCCTATACCCACCCCCTCCAACCACAGCCCCTCCACCTCAGCTGATACCCACACCCCCTGTCCCTCCCTATACCCACACCATCTTCACCCCCCTATAACCACACACCCCTCCCCTCCCGATACCCCCCTATACCCACCCCCTCCAACCACAGCCCCTCCACCTCAGCTGATACCCACACCCCCTGTCCCTCCCTATACCCACACCATCTTCACCCCCCTATAACCACACACCCCTCCCCTCCCGATACCCCCGGATACCCACCCCCTCCAACCACAGCCCCTCCACCTCAGCTGATACCCACACCCCCTGTCCCTCCCTATACCCACACCATCTTCACCCCCCTATAACCACACACCGCTCCCCTCCTGATACCCCCGGATACCCACCCCCTCCAACCACAGCCCCTCCACCTCAGCTGATACCCACACCCCCTGTCCCTCCCTATACCCACACCATCTTCACCCCCCTATAACCACACACCCCTCCCCTCCCGATACCCCCGGATACCCACCCCCTCCAACCACAGCCCCTCCACCTCAGCTGATACCCACACCCCCTGTCCCTCCCTATACCCACACCATCTTCACCCCCCTATAACCACACACCCCTCCCCTCCCGATACCCCCGGATACCCACCCCCTCCAACCACAGCCCCTCCACCTCAGCTGATACCCACACCCCCTGTCCCTCCCTATACCCACACCATCTTCACCCCCCTATAACCACACACCGCTCCCCTCCTGATACCCCCGGATACCCACCCCCTCCAACCACAGCCCCTCCACCTCAGCTGATACCCACACCCCCTGTCCCTCCCTATACCCACACCATCTTCACCCCCCTATAACCACACACCGCTCCCCTCCCGATACCCCCCTATACCCACCCCCTCCATATCCCACCCCCTTACACTCCCCCTCCCTAGTGATTACCCCCCATGCCTCCTTAAACCCACACCCCCAATCCCACTCACCACCCCCTGTACCCCAATTACGCCCCCGCCCGCTGACCCTTTGCCCCCCCCCCCCCGGTCAGGCGGAGGCGAGGCAGCCCCCCCCCCCGCCCCGGAAGCGCGGCCTGCTCCGAGCCCCCAGCGCGGCGGCCAGGGAAGATGGCGGCGCCCTTAGCGCAGCAGCTGGAGCAGCTGCTCAACCCCCTGCCCCGGCCGGCCGACCCCGAGGACGACCCGGAGGAAGGTGAGGGGCGCCGGGGGGACCCCGGGCGGGGCTGGGGGGAGCGACCGGCGGCGCCGGCCTAGGCCGGGCACCCACGTGGGCGCCTCAGGGAGAGGGGGCGGCGGTGCACAGAGCCGCCTGCGTGCCCGGGCAGCGACTGGGGGCTGCCCCCGACACCCCCCCCAGCGCCGCGTGCTCCCCCCGAGACACCCCCCCCAGCGCCGCGTGCTCCCCCCGGGCAGCGACTGGGGGCTGCCCCCGACACCCCCCCCAGCGCCGCGTGCTCCCCCCGAGACACCCCCCCCAGCGCCGCGTGCTCCCCCCGACACCCCCCCCAGCGTCGCGTGCTCCCCCCGGGCAGCGACTGGGGGGTGCTCCCGACACCCCCCCCAGCGCCGCGTGCTCCCGACACCCCCCCCCCAGCGCCGCGTGCTCCCCCCCCCGGGCAGCGACTGGGGGGTGCCCCCGACACCCCCCCCAGCGCCGCGTGCTCCCCCCGATACACCCCCCCCAGCGCCGCGTGCTCCCCTCCCCCGGGCAGCGACTGGGGGGGTGCCCCCGACACCCCCCCCAGCGCCGCGTGCTCCCCCCGATACACCCCCCCCCAGCGCCGCGTGCTCCCCCCGATACACCCCCCCCAGCGCCGCGTGCTCCCCCCGGGCAGCGACTGGGGGCTGCCCCCGACACCCCCCCCCCCAGCGCCGCGTGCTCCCCCCGATACACCCCCCCAGCGCCGCGTGCTCCCCCCCGGGCAGCGACTGGGGGCTGCCCCCGACACCCCCCCCAGCGCCGCGTGCTCCCCCCAATACAACCCCCCCAGCGCCACGTGCTCCCCCCAGGCAGCGACTGGGGGCTGCCCCCGACAACCCCCCCCAGCGCCGCGTGCTCCCCCGATACACCCCCCCCAGCGCCGCGAGCTCCCCTCCCCGGGCAGCGACTGGGGGCTGCCCCCGATACACCCCCCCCCCCCCAACGCCGCGTGCTCCCCCTGGGCAGCGACTGGGGGCTGCACCCCACCAATATCTGCCCTAGTGCATTTCTCCCTGGTACACTTGGGGCTGCCCTTTTCACCCCCCACCTCCCAAGGTCTTTTCTCTTCCCTGAACACTGAGTGGGGTCTGCGCCCTGTTCCTCAATACCTCTTCTATCTCCTTCCCCTATGTCAGTGACCAGCGGCTAATCTCCTTACCCCGCTCCAAAATTGGGGCCTTCTTTCCCTCAACTCCTCTCCCTTCCCTGGGGCAAAGACTGGGGGCTGCTCCCCCCCCTTGGCACCTACAGTAGAACCTCAGAGTTACGAACTGTCCGGGCAACCACACCCCTCATTTGGAACTGGAAGGACCCGCAATCAGGCAGCTGCCGAGACCAAATAAAATAAAATAAAATAAAAATCAAGTACAGTACTGTGTTAAATGTAAACTAAAAAAAAAAGGGGGAGGGGGAGGGAGCAGCATTTTGCTTCTGCATAGTAAAGTTTCAGAGCTGTATTAAGTCAATGTTCAGTTGTAAACTTTTGGAAGAACAGCCCTAACGTTTTGTTCAGAGTTACGAACATTTCAGAGTGACGAACAACCTCCATTCCTGAGGTGTTTGTAACTCTGAGCTTCGACGGTACCACCATGCATGTGTGCTTTCCCGTTTTTCACTGTGGACATTTGTGTGGCCTGCGTAACCACTTGGTAAATATATTTCGACGGTGGTTTACCTTGATCCACAGCTCAGCACCTGTGTGAGGCCTCCCCGTCCTTAGGAGTCTCCCATATAAATCACTGGGGCGCTGGGTGGCCATATGGCAGTTGCTGTTCTTCATCATCTCGTTTTGGTGGAGCTGGATCTATATCTCACTGCTCCTGCTACGCTAGCGGTTGTGTTGGGTGTGATGCCTCTGAAGCATCCCAGCATTATGAAGGACTGTCTCTCTTTACTGCTCAACATTTACCTCGGTTCCTCCCATATAAGTTTGCTGTGAACTACTGCATTGTTGTTTTAATTCATATCAGAAATGCATTATCACAACATTTAGAGATTATTGTTGGGGAAATTAATGACCTAGCATTTTAAGCTTCCTGACCCAATAATTTTCATGTGTCCCTCAGTTTCTCTCTCTCTCCATGTGTCCCACGTTTGGCCAAATTGGCTGTACTGGTATGTGATGAATTGATTGCTGTCATCACTGTTCCCTACTAAGCAGGGCCTTGGGAATGTATCATGGACTCCTGTCGTTTGCATTGGGTTCAAAATGGGTGCTGGTTCAGAGCTTAAAAAATGTAGTGGACATCTAGTATCTCACAGCTTAAACCAGTCAGCCAACGGCTGCCGCAGATATGAGGGAGGATGTGTACCAGTGAGGTCCTTGGGCAACAGTAAAAAATCTACTGCCCTCCCACTTACCTGCTGGGAAAAGAGGGACTTTGATTTCTGCCATAGTGCTGTGTCCAGATTGTGCCTGGGGGCTCCATCTGTTATCCTTTGGCTAGTCCTGTCATGATTTTTAAAGGCTCCATATGCTGTCTAAAAGGGCCTCTGTCTTTCCCACCTATCCCAGGGCTGCATGTTGTTGGTCCTCTCCTCTATTCTTATCCCAGCCTCCATTTTTGAATCTTTCCCTCCTGTGAATAGTCCCAGCGTCTGCTTCTGCTGTCACTTTTACCAAGAAGTAGGGCAATTAAATGCTCTCAGCATTCTGAATATCAGCAGCAACACTGACCGGAGGCCTTGTTAATTTCGTTTTGCTGACTGTGCACAGGTGTGTAGCGGGAGATGCCCTGCCTGCTCACTTAGACCTGCTCTACACTTAAAAGTTTTGCTGGCATAACTGTCAGTTAGGAGTGAAAAAATGACGCCTCTAACTGACATAATAGCTATGTCAGTCAACAAAAGCTCAGGTGTAGATGCAGAAAAGTCTTTTTGCCAGCCTAGCTTATTCCATTTGGGGAGCTGGTGTCGCTCTGTCTCCACTAATAGGGTTTGCCAGTATAGCGTACCAGCAAGCTCTTTGTAGTGTAGACAAGGCCTTGGGAAGAAGGGTTCTGCATAGATTCTTCACACTTAATTCTCAATTGGATGGTTTCCTTTGGAGCTGGATGGGATAGAAATTTTATTTTTATTTAAAATAAAGCTTAAATTCAACAGCAATTCCTGGCAGTTGTTATAATTATTATTTATTATTGTTTTTCTGTTTTGTGTCCTGGGGTCTCCAACAAGGATCAGGGTTTCCATTGTGCTAATTCTAAAAAAAAAAGTCCCTGCCAGGAAGAACCTACAGTGTTACCCGTAATGTGGCTATAAGAAACAAAAGGGTCTTGAGGAAGCAAGGAGGCCAAGTTAACTGGTAACAATCGTGTCTAGCATGTTCAGTAGCAGTCAGAGCACACCAGCTTTCCAGGCCGCTATTTATCATACTAGATGTGATTGTTCATTGTTTTCTCCTGGCCACTGGCAAGTGGATTTTTTTTTTTATATATATATCAAGCCCTTTGCTAGCTGAATTGCAAATTTTTAGAAATTGGTTTCTCCCTTCTTGACATGCAGTGGCAATGTCCTCTTTGTCGTTTTTAGACTGATACCTGCCATTTATTTATCTTCTTGTAAGTGCAGGGCGATGACAGACGTGATCAGCTGCAGGTTTTGTTGCTTATGAACTCAACAAGCAATTTCTGTTTCATCTGTAAAGGAAACTAGGAGTACAAGCAAGTATGCTGGCTCTGCATGTATGGCTTAGTGGGTAGAGCACTGGCCTGGGAGTTGGGAGACATGGGTTTTGCTACCACTCACTATATGACCTGTGAGCAAATCATTTACCTCTCATTCCCCTCCCACTCCTCTTCTGTCTTGTGTTTAGACTGCAGGCTGCTCAGTCAGGGTGGAGACTCTTGTACAGCACCTAGCACAACGGGAACCCCCATCTTAGTTGGGGCTTCTAAATGCTACTGTAACAGAAATAGTTAATAATCTGGATTCTTAAATGTGACTTAGGTGCAGCCATCTGGCTCCTGGTGACTTGACAACGTGGCCCTCGTTTTTGCAGAAATGTCTGACATGCTTTATATAGTCAATACATAATGCCTTCGTTAAAGGGGGAGGGATAGCTCAGTGGTTTGAGCATTGGCCTGCTAAACCCAGGGTTGTGAGTTCAATTCTTGAGGGGGCCATTTGGGGATCTGGGGCAAAAATTGGGGATGGGTCCTGCTTTGAGCAGGGGGTTGGGTCCTGCTTTGAGCAGATGACCTACTAAGGTCCCTTTCAGCCCTGATATTCTATGATTCTAAAGAGAGCAACCAGCAAATTATGCAACATGTTGTGTTGCATATACTTTGCGCTGGTCACCATTGTGAGCAATATGTGGGTGAAATTCATTTAATTGCAAAGTTACCCTGCACTGAGTCTTGAGGCATTTGAGGAGCTGTGCAGTAGCTTGAGTTTCTATGCTGTGGCTGTCTGCATTAGAGACCTCACAGCTGCATAACTGTACCACTGTAAGATCTCCTGTGTAGCAAGCAGCTCTGTGCCAATGGGAAGGAGCTGTCCCGTTATCATAATTAAGCCACCCCCAGCGAGCAGCGGTAGCTGTGTCGGCCGAGAAGCTCTCCTGTCGACATAACACTGTGCACACTATTACTTATGCCAGCAAAACGTATGTTGCTCAGGGGGGTGTTTTTTTCACACCGCTGCGTGGCATAAGTTTTGCCCACATCAGTGGTAGTGTAGACATGACCTAAATGAGAAGTTTGCAGAACTTGCTTTCCTTATGTTTTCTATAGAACAATGACTTTCCAACCAAGAAGGTTATGGGAAGCTCCTGATTTCCCTTTCACCATTTTGCAGTTCAGTGCCTGCTTGAGAATAAGACATTTTATCCCCTGTGAGTTGTTTTTTTTCCTCCCCTTAAGTAAATAGTTTACATAAATGGGGCATTAACAGTCTCAAACACACATTAAAAAAGCACTTAGCGATGTTCAGCCAATCAGATCACTCAATTGGCTGAACAATCCTAACCCTATAATTTTGCATAGAGGGTGCCGTGCGCATGGATGAAAATAAAGAGAAGAGAACCTGTTATAATGATCCACGTTTGCTGGAATAAACCATGTCCCTGTTTGTGAAGAACGGGGATGGGGGAAAGAGAACAGTAATTGTAATAAAATTGTTTTCTATATTTAGACAATTACATCATTTAGTTATTTAAGTGTCTTATAAATTTAGCAAGAGCCCAGAGGGCATCTGAGTTACCGGCTGTTTTCTTTTCATTTGCCAGCACAGAATGAAACCACTTCAGCTTTGCTGAATCTTCTAGCCAGGTGGACCCTATTATTCAGGGACCCCCCAAAGCGGGACTGAGCAGACATATTCTATGCGTTGCCTCATGTGGTCTGTCTAATATGGGCAAGGGGGTGAATATAGGCCAGTGTTCGTGTAACAAAATGAACTTGATATAATTATTTTGGTGTTTGATAATGAACATATGGAGAGCTTCTTGGAGTCACAAGATACTTTGCTCTAGTTAAAAGTGCTGCACTTCACTGGCCTATGGAACCAAACCTAAATTGCTTGGGAGAAACCTAGATTATAACTGGAGGCACGTTTGGGGTTAGTCAATTTATAAAACTTTCAGCCATGTTCTTCCCAAGATTTTGCTGGTGCTGGAAGGGAGAATAGGGGCTTTAAGCCACAGAAAAGTCTCAGTGATTTCCTTTCTGAAATACAGATGCCTTTGGAACATTCCTTTATTTCTGCTGAATTTTAAGTAAAAGAAACACTTGTTTACTTAACTGATTATAGGCAATGCCCTAGTGAGGATGCCCTGCCCTGCCCGGTAAGAAACCCAGTCTGAGACTTCCCCTCTTCCTCCAATAGGGGCTTTGGTGCTTCCACCGCGCTCCTTTTCAGCATTGTAGGGGAAGCAGAGTGTGTCCCCATTCAACAGAGAGATAAGGAGCAAGCTCTCCCTAAAACTGAAATATAAGGTCTTGCAGGCGGCAGTTTAGCCATACAGCTGAGCTTTGAAGCCTCTTTCCCTTACACTGTTGGGGAAAGTGGATTTGTAAGAGGGTATCAGGACTGCTTTCTCTACTGCCACTGGTCTGAATCCAGGCTAGGTTGGTAGTGACTGAAAGCTGTTCCCACGTGATCGCTGTTGAGTGGTCTAAGTGAAGTGCCCAATTCGTTCTTTCTCTGCTTCCTAATAGGGAAGGAGCCCATATCTGATAAACACTGCTTCAATGTCTACTCCTTGTTGATGACCCAAACTGTTGTAACCTGGTCTGAATATACTGCCCCACTCTCCCCTGTTGGGTGGGATCAGACCTACGTTCAGGGTATGTAATTTGTTGGCCTTTAGAAGCTGGCCTCCAGAGGATATAAGTAGATCTGTGTTAATATGCTCTTCCAAAATTGGATGAATCTGACCAGGTTTTTTTGAAGCACCTGAAGCTTGGCCTTGGTCCACCAAGAGGTTTATGACCCTTTTGGTGAACCTAGGAGAAGCCCGTCCGGGGTGGCGAGAGCCAGATAGGTATGGATGAGTTTTGATTGCTTGTGGGCTGTGTGCGCCCAGGTGACTCCCTGAACAGCTCAGTTCTATACAACTCCTACTATGACTTGTCCTTTAGCTCGTGTTAGAGGCCAGCATATGTGGAATGCAAGGTCCCTAGTTCTAGTCCCATGGATCCAAGGAGGATATAGATATTTAATCCCAGTCTGCTTTCTGGCAGTCTCTTTCCTGTCTCGCAAGCCTGAGTTCTGCTCTTAGTTTGAAACCCTGCACTATTAACCCCCCCTCTCCTCTTCACAGCCACTGCTGCCAGGGTGATCGACAAGTTTGATGAGGGCGGAACCGAAGATGACATCCTTGCCGTCGGCAATATACGGAAACGAGCCTCCGCCTCCCTCTTAGAAGCTGATAAGAGGTACAGCGGGAGAGCTGTATCTCGCCAGGCCTTGCAGGAAGAGCGATGGGGAGAGTCTCTGCCTGGAGCAGCATTTGGTGAGAAATTCAGTTTCTTTCCCCGCCTTTTCGCCCCCACTCCTCCCGCCTCCCATAAACTGTCCCCTCACCTCCCCCCTGGACCCTAAATTGCCAATTACAGGTAGTAAGTGGAATGCTCATACACTGGAGCTCTGCCCCATGATAGGAGTCCCAGCTCAGTTCAGCAGTGTTTAAGTCTCATTGACTTCATGTGCTTGGCTTCTTAAGTGCTGTGCTGAATCTTAGGGCTGGTCCACACTAGGGGGGGGGATCGATCTAAGATACGCAACTTCAGCTACGTGAATAACGTAGCTGAAGTCAAATATCTTAGATCGATTTTTAAAAGTACTTACCCCGGTCCACACGGCAGCAGGCAGGCTCCCCCGTCGACAGCGCTTCCTCCACTCGCCGAGCTGGAGTTCCGGTGTCGACAGGGAGCGGTTCTGGGATCGATTTATCGCGTCTAGACGAGACGTGATAAATCGATCCCAGAACATCGATCACTACCCGCCGAATCGGGCGGGTAGTGTGGACGTTGCCTTAGCCTTATTCATTAGGTCCTGGGAAAGGGACGTCTCCAGGACTGTAACTGCTCCCTGAGGATGAAGGAAGGGCAGTGACTAAATCTCATGTACAAAAAGTTCAGCCAGGTTAAATTACCTGGCAAGGAAAGTGACGTGAACTCCGTGTGGAATGGGAGAACTAGCTGCCCTCTTTAAATTGTCCGCTCTTGGGAATTGTAGGTGCTTAGTGCTTATGTACAATTTCTCATTATAAAGACACGTGTACCAAAGCATGAGCACCTTGTTTGCTTAACATTGCTTCATTATGAAATGGGAAAGGCTGCCAGCTAATCAGTGGATGTGATAATCGTTGTTGGAGTGACTGTGACTGCGGAAAAGTGAACTAAGGTTTCCGTTTGCAGACGTATCCTCACAAGCCCCTTGGTTAGCCTAAGGAAGGAGCAAAATTGTGCCTAGAATTATCCCCAGTGGACTGCAGATCTAAACCAGGCCAGACCACCAATTGGATTCTGATAATTAAGGGTATGATTTAGTCACGGGTATTTTTAGTAAAAGTAATGGACAGGTCACGGGCAATAACGACAAAGTTACAGCCAGTGACCTGTCCGTGAGTTTAAAAAATACCCCTAACTAAATCTAACCTGCTGGGGCGGGGCTGATCCAGCGGACACTGCTGTTCCTGGAGGTGGCCTGGGGCCCTGCCGCCACTCCTCCAGGCCGGGGCCCCACCACCGCTGATGCTCCCGGACCTCTGCTCTGGCACAGCGCCGGGGACCACTTTGCCTGGGACCAGTTGCCTGGGGCTGTTAGAGCAGTGGCCGATGCGGCTGGTCCCAGGACTGCCCCAGCTGCTCGGGTGGCCCTGGGGTCAGCCGCTGCAGCTGCGGAAGTGCCGGGAAGTCATGGAATCCGTGAAAGATTCACAGCCTTACTGATAATGGATATTGCAGAGTTGCAGCCATAGTTTGTGATTAAATAACTTCGTTTAAATATCTCCTTTTCTAATTAGCAGATGAAGAAACGTCATCTGAGCAAGACCTTGACAGTGGAGATCTGGAGGAAGACTTGGATGAAGACATTCTAGATGCTACAGCTGATCAGGACGATGAGCAGAGCCGTGCTCAGGGTGACCAGGAGGGTGACTTGGGAAGTGACCAAGAGGAGGGGGGAGAGACATCTGCCCAGCTCCGCACACCGAACTTCAGTTTCCAGAACATCCGTGACTTTGAGACATTTACAGAAGGGATGGATGATGCGGGGAGCAGTGAAGAGGAGGATGAGGAAGAGGAGGATGAAGAAGGGAGCAATGAAGAAGAATCTGGGGATGCAAGTGAGGAGGACGTGGCAGATGCCAAAGAGAGCGAGGATGATGGCGGGGTGGTGACCTTCTCTAAAGAAAAAGTGTCTGAAGAAGTAGAAAAAGGAAAAGCTGTGAAAAACCAAATAGGTTTGTACATGGAATTTGCTTTGTAGTTTGATGAGCTTTCTGCCAGGTCTATGCTAGAGAAGTGAACTGTGCTAAGAACTGCTTTAACCCATTTGCATGTTGCAGCACGGGCTGGAGTTGTTTTAGGAGCTTACAGCAAGTTGAGGGGGAGGGATAGCTTAGTGGTTTGAGCATTGGCCTGCTAAACCCAGGGTTGTGAGTTCAATACTTGAGGGGGCCATTTAGGGATCTGGGGCAAAAATTGGGGATTGGTCCTGCTTTGAGCAGGGGGTTGGACTAGATGACCTCCTAAGGTCCCTTCCAACCCTGATATTCTATGATTCTACCAGCTGTGTTCCATAGCCTGTGGCCTGGTCTGTGCTGCAGAATTAAACTAATACTTTGTCAGCAATTGGTTTAGCTGAGCCAGTGTTGAGCATTGTTAAGGTACCAATGTAAACAAGGACTTATTACACTGCCTGTGTTGCTCAGGGACTCAGACACGACTCTGTATTTTGATGTGCTTTAGTACAGGGGTTCTCAACCTTTTTCTTTCTGAGGTCCCTCCAAAGTGCTATAAAAATTCCACGGCCCATCTGTGCCACGAAAGCTGTTTTTCTGCATATAAAAGCCAGGGTCAGCGTTAGGGGATAGCAAGCAGGGCAATTGCCCAGGGGGCCCCGTGAAGGTAAGTTGCTCAGGCTTCAGCTTCAGCCCCAGGCAGTGGGGCGTCGGCTTTCTGCCCTGGGCCCCAGCAAATCTAATGCTGGCCCTGCTTGGCGGACCCCCTGAAACCTGCTTGTGGCGCCCCAGTAGGCCCCGGACCCTTGGTCGAGAACCACAGCTTTAGTCATCGATCCCAGTGTGTTTGCTGGGGAGGAGGTGCCAGGTTTCTATGCCCCTGTGAGCTCCATCCTCCAGAGCGAAATATTTTGGGTTTAATGGGGATATAATGATGGATTACAGTGGAAACTAAACATCCTCCTCACTTCCTTTATAATGAGTTTTTTCTAAAGTTGATGTACATGAGGATTAAATATTTTCTCTCTCTGGTCCTTCGTTAGCCTGTATGACTAGTTGTCTCTGCTAACCCGGAAGCTTTTAGGTTGGTGATGACAACCCATCAGTGCAGGTGTTAACCATGACGTGCTGATTATCTGCTCCCACCTTGTGGTCCCATCTTCCCTGCAGTCCAGATTTTGCTCTGCAGGGCATGATATACGGTGTGGCAGCTGATTTGGTGCTGCGTGCCATTCCTTGCTGTTTGGCATTTGTCATGTCAAATGATGGAGCTGTGTGCACCTTGGCTTTGGCAGTTCTATGATTTGAATTTCTCTCGTTAATTTTAACAGAAGCCTTGAGAAGCTTTTAGGCAACGACTATCTAGTTGTCCCCTTTAAAGAATGAGTCTCCGTTTGTAAAGTGTCGTTGCAATAGGAAAGTGCTGCTGGGGAAGGAGAGCAAAGAGAAGTGGTTGAGGCTTTCTGATTCAAAGAGTCTTTGGGAGGCAGGGTCACTGGAAAGTGAGTGAATAAATGCTTTGGAATATGTCATTCATTTTGTTTGTTTCCTCTGTGTTTTAAAGCACTTTGGGACCAGCTGTTAGAAGGGAGAATCAAACTGCAGAAAGCGCTCCTAACGGCCAACCAGCTTCCACAGCCAGCTACATTCCCGGCGTTTAAAAAGGAAGGGGGGCGAGAGTTTGCCAACGCACTCAAGAACAGTAAGTAGCTTTAAGCCTGCCTGCTTTGGTGTCAGAGATACAGACTCTGCTGGCAGGGAGACCCAGGTTCTGTACTCAGTTGCAGGCTGGGAGTGGCTGTGGAGCCGTCGTCATCAGCCTCTGAGACGGGGATTTGTGCCTTGTGATAGCAACCCTTGCGGTGACTGTAATTAGGGATCAGGTTTGACCGGCTCAGGTGATGGTCCCATCCAAGCCTGCTTTGGCTGAATGGCAAGGCACGGGGGGCAAGACCTTGGAGATGCAGACACTTGTCATGTAATGTGTATGTTTTATTATTATTTATTTATATGGTGGTAGCCCCTACGGATCAGGGCCCCATTGTGTTTGGTGCGGCACAAGCACAGAACAAAGGCAGCCCCTGCCCCAAAGAGCTCCTAGTCTAAGAAGGATGTGGAAAAATTGGACAGAGTCCAGCAGAGGGCAACAAAAATGATTAGGGGGCTGGAGCACATGACTTATGAGGAGAGGCTGAGGGAACTGGGATTGTTTAGTCTGCAGAAGAGAAGAATGAGGGGGGATTTGATAGCAGCTTTCAACTACCTGAAAGGGGGTTCCAAAGAGGATGGATCTAGACTGTTCTCAGTGATAGAAGATGACAGAACAAGGAGTAATGGTCTCAAGTTGCAGAGGGGGAGGTTTAGGTTGGATATTAGGAAACACTATTTCACTAGCAGGGTGGTGAAGCACTGGAATGGGTTACCTAGGGAGGTGGTGGAATCTTCTTCCTTAGAGGTTTTTAAGGTCAGGCTTGACAAAGCCCTGGCTGGGATGATTTAGTTGAGGTTGGTCCTGCTTTGAGCAGGGGCTTGGACTAGATGACCTCCTGAGGTCCCTTCCAACCCTGAGATTCTATGATTAAGTAAATCTGTGCCCTAGCCCATATGTATTGGGTCAAGGTCGGCTCTGGTGGTGGCTACTTGTCTTGTCTTAGCACCACGATGCCTCAGCTGAGCTTGTGGCCACACTGACTTCAGTGGCATTCCCAACCAGCGTTCAGAGTGGTCCTTCAGGCTGAAGGATTTTTTTTTTTCTCTTGTTGAACGTTAGAAGTGATTGGTCATCAGTTCAGAGTAATGCCAGTCTGCTGCGTTCTGTGTGATCTGTCCTCAGCATAGGATACCTTCTGAAAATGGGTTGATTCCTCTTTCTGTGTTTAGTCCCTAGGCAGCACTGCAGCATGTGACACAAACTACATGCTGTGAGGCAGAGGGTCATCAAACCATGAGACTCTCTCTACCCTGGTGTAATGCGGCGCACTGGATAAGATCTCAAAGAGAAAGTCTGTGTTGCCGGGTGCCTGCTGTCCAACTGGACAGTAAGTATCCGTTCAGTTAGGAGACTGATTCATCTGTTTAACAAAAAACAACAACAACAACAACACCACAACAGTAATACTGTTAATGATATTGGTCAGGTAAGGCCTACAGTGGGTTCTCTAAGAGATGGCAAATATAATGCGCAAAATGCACCTAGTAAACACTACACACTCAGAGCTCATTTCCATTGACTTCAGTGGGCTTTGGATCAGGCTTTTGTTCCCTAATAGTACACTACATCAAAGATCATCAGAACTGTTCAATACAAGAGAGGAAAGTGGGTTTCTGCAGGAGTATTTTTATGTCCTAGTGATCAAAAATGTTGGCAAAAATACTGAACTGCATACACAGTAGGATATTCTTCTGCAACTTTAAACGATGACGATGTGTTCATCGAGTCATTTGAGGTTGTTTCTTTAGCTCAAAATTCTTTCTTCCCACCACCCTGATTCTGGATATTTTCCAGCTTCTAGACCTTTACGGTTCATCAAAGAAAACACCCCATTATAAAACAGTACCTTTATATCTCCAGTTCTGCAGATCCCAGCCAGCCCTTTGCTATTGTTCCTGTGTCCAGTCTAATCTTGAAAGGTGCCTATTTTCCTGTTCAGTTTAGTGTGTGGCTGTAATGATGTCAGAACCCTGTGAGATTTTGGCTTAAAGTGGCAGAATCCTTGTAAGACCGGTTCATGAGCTTTTGGCACCGTCAAATCTGAATCCAAATCCTGACCCTGAGTTGGCCTTTGACTGAACCTCATAGCCCATCTTAAACCTAATCCAGTTCTGAACACATTAACTCCTCATCACATCTCTACTTGTAGCAGGTGAGGCACTTTCTATTTCCAAGTTAGCTCTGCTGCTTTAAATGAAGTGATTAAAGTGGGGAGGGGAGAGAGGGGAGAGAAAAAAAGGCAAACTCCCAATAATACTAAGCTGACCTTTTAGTGAAATGCATGTTATTAATGTATTTAATGAGATGCATTACAAACTGCAGCAAGTACCATGTTTCATTACAGGTCTAAAATGCAATATCATTAAAGACCTTTAACAGAAACAAAGGTTGACATTTTGATATTTCCCATAAGCAAAATACATCCAAGCACATGGAATATAATATAGTATAAATACAGTATAGGGGAGATGTTAATTTTTTAGTTGCCCAGGAATGTTAAAAGAAAATCCACTGTTTAATAACTGCTTTGTGATTTCTCCCTCCTCTCCCACCCTTTTTTCATAATCTGGCTAGGAGGGGTTGCAGTACTGTAGATTGACATTCCTGATGTCTTACATTCACTTTTGTGCCGTATTTAATGTGTGAAAACACCAAGAAAAGAGAGGACTTGGGTGCTTCCAGGGAATATAGCTGGAACTAATGGGATGATATTAGCAAAGGGAAAATTTAGATTGAATCTCAATAAATGCTTTGTAACAAGGGCGTTGGTGGGGCTAAGAGGGATTGGGCGCCAATGGTAATACTAACAAATTGTGGAAGTGATAGAAAATCTTATGCCTCATGGCTAAAGACAGTTTCTAACTACTAGAATGAGACCCCCTCTGGCTACTGCAGGGTTTTGTGCACCTTCCTGTGAAGCATCTACTGCTGGCTGCTTTTGGGGACAGGACTGAAATAGATGGACCACAGGTCTGATCCAGTCTGGCGGTTCCTAGCTTTATTAGATTGTGGAATGGTCTTTTATGGGAAGTACTAAAAACTCCATCCCATGGGCCTCTGAAAGATTGCCTGAGAACGTATTGTGGGGAACAATTCTGCACTGGTTCTAAGAGGGTGGACTGGGTAATCTCGTTGATCTTTTTCATCTCTAGGGTCTATGAGTCTATCAAATAGGTAAAACCTGGTGCATTGTCAAGGGATCCAGTATTTTGTATTTTTGCTTGTTAAAGCATTTGCTGCCGAAGTCATGTCATGTTTATCCGTTAATCTCTTCAGGGCAGGGAACTTGATCTATGTTAGTAAAGCACTGTATGAATTTATGGTGCCATGTAATTGATTTTTAACAATATTGAGTTCAGGAACTTTCTCGTTAAATCATCTCTTGTTTAGTGTTTTCTAATATTGTTCTTTTAAAAGACAAAGTTTAAATTCCATTTCTCTGAATGTAATTTGCAATGAATGTAGGATATTTTACAATGCAAACGTTCCATTTTATTTTAAGGAGGTGCACAGTGTTGGCCTGTGTCTTGCTGATGTTGTCACGACTGTGCAAAGGTGCTTTTGCCAATTTTTGATTTAGGAAGTATAGAACATGGGGTAAACTCGCTTTGTATGTGGCCTACATCTTCTAACTGGCCGCAGCGGCAAAGTTGGTACTAAATAATATTAGTGGCTTTTCATCTTGGTTGATTTCTAAGCAGTTGACCTACTTCGCTCACTGACACACAAGCTGTACACAGCAATCGTTCTTGTAATGTCAGTTTAATACCTGATACATCCCTTGTCATCAACCTATATCCTGCTCTTTTATGGGGATGGATAGTGTGATGCAATCGTCTTTTTCATCTCTAAATACTACAGTATAATCCCTGTGGACTAGCATAGTTTGAGAAATTACTTAATTATTACGTCCTTTGTGAGGTTGGTCCAATGTGTCTGTGCTTCAAATTCTTGTTCACTAGAAGGGTTGGCTTTTGAAGCTCTGGAGAGTGAAAGCCAACGGCTTTGCAGAGTTATCAGTCCATCTAAGCCCACTTTAGCATTAATATCCATACACAACATGTATATATATATTTGTTGTTTGCCAGATGGCTTTTGACCTGCGGTTGTTGCTACAAGGTTCACCAGTAAGAATTGTGGCTTCTGCTTTAATGATTGGGTGATCCTTTGAATCCCGAAGGGTTTCATAAAAAGATGTGAAGATCTGTTGTGTTAAACGGTAAAGAGCCATTTGCCCATCACTTTGCTGTGTTGGGCATTGTGAGAATGAATCCGAGCTCTCGTTCTGTACATCTGATTCATGACTAGTCGATAAAGCCAGAGCTTCATCGTGTGGGCAACCTCTGAACTGTATTACATTCTTGCTTTTGGAGCTTTTGTGCTTGTGGTAATTTGGATGTGACCTTTCAAGCCAGTAGACAACACCTGGTGAAATTCAAAAGGCATTGCCCACTGTAATGATAAAAAACTGCCTCTTGAGTTGATGCAGAATGGGTCTAATTTCATTTATGATGGCCAGCTTATTTTAGTATAAATCAGGGTCTAATAAAAGTCCCAATTATGAGCTAATCAAGGGGTTTAATGTTGGAATAGAAGCAAAAATGGCTTCTATGTGAATAAGCCTTTTATTCTTTTTTTAAATTGGTCTAGTGGGCTGGGTATAAAGCTGGCGAGTTCTGAATTCTCACCCCAACTCTGCCACTGTTTCATGATGTAGCATTGGGTAGGTCACTTAACCTCTCCCAGTTTCCCCAACCAGAAGAATCTATAAGGGTGTTTTGAGGATTAAAGTAGGTAAGGGCCATTTGAAGATGGGAAAGAGCTTTGTAAATACTAAGTATTAATATTATTGCATTCTGTCATCCCGCGGGACACTCCAGATTTTGGATTTAAGAGGCAAGATTTTGGATGCAGAAAATGGCAACGAAATGATAGTCAAAACAACACTCTTTTGGACTGGATTATGTTCAGTTTAGGGGTGGATGAGCCACACACATGCTTCTCTCCAAATTAGTGAAAGAAATCCATTGTTACATTGTTTTTTTTAAAGTCAGGTACATGTGGTCTTTTTTGTAAAAGGAAAAATAAATGGTTTGGTGCTTCAAGTAGCTTGAAGCGATTGGGTACAAAAATATCAAACTCAATTTAATATCCTACCCAATTGGACACTCGGAGGTGCTTTCTTCCCCCAACGGGCCATTGAAAGTGAACAGGAGTGGAGTGTCTAACTTTATTTTTTTTGTGCCTGTAGAAAAATCTGTCCCTTTAATATTTTAATTCATCTTTTATTTGATAGCTTTTCCTGAGTGTATCCATTGCTTGTAGTATTCCATGCCTCCTTTCTGCCCAGAGAAAGAATGAACATTGTGGATGGATAAATTATCTTTCTACATTCGCCAGTATGACACATCCCTCTCGAGACAACTTTCTCACCATTATGGCTGAATGTGATGATACAATTCATTTAGGGATTTGGGGTAATAGTATTAAAGAGCCTATGGTAAAGTTGCAGCTGTAAGATTTGTTTGTGGTGTTAAAGCCAAATCCAAGGGAAAAATAACAGCATCATGCGCAGCTTCCAAATTAGGACTGAAAGTGGAGAGGTTTTTAAACTCTTTTTTGGTAAGCAATCTAACAGGGGTTGGACATTCTCAGATGCCTGAGATCTCAGGTTCCTGGTGGATGATTTACTGCAAAATTGCTTATAAATTGAAGTAGAAAATGTTTTGCAGACCTGGCAGCTTTCAAGCTTCACACCCATTTGTCACCCAGCATTTCCCTTTGTGTATAGAACAAGAATTAATTAGGCTGCACTGCAGGAAAAGTTTATGGCCATAATTTATATAGGATGAATTTCTGTTTAAAGAGACAGCCTTGCTTTGTTTGCACTGTCTTACTTTGTTATTTCATTTTTAAAAAATCCTTAATTGTGCTCCAGGTTTTTCCCCTTCTTTTGTACATATAAATTGGGGACAAGATCATGGTAATGGAGCTCATGTTTATTCCTGCTTCACTTCCATGGAGAAAGTCTTAGTGGTCTTTTAATGCTACCGCAATTACAGTGGTTGCTCTGTGAATATGGTGCAAATGCTTAATGTTTAATGCTCTCTACACAGAAACTCCCACTGCTAAAATTTGTAAGGTACTGTTGCCTGCAGTGGTCTATTTCCACAAGATAGATTTGTATTCTCTTGCACCATACCTTCTAGTCTAGTCCAGGACATGAGATGCTGCCTGTGTTTAGGGTCTTGCACGTTCAATTAATGTTTTTCATAATCAATGCAAGTCAGAACTTGCAGCCTGCTCCTGATTTGCACATTAAAGAGACCCATTAATTAAAAATTCCAGTCCCTGGCAAGTTCCCGCAGGATCCCTGCATTATTTACATAGAAAAGGAGTGCAGAGTGCAAGTTTCTGTGCTGTGTCTCCACGTAGATTGCACACTTGCAGTTAATGATCGTATGTGTGTTGGTTTGGTTTTTCTTTTTTGGGAAGAGTTAGTTTCATTTGGGAAGAATGCGTAATTCCCAAAAGGGCAAGGAATAGTCAAAGTAGGATGGTGACGGCAGTATTTAGGGGTCAGAAATTAAACAGTTCCAGTGACGGGGACTTCATATGTGAAATCTTGATTCAGTGCCAGAAAAGTACAGCTAGTGTGAGGGCTTCAGGACATGATCTCTCTTAATCCACAAGGAGTAGAATCCAATGCTCTCTATGCCCTTGGATAGCTGTGCCTTTCAGCATTGTTTTATAGCCCTGATAGGTTGCAATATCTCACTGTTCCAATTAACATCCTGCTTTCCTTTAACCCCCTCCCACTTCTGTGTGAACCTGATATATATAGTTTAAAAATGGATGATATTTCAAAAACTGATAGAGCTAGAAACCAATACTTTATGCTGTTGGAAAAGAGCTGGGAATCCCAGCTTTTAAACAGCACAAATTTATCTCATAACTAGTAGTTGGAGGGATCTGGAGCTAAAAAAAATGGTAAAAATCAAAGCTGGGTTATTGCAAAAAGCAAGCTGTTAATGGAAATTATGAGACCTTTTAAAGAATGGCTAGCTCTATGTTTTCATCTTAACTTTTTAAGACTTGTGAATAATTCCATAAAACCTATATAAAAGTAATAATTTTTGTTCCTGTCCTGTGGTTCCACCTGTCAATAGATTATGAAGAGCTACTGGAATTCCATGTTGTTTCTTTCAGCATCATAAGCTCAAGAGAAGAATCAGTGGACCAGTGAAAGGAAATGGAGAAAATATCAGACTTGGGCAAGAGGCAAAAACAAAGTCCAATATTTTCTCCACTTAAATCTAATATTTTCTTCATTTTAGCTTCCTTGGTGCTCTTGACCACGGGGGACTAAGGCCAAGTCTAGTCTACAGACTTATATCAGTATAACTATGTTGCTCCGAGGTGTGAAAAATCCACACCCCTGAGCGACGCAGTTATACTAACTTAACCCCTGGTGTAGACAGCTCTATATAGCTACTACCTCTCATAGAGATGGATTAATTACACCGATGGGAGAAGCTTTTCTGTCAGCGTAGTAGCGTCTTCACTAAAGACTGCTGCACCGATGCAAACCTGTACGTGAAGACAAGCCCTTAGATTTCGCTAAGTGAGGGAACCCTGGTGGGGGCGACAAATACTAAGTATTGTTTATGTTTTATGGAGCTATGGAGAAGTTTGGCAAAGTTTCATGTTCAGTAACAAAATAAAACCCTGAACATTTTTATCAAATGTATTTATCATTCATGCTTTCAGGTCCTTTATCTCATACCTACCCAGGATGTAAGTACTTGAGTGGAGCAACACAGATGTTTTCAGGACAGTAAGCTTTGCCACACAGTGATCCAGAGCAGTGGCTCTTAACCTTTCCAGACTACTGTACCCCTTTCAGGAGACTGATTTGTCTTGTGAACCCCAAGCTTCACCTCAGTTAAAAACGACTTGCTTACAAAATCAGACATAAAAATACAAAAGTGTCACAGCACACTATTACTGAAAAATTGCTTCCTTTCTCATTTTTACCATATAATTGTAAACTAAATCGCAACCCCCAGGTTGAGAAACACTGTTTTGGTATCTAGAGCAGTATAAACAAGTCACTGTCTGTATGCAATTTTAGTTTGTGCTGACTTTGCTAGTGCTTTTCATGTAGCCTGTTGTAAAACTAGGCAAATATCTAGATGAGTTGATTGACCCCCTGGAAGACCGCTGTGTACCCCCAGGGGTACACGTGTGGGAAGGGAACCTCTGTTCTCATAAGCTTATTGTAGTCCCTCCCTTAAATCCAAAGTCAGTGGTTACAGGTTAACCTATATTTCACATTGATTAGTTAATCTCCTTAAGGTGTTACATGTCTCAGGTACAGCAGCCAACGGTTGCGATTTCATTACATTTTATTGAAAAGTAGAGCTAAAAAGGTGTGTTATAAAACTTCTTAGGACTTGCCAGGGACTGCCCAAATCTGGGTCTGTGGTGCGCTCCGTGATATACAAAGAGGTATTGACCTTCCTTCATGAAAAGTGCTTTGCAGTCTGATTGCTTTGCCCATCATGGAAACGCAGCCATCTCTGGGGTGGAAATGTAGCCGCTTTTAGTGTGGAGTTGGGAAATGAAGGATAACTCTCTCACTTGAGGCTACAGCGGAATTTACGTCAATTGCCTGAATTGGGATCTGGCTATTTTAGAGGGGTTCACCACTCTTGTGAGAAATGACTACGGGATCTTAACCTCATGGCTTCTGACCGACATCTGTTCTGCCGCACAGCACAGCCAATGACACAGTGCCCCCTAGGCACATGCTGGGGAACAGCATTGGTTTTACCTGGGTTTTCATTGGATGTCACCTCTTTGAGTACTGACTTTGTTAAACTGGTACCTGTCAAGATCACAGCCCGAGGTGGTATGATTGTGATCTTCTGCATTTATATTCTTGAATACTTCATCTCTTTTTGGTAAAGGAAGACATCTTTTGATGCACCACCATTATTATGCAGCAGATGATGCAGGAGGGCAGGTCATCCCAGTTGCGAATGAGACGTGATCTCCAGAATACCAAACCAGTTTCATCTTCTCCCACTAGGCTTTTCTCAGTGCAGTTATTTTTGAACATACTGTGCATGGACTGAGCACGTAATCTCAAAGGAAGACTGTTTTATTAAATCAGCTTCACACACCTTTGTTCCAATACACACCGGAACAAAGGTTTGTGGAGCATCCAGACTAGCATGTGCAAATGTGTTGGCCAGCTCTAGTGAACTGGCAATCAGTTCACTGGAGATAAAAACTCACATGTAGCAAACTCGTTGCTTGTCTTGATCACTGTAATTTGTTTTCCTGTGTTACACAGGGGGTCAAACTATGATCTAATGGTCCCTTCTGGCCTTAAAATCTATATAAATACTTTTCACCAGCTCCTTCTATATGCCTGATCCTAGTACACGTACTCAGATGAGTAGCCATATTGGAGTCAATGGGCTAAATTATTCCATTGGAGTGTTTACATGACTAGGGGCTGAAGCATTGGGTCCTTTGTGCACAATGGGTGGAGTTCATCCCTCTGCTGAGAGCCAGCACAACACCTGTGCATCACTTGAATCCCACTCGAGCAGCAATTTCGGGTGTGTCTGAGTTGCAGCTGGGAGGTGTGTTTCCAGGGAGACTGAAGCTATCTCCATTCGAGTCTATGCTGGGAATCACACCTCTTAGCTGCATTGTAGACATATGCTTAGGACTTAAGTGGGGGCAAAGACGTGTGAGTGTGAGTGTGAGTGAGTGATGCACCAGCTATCATTTGCTAGACCTCATTACTCCAGAGGGCAAACAGTTATGGTGGCACCAAGAGTGTTTAACTTCCATAATCTTCCAAAACATTTCCGGCCTGGTTTTCAGACGTGCTGTGTAGCTACAATCCAGTTGAAATCCGTGGAAGATGTATAGCACCTTCAGCATCAGACCATTCACTTCTCTGCTTCCAAAAGGATTGTAGCTGACCCCTAGTGTATCCAAGGCTGAATGGACCATGGGCCGCTTCTTACCCGTACCCCTGTATTTTTTTTCTTGTACCCTTTGTTGTTGTTTTTTTGGAGCCAGTCATCTAAGAGGGTGTGATAAGTGTAAAGGTCTTGCAACATTCCAAGATCGCCGCATGACGGTGGAAGTCTTAGATGCACCATATTGTGGTGGTTCCCCCTGCCGTTGGCCACACCGTGGGAATAACAGGAAAACTATTGTCCATATGGTCCATGTTAAGGAATGTGTAACCTGCAGGGTTTCCCCCCAACCCCGGCTGGTAACATTGTTTTGCTGTGGGGAACATAGAACAAGCTCCAACCGTAATACTGACAGTCTTCAGAATTATGATACAGTGGAGCTCTCACGTAATTCTTTGTTGAAGAAGTTAAAGGCCTAAAATGTTAAGGCTTATTGTTATTCTGAGTTGATAATCTCTGCCTTGCTTTAATAATTTTTCCTCATGCCTGGATAGCCCGCGAGTTGCACAATAATCACTCACACAGCTTTGTAATCAATGCCCAAAGTAATAGGATTCCGCTGGCCAACGGCAATTAATAAATTTGTGTCTTTTTTAAAACACTAGCAAGTCGGGCCTGAAATACGACTGACTGGCTTTCCTCATTTGCATATTTATTGCAGTGGAAAAATTCTTGCCGAATGATTGATGTTGAGCCTGCCTCTTGAATTCCAAACAGCACATTATTATGAAATGAAAAATGCCGGCCATACAGTTGATTAAAGTTGAAGACAGTGGAATCGGTGTTTTTTAAGATTGTGGGAGAATTAAAGGCATATTTTAATAGATGTTGACAAGAAGTGAACTAACAAAAGCAAAGCAAAGGATTTGCTTGAAAAGATTTAATCAAATGTGTTTCTTGGGGGATTAATTGCTGGGGATGACTAGTGCAAGTGGCTGGCTTGTGGATATGAATGAGAAGTATTGTTCTCAGGCCAATGTATTGAGTGTCATTTTGACCTATAGTTTAACTTCAGTCCCAGCGTCGTTTTAAAAAGAGCGAAAATACTCTCTTAATCAGAATGTTCAGATAAACACGTATGTCTGATAAGATGCTTTGTTTAATAACTGAGTTTAATAAAAACAGTGGTTTCGATTTTTATTGCTATTTTTTTATTTCTATAATGGAAACCGTTTGTTAGGTGCTTTTCACAATCTGTGGAATGGTAACATGGTGCATTTCCAAGTTTTTCCTCTCCTGATTTCAGATCAGCTTTTGCTAAAGATATCAAAGTTTAAATGCATGTGTTGCTCAGATTTGTTTGTGTGTGCTTAATGCACTCTGTGTGGGTATATGGAAATTTTTTTAAAAGGGTGTGTGCATGCAGTATTCTTACAATGCCAGATACCCGGATTTAACTGAGGAAAAAATTGTTAATCGCGGAGCGAGGTGTCGACTAATCATAGAAAATTTAAGTCCATCTCCTTCATATTTGGTATTGTGTGCACAATAGTAGTTTTGCTTAATGTAATAATTTCCATATGCATACACTGTGTCCGTACACACTATATAAACTAAACACAACTGTTATGCATGTGTCCCCATACTGTACATGCACATATTACCGTGTATTAGTCATACCGTGGGCGCTATTGTGCTAGAATATGTACAAACACATAGTGAGACAGTCCTTGCCTCAAAGAGCTTACAGTGTAAATGGACAGACAGAGAAAGGGTGACGGGGAAACAGGCACAGAGATGAAATGACTTGCCTATGTCACACAGCAGGTTAGTGGCTGAGCCAGGTGCTCTGATTCCCAGTCGGGTGGTTTAGCCATTTTGACCATGCTGCCTCTCGGGTACTGTATCTTATGTTTCTGTTTATGCATATAAAATTAATGTTACCACCAGGATGTAACTGAGCAATTGTATCTCTGTAACCTTTGCCCTTCTGTGCTCCAGTCTCTCTCTACCATTTTGCCCCCGCTCACTGTATCATGTACAATACAGTAACTCCTTACTTAACGTCCTCCCAGTTAACGTCTTTTCGTTATTAGGTCACTGACCTATTAGACAACATACTCCTTTCAAGTTCTGCAATATTCCCTTGTAACGTTGTTTGGCTCCCCCCGCTCCGCCCACCCGGTGCTCCTGCCGGAGTCTGGGTTGGGGCACCGGGCCTTGCCCTGATTTGCACAGTGGGCGTTCCAGCCGGGGACTGGGTTGGGCGTGGAGGTTCCCCCTGCTCCACCCGCCTGGGGCCCCCACCCCGCTACCCAGCAGGAGCCCTGGGCAGGTGGAGTGGGGCGAGCCCCCGTTCACCGACCCCGCTACACCCCTGCCTCAGCCAAGTTTCACAAACATCATTGGTGTGTACAGTATTAAATTTTGTTTAAAATTATTTAAAACTTATACTTTATATGTATATAGTGTCTTTTGTCTGGTGAAAAAAATTTCCCTGGAACCTAACCTCCCCCCCCCGCCCCCCCAATTTACATTAATTCTTATGGGGAAATTGGATTAGGTTAACATCGTTTTGCTTGAAGTTGCATTTTTCAAGAACATAACTAGGACGTTAAGTGAAGAGTTACTGTATAAGGCTCCAGTCAGGCCTGTAAAGAACTCTGCATGGGCAGATAGATCCCTGAGCATCAATGCGACTCTGTGTGGGTGAAGAGATCTTTGCAGGAGCCAGCCTTGGACTGAGGCTTGTTGGACCAGGATCATGCTGTTCACCTCTTGGGCTCTTCAAAGTAGTATATGATATAAAATCCAAAAGTGTGTGTGTGTGTGTGTGTGTGTGTTAAATCTCAACTACAGTAATTGCTACTGTTCACACTGTAACATGTCTCATGCTTATTTCAGTATAGTAATGAGCTATATAGTCATTGATGTAGAAAATAATCCTCTATGTTTTTATCTTGTGTTCTCCTCTTTGATTGCTGTCCCTCCCCCAAACCCACCGCCCTGCCTCTTACTAGTATCTGTGAGGGGATCTCATCTTCATAGACAGGAGATTCATGTATTCATCGTTTCTATATGGTGTTTATCACCATGGTAACTGGGTGCCCATGAACACTAATGAACTTACTCTTGTGAGGTGGGGGACTACCATTATCTCCATGTCACAGATGGAGAAACTGAGGTACAGGAAGTCTGTGGTGTAGCTTGGAACAGAGCCCAGATCTCCTACCCCTCAGTCCCTGTGCCTTAACCACAATACCATAGAATCATAGAATATCAGGGTTGGAAGGGACCTTAGGAGGTCATCTAGTCCAACCCCCTGCTCAAACAGGACCAATCCCCATGATCCTCTTCCCTTCTAGACTCAGTTCCACTCCTTGGCTTGGTTGGGTGGGGAGTGTCGCCTATGCAGTGTGACCCAGCAGCTGCCATGCAGAACTGAGGGCATCTGTTACCCTAGAAGTTTCAGACTTTTTGTTTTCCAGTGGCACCTCTGGGCTTTCCTTACTATACTTGCACTCCATGGAGTGAAGTCCTGGGAGTTTTGCCATTGACCTTCATGGGAGCTGGGATTTCATCCTAGGACCTCCATATCCCACGTCATAAGAACCTGGAGGAAACAAGCTATTGTTACCCCACAAGAAGCACTGAAATAATTTGTGAAGGGAGTTAGGTGACTGGGTGCTTTAAAAAAACCCTACTAGGCGTCAGTCTGGATCTTTCAGCACCTAAATACCGTTGAAAATCTGGCCCTCAAACACTTGCTTAACTTTAAGCATGTGCTTAGTCCCATTGACTTCAGTGGTCTTGCAGAGAGCCCTATCCTTGCTGCTACACAAATTGCTGCCAGTGCTCTCTGCCACTGCTGGGGGCAAAGGGCGGTCCCACCTAGTGCTGGGGAAAGGTGAACGGGTCATCTTTCTAGATAGAGACCTTTCTTGCAGTAGAGATGCTCGGCTTACAGTGACATAAGTGTGAAGCCCTCATCCTGCATATGACACCAATTTAGCAATACTTGGGTGTCCATCTCTACTATCGCTGAGCTGCTGTCTGCAGTCTGACTTTAAACTAGGCTGGCCAAAGTATGTCTGGCTGGCCCTGGTTATCCTTTATGCAGGAGCCAGCGCCACGGATTCAAACAAGGGGCTAGGACCAGCATCAGAGCCGGTGTGCCTGTAAGCTGTGGCATTGACAAAATTGATTTTTTTTTTTTTTGGTGGTTTGAGAGCAGTAGGACAGATTTCATCTCTGGTGGGTCTCCTGACACTTTGATACATGGCAGTGCTATCCCTGAATGGAGCTTAAATACTCCAGGGCTACTTTCTGACTCGGTAAAGGGATGTATAAAATGAGAACATATGAGAGAGTATTAACAGAAAGGCACAGTTTGATTTACTGATATTGGCTCCCAGCTTTCTTGCTGGATTGATATGCTGTCTTCTGGATCTGCAACAACTTTTTCACTCCTGGACACAAAATAAAAGGGCTCCCGCGGACTCTTAAAAGTGACTCTTATGAGTTGGCCTCTTGCTAGGGACAGTCTCAGGATTCCCATTTAAACTGGATGGTAGGTTCAAAACAAGTTTCAGTTGTTCGCGTGGCAGCAGTAAAGGTTTCCTCTCGCCTTCCATTCAACATCATCTTTTCCTTTTTGTTTTAAATGGCACTTTTAGACCGGCAGTGAGTGGTACAGGGAGCAAAGGGTTGGGAGAAGTGGCTGTGTACTGTTCTCCCAGGTCTTACTGCTTCCCCGCTTTTATTTTGGCATTGTTGTACACGTGTAGAAAGCTACATGCCTACGTTTTCAAAAGGCACAGTGATTTTGGGTTCCCATATTGGGGCACCTTAAAGGCACGTCTTCTTTCAGACAGTGCTGAGCATCTGCTCTCCAAAAATCAGTTTCCTTAAGTTGGGTACCCAAAATCACTTAAAATTTAGACTGTTAATTTGAAGACTTTTCACAGATGTCTTGAGGTCCAGTATAAAGACAGTAATTATATAGCCCCATAGAGATGCATGCATAGCACTTGATGAGTAATTAAAAGGCACAATACTGGCCCCAGGGAGATTACAATGTGAGTTAAATAAAAAATGCAACAAAAAAGCGTGTGGAAGAGGGGTGAGGAAGCAGAGGGTCCAATAGGAGTAGAGAGCTGCTCTGTAAAGTGCCTTCAGAATAGCTTTGTATGAGGGGACTTCAGGCTACACACTGAACACTATCTCTATTGACTGAGCATTGGGGTCTAAGGTGGGGTACTGCTGGAGAGGGAAATGGGGAACGAAGCAAAAGCGTAGACAGCTGTAGTCATCTGAGCACAACAGATGCAGGGCAAAACAAACACAGGGCATGGTTAATGCTGCCAGAGAGGTAAACTGTTTAGTTTAGGAATTCAAACCCAAGTCAGTTCAAACCGGCGTAAGTGGCAGAAGCTTTGTTGTGAGCCTCGCCTAGGTTTTATCGCTGCTCAAAATGTATTTGCCGGTGCCTACCTGTCTTTAAAAGTGCTAGAGACTGAAAATTAGCAAAGATTTGCTGGTCCTGGGAACCTTCCCCATTGCATGGTCAGGTCCACACGTGTATATCACTCAAATTAGATGAGGGCTAATTGTGATCCGTTCTCCATGCCCGCTGGTACACTGCGAGGGCACTCTCTTTTGTACCAAAGGGAAATGAGGGTCGGGGTAGAAACAAAAGATGTTTAAATCTGAAAACTGCTGTAATGTGCTGGCATGCTTAAGAAAAACTCTGTGTGCTCGTGACACCTCTCTGCTTTAGTGGCCCATTTCAGACCAGGAACAGCATTTAAAAACAGTCTGCTAAATGAATGGGGGTAGGGATGGGGGCTTGCTCCCCCATTTCCTGGGTTGTGTTCATAAAACGGCCGCAGTTTACACCCTGTCTTCATTCCTGAGTTAGAATGTTCCTTTCCCAAAAGCAAACAGGACAAAGGCGGCGGGGGCGGGTGGGGTGGGGGATGGATCTGCTAGAAAACAGTCCATTTTGGAATTAAATGCTGAAATGGATAAGGCTGTGCAGTATCAGGGGGTGACACCAGCTTGTGTCGCTGAGTTTATCGCGCACTTAGGCCCCTGCTAGTAACACCCAGAACCCTGTCCAATAATGCCATTAAAAACACAAGAATTGAAAGCCTGGAAATGATCCAGCTGTAAGAAGCTCATGATGAAGTCAGTGCCTGGAATAATTAGCCCTCCCACCTGGGTAGACACATAGTCCTTGTCTGACCTGCCCTCCCCACCCTCTTCACTCCAGATAAAATTGCTTCCCATCCTCGCTTCTGTTGGGGTCCATATCTCATATCCTGAGGGAGCCTGCGCCTGTCTTTATTCCTTGCCTGCTTGCAATAGCCCTGATACACCACAGAAGAGTTGGAGTGCTACTCCAGCTGTAATAGACAGGATCAAAGCCGCCTGGGGTGAATTAGCATTGCCACTGGAGGGTAGACAGCGGGTAGAAAATAAGCAGGTTCATGAGCTCTGGGGACATTTAGCTGGGTTGCAGGAAAAGATTTTGCTGCTTTAAGCTGTGCACTCAGGGCAGGGGCACTTGCCTCTTGCAAATGATGCCCTTGCTTCAACGACATACCGCAGATGCATTTTTAAGGGCTTTTGTCTGTTTGTCTCTTAGAATTGTTTTGATGCTAACACACGACTGTTTTACGAGTGTGGCAGCCTAATCCACTAATAGGTTTATATAGAACAGCTGTCAGAATGTATCTGTAATGAGCCACGTACGTACGGGAGGAGGATGAGCGTAACTGCTGATCAGCAACAAAAGTCTTCCTAGTGTCTTTTCATTGACATTACTGCTACTGAGGTCGGGCCGTCGTTGATCCGGGTTCCGTGACAACAGTGATATCGGCAATGGGAACATACAAAAGCTTGAGACCCCGGCATGTCTGGGCTGATTTCCACTTCCGTTGCCTACATGTGGCTGATGGAGATTTGCTGCTGATTTTATCCGTGGTTTTCTGTGTCCCCCATTTAAAAAAAATGGCCAAATTAAAATAAAATACCCGCCCCCCTTTTCTGTGGCGCTATCCAGTAAGTAAGGGAAGGATTTGGGTCGAGATCCTCAGCTGCTGGCAGTTGAAATGGCTCGACTGCCTTTACCCCAGGTCAGGACCTAGCCCTTTGTGATTCGTTAGAGAGGAAGAATGGTCTGTAGTAAAAGATCTGAGTTCTATTCCCAGCTCTGCCATGGACTTCCTGTGTAACGGTGAGCAACCCATTTATTCTCCGTGCCTTGGTTTCCCATTTGTACATTAAGTGGTGTTGATACCTGTCTCACGTGGCTGAGAATTATTGTTTGTGAAGGGCTTTGAGATCCTTGGATAGGAAGTGTCTAGAAACGGGCCAAGTATTTTGTGTTTTGGTGCGGATGTGCTTGGTGCTTATCAAGGAAGATGTGGGCTCGCTCTGCCCCAAGGCATTTTCAATCTAAATGGACCACGTCTGGACAACCAAATTCATTAGGAGCCTCAGGAGATAGCTGTCTAGTTCCCTCCGAGCCTTTCTTTCCTTCGTTAGCCTTTGTTTATGAACATAACAGAGGTTGTCCCCAGGCTAATGCCAACGTAATCTGTTTTTGATCAAACTTTTAAGGGGAAACTGTCTGGATCGCTTCAGATCGCATCTAGTCTCTTGCTTGCTTTTTGTCTACAGGAAAGACTATTCTACACCTTCATAAAGCTTTTCTTTGCAAGAGACTGAACATGTTTGAGCTGTGATGCCACTGCTCTGCAGACTGATGGTCAGATTGTCAGTGATTGCTTACTGCACTTGAATTGGTTAGGGACATCCAACTGTAAAGACTTCTCAGAGTGTCGGACATCATGCGATGGTTGAATTACAGTATTGATGGCAACCTATTGCATGTTTTGCAACAGGTGCCAGTAGTGTGAGCGTGGTTAGCTTCCCAAACTAACGCCGTGTACTTATTGTTCTTATATCAGGTAATAAGGCCAAAACAGCATGTGCTTTGAATATTTACAAACATACAAATAAAATTCGGCTCCACACGCAAAACACAGCCCATGCTATCCACTTCCTCGTCTGAGTGGCACTGGCAACTGTCTTCCTGTGGGGAAATATGAAATGTTCAGTTAATGCTCAGGGTACCATTCCCAAATACATGGTTCAAGAACAAGAAACATCCTTGTGGAACCAAATAGGGAAACAACTTGCTGAAGTGGTGGGGTCCATCGACATCATGGAGCAGCTTGAGTAGCTTCTGGAACCACAGAGCTTTGCATGGTTATGTCGGCAAGGACTGGAAATCCCAAGCACTGGGATTCTCTGCTGGACTCTCTTCTCAGCTCTCTGTCGAAAGCCAGTAGTCCTGCATCTGTGTTCTTCTCTTTGTATTGATGGTAATCAGTCTAGAAACAATGGAACAAGCGAAGGCAGCGCACTTTCAAACGAGGTACAGATGCCTGTGAAACGGTTCCCAGATACAGGCCTAGTTAGAATGCCGAGACCTCTGGCCTCCTGTTGGTAATATCAGAAGTGGGCAGCCTCTGAAATAAGTGATGCTTCAGACTGTAATTCCAGAGAGTTCCGGCAAGGCCTGGAAAGAGGCTCATGGGAAGCCTATGGGTGTTAATTTCCTACCTTTTTGGGCAGAGCTGCTCTACCACTGTTGGACAAATCCATCTCTTCATCAGCCTGGGCTTGTGTCTGTTTTCAAATGCCTGTCCCTGTAAATTGGAAGCTCCTCTCGACAGGGACTATGTTCCACAGCTACGTGAAGGAATTAGCAACTGTCCAGGTCTTTGGCTGATCGATACCGAATGGGCCACTTTCGGCATTTAGGCCTGCAGGTAGTCTGGAAAACAGCTGCCTGAGGGCAACCCTTAAACTTCTGCCTTGGTTCTCTTTTGGTTTAACTACACTCTGTCTTTTTAAATGAATGTAGAGTTTGTGAAGGGTGTCCAGTTGGCAGGCCTGGAGACTGACGTTCTCAGATCTTGCTATGCTTAATTTTACTTACACTCCAACTTTGTCTACCTCCCGCCTGGTGAGCACAGAAGCGCGGAAACCTGCAGTAGTCACAGCTCTGCAGGAGTTCATTTTCGTGTGTGTGTGTGTCACCCCCCCCCCCCCCCCTTTGCAAGCATAGATAGAATGCATACATATATTTATTCTCTCACTGGAATTGCTTCATATTCTTACACCAAAGCCGGTGCCTGCTGCAAAAAGTAACATAGGAGGGCTATGAATTAGTCAGCAGAAGGAGCTGCTGTCATGTCCTTGTGCCATCAGATACCTAAGCCCACAGTACTTGCTACTTCAGTTTGCTAATCTTTTAGGATTCTGAGCCCACACGTGTGTGTGTCGGTTAAATAGTCTGATCGATGTGTAACTGCTCAGCAGTTTAGAAAATACCCCTCGCTCCCTGCCTTCTTTTCTAAGAATATCCTTCCGTGCAGTTGTTTTGGCAGTAACAAAAGAATGAATTATACACGTTAAACAACATTTTTAACTGGGCTGGTGAAAACAGTTGCCTCTGAGGCTTAACATGACCTGTGCTGTCTGTGGCAGGAATGTGGGTTTAATACGAGAAGCCAGAAGCTGTCATGGTAAGGCTTCACCAGAAGCTGGGATCAACCTGCAATTGTCACTGGCGTCTCTTCTTCTACAGGTTATAAAGCCTTGAAGGCGTTGCTGAGAGCGTTAGTGGACCTCCAGGATGAGCTGCTGTATCAGTATCCAGGCACGAGGCATCTGGTAGATGGGAAGCAATCAAAAGTGGAGAGGTAAATACAGAACAAGACTGAGTCTGGGCCTTGCTAAAGCCCACCTGGTACTTAACTTTTTAAATAGGAAAACATAAAAGCTTTGACCTTCGCCATCTCAGCTCTGCTCCCCCAGCTGCTACTGTTTGGGTAGTGGACACAGCAGACAAATGGCATTTGAACTGCTCCTGTTTTCACAAGAAGCTTGAGTTTTGTCATTTCTTTTGGTGGCGGGAGGGAGGGTTCAGTGACTTGACTTCTGAATAACTAACACAAGATGGCAAGATGATCAGCAGAGGAGTTGCTGTTAAAGAGAGTTTCCAAATCGTTGCCTCAAAGCCTGTTTTTTTTGTTGTTGTTTTTTAATTTCTAGTGCTGAGGAGATCCCCAGTGGTAGTGATGAAGAGATGGGAGGTGAGGATCAGGTGAGGCGGAAAGGCCCTCCTAAACGGAAGCTAGAGATGGAAGACTATCCAGAATTCATGGCTAAGCGATTTGCTGACTTCAGAACGTATCGGAACAACACCTTGCAGAAGTGGCACGACAAGACCAAACTAGCTTCTGGCAAAATGGGGAAGGCAAGTGTGTATGTGTGTGTGAGAGAGAGAAATTTGCCTGAGACGTCAGGACAGCAGCTGAAGTGTTTCATGCCATTCGTACATGGGAACATTCCTTGTTCCATCTAGAGTTACAATAGTAAGAATTAAAACACACACGCCCATGACAAGATTTTGGAAGGGATATAAGACCTCATGCTTCAAGGGCATAAGCCAGGCTCTAAGGATACATCTACACTACCCGCCGGATCCACGGGTAGTGATCGATCTATCGGGGATCGATTTATCGCATCTAGTGTAGACGTGATAAATCGATCCCCGATCGCTCTGCCGTCGACTCCTGTACTCCACCGCGGCGAGAGGCGGAAGCCGACCCCGCGCCGTGAGGACGCGAGGTAAGTCGACCTAAGATGCATCGACTTCAGCTACACTATTCTCGTAGCTGAAGTTGCATATCTTAGGTCGATCCCCCCCCTAGTGTAGACCAGGGGTAACTTGGCAGGGTCAGGAGGAAATTTTCCCCTTGGGCAGATTACTTCAGAATTGCCTCCTACTGTGTTTCTCACACCTTCCTCTGAAGCAGATGGTATCAGTCCGCTGTGGGTTGGAGACAAGACACTGTTTATGGTCTGTATATTTCCTTGTTTACTTCATGATTTATTGTAAATATCTAGACCTGAACACTTTAATTCAGCTGGCAATTCATTTTGTCCTAAGAGATCCAGGGCCCAGCATGTAGGGGTTAATATTAATCAATGAGAAGTTTGTCTGAGCTAGAACAGTGAAGCCTGTCTATTAAGCCAGGCTTTCAGCTTGCCTCAGGGCAGTATCTTTTTGTTGGTTTATTTTTTGTTGGGTTTTTATATATATATGTATATATGTATATGTATATGTGTATATGTATATGTATGTATATGTATATATGTATATGTATGTATATGTATATATGTATATGTATGTATATATATGTATATATATATGTGTGTGTATATATATATATATATATATATATATATATATATATATAAAAAACAACAACAAAAATCCAAACTAAAACTCCTCCAGTAGGAACATTGTCTGCTTATCCACTGACACGGAAAGATAAAGGAACATTGCTGCCTTGAGCAGCAGCTTTCTGCATTATCTGACACTAGTTAATGTTGTTGCAGGGTTTCAGTGCCTTTGAGCGTTCAATCTTGACTCAGATTGATCATATTATGATGGACAAAGAGAGATTACTACGGCGGACACAGACTAAGCGATCTGTGTATAGGGTACTTGGGAAGCTGGAGCAGGAATCACAGCCCGTCCCCGAATCATTGCCCGGATGTTCGGTAAGTGTTTTTGTTTCCAATGGAAGTGATGAAATTCTCCGCAAATGAATTAAATGGATCCTTTAACAAGTAATGTTCTTGTTGGGAGAGATATGTCGCGGGTGATGGAGTGACCATATTTGTAATGTAATGGATTAAAAGATGATTGAGGTGCTTTTTGTATTTCACAATGTTTGTGTTGGTTCCTATGCTTGTTCCTGATAGGTAGAGCCAAGACTCAAGGTTGGACCGTACCAGCATTTTAGCTTGGTCCTGCAATAGGTGTCAGTTCTGTCACATAGCCTGTATTCTGCTTCTTAAAGAAGCAACTGCAAAATTTGGTCCTAATAATGGGGTTTAGAACTCTTGACCAGGAAGTTGGAACCAAGAATCACATTGCATTTCACCTGCAGAATATTTTAAGTCTCTCTGTCAATTTAGTATTTAAGGAATAGTAAACACTCAGCTGTAAAAATTAATGTAGAATTATTGCACTTGCAAAAATATTTTCCCACCGCGTTTTAAATAAAGATCCATATATCCATTGAGGCACAGCTACATTTAAGTATAGCAATGTTTCAGAGAGATCATATTCAGGCTGTGCTTGTTTCCTAGCTAGGGAATCATAAAACCAGTTCTGTGTTGGCAGTCTTTTTCCATTTCCTTCCCAAGTATTAGAAGTCCTTTAATCCTAGCCTTATAATAATCAAGTGCTTAAAAACTTCTTGTAATGGAAGGTGTTCACCATTCCACCATGCTTTTAAATGTTTGTACTCTTTACATGGTGTCACTGAGGTCGGAGATGGAAAAGGCCCATTGAGTCCTTTCATCCAAACTGTTATCAATCTGCGATAGCTCCCTGTTGTATGCTTACTCGTTTTTTTGTCAAGTTGAGTTAAAAATGGGGCTTCTACCATTTCTCCATGGAGTCCTTTCTACAGCCGAATACATCTAGTTCTTGTTCTAACGGGTCCCAAGGCTGTACATATTGAAGAACATAAGGTGCTGAAAATATGGATTAGGGAAGTTTACTGTCCAAATCCACCAGAAGTGCTTTAGACTTGTTTTAAGATATGATACCGTGTCTGGGTGCTGCCCAAAGCATAGGCACACGTGGGCTTATAAACATTTTCTCTGCTGTTCCAGGAGGTCGTCCCTCAAGCCAAATCCAACACGCACCTAAAAGACCTGGATGAGGAGATCTTTGACGATGATGACTTTTACCACCAGGTAGGTGTCTGGAAATCTTTTCTGTGTCTCATGGCTCAAGTTGGCTTGTAGTATTTCTGGAGTTAATACAGTAAATTCTCAGCAGTAAGTTCTTCTGCCCAAAGATCCCTCTTAGAGAAACACCACGTTAGTTGCTTGACTGGACATCTGTAATCTCTACCTATTATCCTTATTTCATGATGTTCAAAGGTTTTAACTTTGAAATCGCTATTCAAGGCTTTATGGGCCAATCCTTCAGCCCTGCCTCCTGGGGAGGGGTCTTATGGACTTCACTGAAAATACTCTACCCATGTGGGTCAGGCCTGCTGTTTCAGACCAGTCTCTGTAGTTCTCACTGGTGATTATTGCTGTACAAAGAGGAAATCACAGAAGTTTTTACAGCTGAATATTTTAAAGAAAAAACAAATGCTTATGTGGGTGGGAAAGCCCCATCACAAATAAAAATTTTGAAGTTGCTCAGTGGCACATTAGTTACCCTCATCCAAACACAAAACCCGTCTAATCTGCGTGAAGATTGAAAGTGGTGCTGGGCTCCCAAAGCTCTTTCCATACTGAAGCAGGGAGACTACACACAGTACTCTGGAGGCTGCAGACTGGGGTGATCATTGTGTTTGTAATTCAGTTAGCAAATGATAATGTCAGCCACATAAAATGCATACTGGAAATTACAGTGCTTTGAAGTGATTTGCTAAATTAAGTCCTGGATCAGTGCCCAAAAAAAAATTGCTGGTCCAAGGATCCAGAGACGGTTTTAACATCAGGACTAAACAAATGCCGTTATATTATTAGAAACCTGGCAATCTAACTAGAGAACTCATTAGATCAGCAGGTAAAATCATGCGACAATTGGAGTATGGAGAAGGGAGGTGGGATTATGTGATTTTTAGGGCCTGATAACTAATTCAACCAGACTAGTAGACTTTTCCAATACATGTCCTGGACTACCAAACAGAAAGAAAACATTAGTGAAGTAGGTAATTATTGTCTAAATTTTACAGATTGGACGAGCACTGAGAAATTTTAAGGGGGTGATTTTTTCAGGAGTCCTCAGCGTTGTTCTAACTCTGCTACTATTGCCGTCAATGGGAGTTTTATTGTTGACTTCTATGGGAGCAGAGTTAGGACCAGGCTAAACGCTTTTGAACATCTCACCTTGTAAGCAACCTGTTCAAGGTTACACAGGATTCAGGTGGCACAGCAGGGAATGGAACCTGTATCTCTTGAGTCCCAGGACTGCGTGTTACGATACGAGCATCCTTCCTAGCCCTGGGGTGAGTTGAACAGCATTTCCATGGCGGGGAGGGACTGAGCAATTCCTACTCTGGAGATTGGATCCCTCTGCACACTCTTTCAAATGCAGAAGGGGGCTGTTGAGCAGCAATGATTGGAGGGCCAGATCTGTGATGTTAGTTAGTGCTGAATATTGGTGTGAGATAATTGTGAGATGCAGACAAATCTGCTCCCATCTTCAGGAGTCCAAATTTGCAGCAAGAGCATATTGCAGATTAAATCAGCATAGTAAAATACCAAAATGAACAGGGAGAAATAGCCCTGACTGGCAAACCTTAGGCCTGTACTGTGGGGGTTTTCTTGGCCCTGAAATGTTAAGTTTTTAAAGAAAAATTGCAGTAGTTGAATGGCCCTTCCTCCTTACTAATAATTTTAACTTCGATACATTCTGATTTCAGAATTATGACTAGTCACATTTTAGCTTTTCCCCTCACTGGTTAATTGGGGTGCTGGGGTTAATCTAAATTAAAACTTAAACTAATAGAGGTCATTGAGGGAAGAGGAACACCTGAGTAAAACAAATGGGGCTGCCAGGCACAACTGTATCTTGGCCATTTCCCAAGAGGGAAGTGGCAGCAAATTGGAGTTGTTTCAGCGTTCTGTAGAGGTGAATGATGGGTGACACTCGTTTAATGTACGGCATCTCCGGAAACGTTCCAGATTGCATTACTTGCTGTACCAACTGCTGCCGCCCCCACACAGCGAATAGGAACGGGGACCAATCGACAACATCTGGCAGCACAGCAAGGAATGGGTGCAACTCTTGAAACCCCATAGACTCTAAATATGGTGCTTAGGACTGTGCAGGCTTTAATCACTTACCACTCTTTGGCAGCAGGCTACGACAGCTTATCCTAGCCTCGTACATCACGCACAGACATCTGCTGAGCTGCGAGGCAGCGACACATTCATTTTCCTTTCTTGCTTTTTTTTTCTTTTCCCCCCCTTTCTCCCCTTCTCCCTCCCTCCCTTCCACCCTTCTCCTCTCGTCCCCAATATGCTTATTGGGAGAGATGATCTGTAAAGATTACCGCTTCATTGTGTGCAAGTAATTGTGGGGATGCCAGCCCCTTGACAGACACAGCGTAGCACCTGTTCCGCTGACCTGGTTAATTTCTTCTGTTGAGTGGGATTTGGCAGAGATTGGAGCTGAAGCCAATTCAGTGATAAGGCTAAAGAAAATGGCTGTATGTTTTCTGTCACCTCCCAATTAAATTGGTTTCATAAAGTGCTTTCCTTTATTTGTCAGGGTAGTGAGCTGGAGCGGAGTGTTGCATTCAGAAGGGGTAGAATGTATTACAATAGACCTGTGACAATACAATGAATGTGGTTTCTTTCCAGTGGGTCATACCTAAGCGTGTGTGTGTGTATGTAAATAAAATATAAAAAAGGACCTGATGTTTCAGAAGTAACGAGCACCCACAACTCTAATTGATTATTGTGGTAGCTCAGCACCTCTAAAAGTCTGACCTTGTGTTTTTTAATTATTTAAATTTACAACCAAGCTTTTAGGACTCCCTATTTTTTAAATGCCATTTTATGATAATATTGCATTTTAGTTAGCTATTGTGTTTATTAAGGGTCAAGTACAAGTTCAAGTACAAGTTATTTCCCCCTCTCTTCAGTCATAGGACGGACGTTAGGCACACATGTCAGTGACTAAAGCAGAGCTGAGACATTATAAATATACATACTGTATTGTTATAGGTTACAGGCCTGGAATCTTAAGATCCCACATCTTCTGTGGGAAAGCAGTCTTGTCTTCTACAAGCCCTCAGTGGCATTCAGTGGAATTCACCTTGCAGGGCAGGTGGTATTTTACGATTCAGGACTCAACAATTTGTGTTTCATCCGTTCATCCCACTTCCTCCATGTTTGCTGGGTTGTTTTGCCAGCAGACAAGCCTTTCCCTGTCTCATAATTATTTTTATTCTGGTGACCCACGTTGAGTTGTAATGTACAGCCGTGAGAGAGACGTGGGACAGAACTTCTTTATTTAGGCTACGCCAGATGAGAATAATTAAGCAGCTTCAAAAAGATCCTGATTACTTAGAGCAAGGGATGTTGAACCCCATTTCATATACACTTTTAAGGCAAAAAACTACTTTTTTTGGTTGGTTTGTTTTTTAAAGAGCCGTGTTTATGTAGAATCCCTTACCGATATTGCAGCAATATGACTTAAAAATCCAGCCTGCTACCAGAGAGCTGCTAGTCTACCATGCTACAGTGGAGATTTTATTATTAGGATGAAATACTCCCCTAGAAGAGGAGAGAGCTGAAATTGGTTTATCTCTAACAGGAATGAGGTTAATGTTCATATGCTAAGTGTTCCACTGGTAGCGACTCTTCCCAGAACAAATGTTCATCACTGATGGCAGCAGGTATGCCTAGGGAAAATTAAGAATATACATAGCTTTTATTCCCACCCTCCCTCCAGCGTCAGTTAAACAGTTTGGCACTGCCTTTTATAATGGCCTGGAGTCATATTATCTTGTGCTGTGATTTTCTCATAAGCTAAGTATGGTCACTAGTTGGATGGGAGACTCCAAGGAAAACCTGAGGTCTTCACAGTGGTGGTGGCAGTTCATTAGATGGGACTAACACTGTTGTACTGTTTCAGGGGCACTTGTCCTAAACTGTTAAACATCTGCTGTGTTCCACTCTGGAGATGGATCATTGGTCGGCATATGGGCCCCGCTGCTGAAAGGTCTTTAGATATCTAACCCCTGAGTTAGGTGCCTAAATATCTTTGAGGATTTGGGCTATGGATCTTTATATCCCTTACCTACTCATAGTTAGTTTGTAAAGTACTTTGAGATCATCAAAGGTTTATTTTATTTTCTCCACAGAAAGCTTTGCATCTGTATGTGTTAACTACCTTCCTAGTATTATTGTCCTTAGTGTACTTGTCTACATGATCCAGCGTAACAGATGCTCAATGTATGTATTTTAACAATGCATATAAAAATAAGTTAAGTGTTTATCTCACTGAACCTCCTGTTCATGTCTAGTTTTTATCCAAAAGAACTATTTAATCTGAGTTTGTGACAAATCAGCTTTCAGATCTCAAACGCTCATTAGGATGTTTCTGGCTCAGTTTACTTTCCTTCTGGGTTGTAGAGTGATTTAAATCGTAACAGTCTGGCTTTTTAAAAAAAACTTAATTTGATGGCGTAGATTTATCCTCTGGTTCCAACTAAGGGTATGTTTAAAACTGTTCCTGGTCACATACTGTGTTTTTTTTCTCTCTCAGGTATTTGATAATGCCATAAACAAGTAATTACTAATCTAGTGAACTATTAAAAGTCAATAATGGTGAAGAATAGAGAGAAGGCTAGTTTTCTGACAAGCTGGTTTACCTTAATTAAACTGTTGAGTGATTAATATGGACAGCTGATCTTGTGGCTTTAATTAGATGCATTTAGAGTTTTGTGTGAATAAGAGATGTCTCGAACCATCCCATAGGTTAATGGCAATACAATACTCTTATCATAGGCATGTATCTTTCAAATGGCTCAGTAGATGGTTAATAACACGTTTTAAAGCTTGATTTGAAACTTCTCCTAATGGGTTATTAGAAAACGGAAACCCAGCATCGTTAGCCTTTTTTTCCATATAAAACTGCATTTCCATAGAATATTTTTAAAAAATACAGTCAAGTGGTTTAGTCCTACAGTTTAGGTTTTTGCATTACAAAATAGGTTACAGAAAACCCAATGCAAACAGTTCCATGGTGATTTTTAAAAATAATAATAGTTATCAATGGGTCTAAAATTTTCCCAACACTGTTAGAAACTCAAAGAGCATTGTGCTAGTGCATGGGAGCTTGAAAGAGGAAACCGCAGTCCAGTTTTTCTGTCCAAGTAACGTGAAGTGCAAAAGGTAAACTAAAAGAACCTTAAAATAGATGTTAATCGTCCACCATTTATGCAGTTTTTAATAATTGTGGGTGGTATTAGTAGCACAGATAAAGGAAAAAATAAATATGATTTTCATTTCTACAATGTCCCTCCAAAGAATGAAGGGAAAAAAATCTAGATTAGGAAATATTCAAATCAGATGCTGTAATTTATCATACGTTTGTCAATGTTCAGCTCAGAGCAGAAGTAAACCCCTTTCCTGGATGTTATTCCATCTTTTTTCTGATGTAATCTTAGCAGGCAAGAGGATGAGGTGTGCATGTCTGTATTATTACTTCTTAACTTGGAAGAGAAAGTGAACAGGACTTTCCCTTTTCTACCTGATTTAATTAAAAACAAAACAAAACACAAAAATCTTTTCCAGTGTAGCAGGCCGTATTGTGGCTCTGTGGGATAGGGAGAAAAGAAGTTCTTGAGCTGTTGGAAGGATTTTGTGTTAAAACTAAAATGATACACAGAGAGTGGAACTTTAAAATGATTGGTTAAAACTGCTTAATCTCCACTAACAAATACATGGACAGCTGGTTAAATTTAAATGAGATAGAGTCCTTTTGGAAAAGTCTAACAATATTTTCGATTAAAGGTGGGTCTTTGCTGCCAAGTCCCAGGGTAGAGTTTCTCATGGTTTGGGTGTGTACAGCTTGTTGGAGTTGTTTCTGATTTCTGTGTATTTGGACAAAAGTCTCCGTTCTTACCTTTGTACTAACAACAGTGAACATGGTGTGAAATACTGCTTCTTATATTGTCCCGTGTAGTTAACCGTTATATTAGTTGAGTGTTAACTGGGTGGCAGACCTCCTGTTTGATATTACTAGTACATGGTTCCGAACCTGACAAAAGTGACTTTCACCTTAAAGTAACCAGTACAGTAGCCACATTGAAATACCATGCCACACCTCTACATATACATGGCTCATTGAATTGAAAGGTGATGGTACAACACCTTACATACACACAACAGCCAGCTTTGATGTAGAGCAGTCTGAAGCCCTGGTTATTTTATAACAAGCATGCCTGCTGTGCCTTTGCTAATTTTACAAAGGATTTCAATTGCAATGGAGACAAAATAACTCTTTTTTTTTTTTTTTTTTTTTTTAATTCCAATTATGTTTCAAATGATGACAAGCTACATAAACCAAACTGGTTCCTATCGGATAATATGGCAGCACCTTCTTTTAGCTACCTGGTCTGTTTAATCATTAAACATCAGGTAAGACATAGGTGGATTTTAAAAAAAATCCTTCTTACAATCACACTTAAATACAGTAGCATAATACTCAAAAGTGACTATAAAGGACAACGTTAGAAACAAAGCTAGTTTTGATAGACAGTCGTACATTCTATGTGCAGGAGAGCTCGGTCACGAGCCACAATGGTCCTTGAATAATCTCCTAATGGTGTTTTCTAAATCCCTGTGCTTCTGGCACGATATCTTTTATGTGCATCTCCTTAACCAGGATAACATTTTTCTCCATTGTGTTTTCAGGGTGACTTTTTTCCAAAGCTCCCAACTGCTCTTACTGAAGTCAGTGGAAATTTTAGCATTGACTTGGGGGAGAGCGGAGCAAGGCTAACGCTGGCTGCTTTTGAAAATCTCCCCTTTAATTTTTTCCTGTGCATATCTCGGTTACCTATTTTGTAAGCAGTTGTGGATTTCAGGATCTCTTATATTCTGATACATTTTCAGATTTGTGGAAGCATGGTCAAGAATTCTGGGTTCTGTTCCAGACTCTACCGCCAACTCTTGAGATCAGCTTTAGCAAATCACATGACCTTTCTGTGCCTATATTTACCACAGGGCATGTAATCGCTTACGGGGGGTGGGGGTGTTGCTAATTTTAATTAAGGCTTTCAGCTGCTTTGCGGTGTGCTTGGATGACAAACACTATCTTAATGTGAAGTTTTACTAAGGGCATGTCTGCACTACACCTCTAAGCTGACCTGTGTTAGGTCAGTGTGGGTGTCTGAGAACCAGGGCTCTGAGCAGCTCCCCACCCAGAGTCCAGCTGCCCCCCTGGGCTCTCAGCTTCCCGCTGGGAGTGTGTGTGTGGGGTGCAGCGGCTTGAGATTCTTGGCTTCCGGAGTGGGGAGCCTCCAGGCAGCAGCCTGGCTGGGAGTGGGGAGCCCGGGACAGCTGGGCTCTAGCTGCCCTGCTTTCTTGTCAATTTCAGGGCTCCAGTGTGGAGCCGTGAAATTGACAAGACAGCTAATAGCTGAGGTAAGTAACACAGTGTCTGTATTGCCCTAACTACATGGACATAAGCCTCTGGTGGAGGTGGCATTCTTATGTTGGTGTTGTAGGGCACTTACATCAGTGGGACAAGGCTGTAGTGTAGGCACTGACATAATTAGGTCGAGGTAAGCTGCCTTACGTTGATCTAAATGTGTAGTGTAGACCAGACCTGAATGCGAACATATGTAGCTATGAACCACAGTAAAGGTCACCCCTTGGCAGCAAAATCAAATAATGTTCATGTGGATGACTTTACTCCATGCCTTTATAGCTATAAAACGTACGTCTAGCCTCCAGATTGCTGCTGTTTTGGGACAGGCAAGGTGCATTTAGGTGGGCTGCGGAGCTGTTGCTCTTACTGACAAAGGGAACATTGTGGTGGTCATTTAAAAGGACACTTTTGTTCACTTGTTGAGGGGAGAATGAGTTGGGAGGTGGTGGTGGGTGGATAAAAACAAATTATTCAAATCAAAGCCTTTTACTGCTGATATTGCTTAACTCCAATTCCGTCTTCACACATCAGGGCTTAATGCTGATAGTGATTTACTTACACTTCCTAGTTAATAATTAGACATTGGGAGACACCATAGATCACTCCTAATGGAATATATGGGGTCTGATGAGAGTTTTCTGTTTTGACTAATAAATTTTAGCTGGAATCACCAGGCTTAATGAAATATTACAGCTTTGGAAGTGTTTTAGGTCTTGTGTTGAAAAAATAGCGTTACTTTATTCAGTAAATGAATTTATCATTCATTGTGTATCCTGAGCCCTACCTGGCTCTGGAGCATGGGCTGAATGCAAGACTGTGAACTAGAAAGCGGAAAAACTAATCAAATCCTTAAAGACCAGAGGCAGCCAGGCAGGTCTAGACTGACTTTTTCAGTGGTAGCCTCTGGCTACATCCGCTTTGATTTTAGTAACCATTGTTAGCATGATTTATAACTTCGGCTTTAAGACTCACACTATTTAGATGTAATAAGATGCTTCGTGGCTTTTATTTCCATTTCCGAATTTCCCTCCTGTCGCTGTTTTTTCCCCCCTTCCCTATCCCCCACAACCTCTTGAATCTTGCAGTTGCCCTGCGCTGAAAGAACATTTCACCTTCAGTTCCCAGGTGAAGAAAACCGCTCTTTCTTGACTGACGGCTGAACTCCTTATGGACCTATTGGCCCATGGGTGCTGCTGTTTGCAAGCGTTAGTCTCTTCCTGTTGTTGCATGCAGCTTTCCCCCATAACACCAATGGGAGGGATTCTCTGTGCAGAATAATAGACCCCCAAAGGAATAAAAAGATGCTTGCTTTACTCAACAGCAAGTGCTCTTATGCAGTTAATTTATGTAAGAGCTACACCCCCATGACCAGTGTTCCAACTGCTGCAGAGTCCAGATTCTCTTGTCCTTGATGCTCACACTGCAGCACCTTTGCATTGCCAGCAGGAGAGCGGTCCTGTCTAATGAGCATCTGTGGCCAGCGCTCCGATGGAGGGATCCATTTCCCTCACCACCACCATGTCAAAAATTCTGTTAAAAGCCTGCGGGAACAAATGCACCTTGTGTTGTCTATCTTGGGTGTAGCTGCAGCTGCACCTTTTAGCCACCAAACTCCGGATTTGGTGAGCCACCAGAAGGAAGAGTTCCCGCTGCTGCCGATGTCTTGCTGCACAGTTCTCGAGTTTCATCTCAGGATATGACAGCAGAAGAAACCCAGCTGATCTTGCCTGTTATGACAAAGGCACCTCCTCAGATGTTCAGGTCCCAGACCGCTCAGAGATGTATAGATTGTACCTACCGCCTTGTATTGCACCCTGAAGCAAAGGGATAGCTAGTGTAAGGGGTTGCACAGGAATGATACATACTCACAGTGACCCATCCCAGTTAGGAGGCAAGCAACCGTGTTCTGTGCCAGGGAAGCTCCTTATAGAGTGCCCTGCAGTAATGCAGTCTGGAGTGAACGTTGATTAGATACACTGTGGTCATAGTGGTGCCTTTAATCCATTCAGGATTCAGGAAGACATCTCCCTCTTGAGTTTGCTTAGGTTCAGTGCAAATATAAAGAGCCCAGATGGATGTCTGAGGGTTGGCATTGTACCTTGCAGCAAAGCAACACAGTAGAGCTGGGGTTCTCAAATGTCATTGCTTTAATTCATTGCTTCGCGACCCCCTTCTGAGAACAAAAATGACTGACCCCGGGAGGAGGGACTGAAGCCTGAGCCCACCCAAGCCCCGCTGCCCCAGCGGTGTGTGTGTGTGATGGGGGGCCCAAAGCCAAAGGGCTTCAGCCCCAGGCAGGGGGCCTGTAACCTGAGCCCCGTCACAGCTTGAGAACCGCTGCAGTAGAGCATGGAGATACAGCAACCTCAGGAACTGTTTTTTTTCTTACGCATATTAGCAATCAAACAACAACGGAACCATTGCGGAAGTTGTGTTGATAGATAATTGGATGATCCCCTTGTGTGTATGTACCATGTACTTGGATGCAGACAGCCTTCTGCAAGCTAGCATTTGTAATGAAAACTGAAATACTTTAGAGGCAAGGCGTTTGTAGTTAAAGTTTTGACTAGTGGAGTCCATTCTAAATAGACCTTGGATTTCTGATGTTTCAGAAACTCTTCCTGCCTGAGATTCGTCAATGTAGTGACACGTGTATTTATCCTCCAAGATCTTGTGTTCATATATAAACATGCGTTTCAGGATCCTAATTTGGAACAAAGGCCATCTCCACAGATGTATTCAGAGCTCAGTGCAAGTTTAAACAGTAAGTGATTTAGAAGTTAGCATGCACATTGGGCAGGTAATGAATAGAATATATATTGTGTGTGTCTCATGAATCCGATTGATGGGATCCTGTCAACGCTTTCAAAGCTTCTACCATAAATTGCTGCCTTTCTTACCTTGATGCTCTTAGGATATCCGCAATGCAGTCACACATGTACTCGCATGTACTTGTGTTACAACTATAGTGAGGGTCTGTAGAAGCGACAAAGAGTCCTGTGGCACCTTGTAGACTAACAGACATATTGGAGCATAAGCTTTCGTGGGTGAATACCCACTTCGTCGGATGCATGCAGTGGAAATATCAGTATACGAAATATAGTGAGGGTCTGTAATTTATCAAAGATGTTCACCTTGGGGATTCTTACCCCACCACTTGCTTCTGGCAAGGGAGCGGGAAAGAATCCATTGATCATCCTTCACGTAGGAACAAATGACACGGCTAGATTCTCACTGGAACGAATCAAGGGGGACTATGCCAGGCTGGGGAAGACGCTTAAGGAAATCGAGGCTCAGGTAATCTTCAGTGGGATTCTGCCTGTTCCTAGAGAAGGGCAACAAAGGTGTGACAGGATTATGATGATCAACAGATGGCTCAGGGATTGGTGCTACAAGGAGGGCTTTGGGATGTATGGCCACTGGGAGGCATTCATGGACAGAGGACTGTTCTCTCGGGATGGACTTCACCTGAGTAGGGAAGGAAATAGACTTCTAGGATGGAGGCTGGCACAACTGATCAAGAGAGCTTTAAACTAGGAATGTGGGGGAGACGGTTGGGAGATGTCCAGGTAATCTCCACGCTGGATTTTAACATTGAGAGGGAAGACAACCAAGTAAGAGAGGATATAGCCGGGGGTAGGAGAATGGACATAAGGAGGAAGGGCAGAGTGGATACTAGTCAAATAGGTCATACTGGCAGTACAATGTCCATACCAAATTGGGTAAGGAATGTGAGTGAGGCCAAACAGCAAAAATTAAGATGTTTGTACACCAATGCGAGGAGCCTAGGTAACAAAATGGAGGAATTAGAGCTACTGGTCCAGGAAGTGAAACCAGATATCATAGGAATAACCGAAACATGGTGGAATAGCAGTCATGACTGGAGTACAGGTATTGAAGGGTATGTGCTGTTTAGGAAAGATAGAAATAAAGGTAAAGGTGGGGGAGTAGCATTGTATATCAATGATGAGGTAGACAGTAAAGAAATAAAAAGTGATGGAATGGATAAGACAGAGTCTGTCTGGGCAAAAATCACATTGGGGAAGAAAACTACTAGAGCCTCCCCTGGGATAGTGCTTGGGGTGTGCTATAGACCACCGGGATCTAATTTGGATAGGGATAGAGACCTCTTTAATGTTTTTAAGGAAGTAAATACTAATGGGAACTGTGTGATCATGGGAGACTTCAACTTCCCAGATATAGATTGGAGAACAAGTGCTAGTAATAATAATAGGGCTCAGATTTTCCTAGATGTGATAGCTGATGAATTCCTTCATCAGGTAGTTGCTGAACCAACAAGGGGGGATGCCATTTTAGATTTGGTTTTGGTGAGTAGTGAGGACCTCATTGAAGAAATGGTTGTAGGGGACAACCTTGGCTCGAGTGATCATGAGCTAATTCAGTTCAAACTAAATGGAAGGATAAACAAAAATAAATCTGAGACTAGGGTTTTTGATTTCAAAAGGGCTAACTTTAATAAATTAAGGAAATTAGTTAGGGAAGTGGATTGGACTAAAGAATTTATGGACCTAAAGGCGGAGGAGGCCTGGGATTATTTCAAGTTAAAGTTGCAGAAGCTGTCAGAAGCCTGTATCCCAAGAAAGGGGAAACAATTCATAGGCAGGGGTTTTAGACCAAGCTGGATGAGCAAGCATCTCAGAGAGGTGATTAAGAAAAAACAGAAAGCATACAAGGAGTGGAAGATGGGAGGGATCAGCAAAGAAACCTACCTTATTGAGGTCAGAGCATGTAGGGATAAAGTGAGACAGGCTAAAAGTCATGTAGAATTGGACCTTGCAAAGGGAATTAAAACCAATAGTAAAAAGTTTTATAGCCATATAAATAGGAAGAAAACAAAGAAAGAAGAAGTGGGACCGCTAAACACTGAGGATGGAGTGGAGGTTAAGGATAATCTAGGCATGGCTCAATATCTAAACAAATACTTTGCCTCAGTCTTTAATGAGGCTAATGAGGAGCTTAGGAATAGTGGCAGCATGACAAATGGGAATAAGGATGTGGGGGTAGATATTACCATATCCGAGGTAGAAGCCAAACTTGAACAGCTTAATGAGAGTAAATCAGGCGGCCCAGATAATCTTCATCCAAGAATATTAAAGGAACTGGCACATGAAATTGCAAGCCCATTAGCAAAAATTTTTAATGAATCTCTAAACTCAGGGGTTGTACCGTTTGACTGGAGAATAGCTAATATAGTTCCTATTTTTAAGAAAGGGAAAAAAAGTGACCCGGGTAACTACAGGCCTGTTAGTTTGACATCTGTAGTATGCAAGGTCTTGGAAAAAATTTTGAAGGAGAAAGTAGTTAAGGACCTTGAGGTCAATGGCAATTGGGACAAATTACAACATGGTTTTACAAAAGGTAGATCGTGCCAAACCAACTTGATCTCCTTCTTTGAGAAAGTAACAGATTTTTTAGATAAAGGAAACGCAGTGGATCTAATCTACCTCGATTTCAGTAAGGCATTTGATACAGTACCACATGAGGAATTATCGGTTAAATTGGAAAAGATGGGGATCAATATGAAAATTGAGAGGTGGATAAGGAACTGGTTAAAGGGGAGACTACAGCGGGTCATACTGAAAGGTGAACTGTCAGGTTGGAGGGAGGTTACTAGTGGAGTTCCTCAAGGTTCAGTTTTGGGACCAATTTTATTTAATCTTTTTATTACTGACCTCGGCACCAAAAGTGGGAGTGTGCTAATAAAGTTTGCAGATGACACAAAGTTGGGAGGTATTGCCAATTCAGAAAAGGATCGGGATATCCTACAGGAAGATCTGGATGACCTTGTAAACTGGAGTAATAGTAATAGGATGAAATTTAATAGTGAGAAGTGTAAGGTTATGCATTTAGGGATTAATAACAAGAATTTTAGTTATAAGCTGGGGACGCATCAGTTGGAAGTAACGGAAGAGGAGAAGGACCTCGGAGTCCTGGTTGATCACAGGATGACTATGAGTCGCCAATGTGATGTGGCCGTGAAAAAAGCTAATGCGGTCTTGGGATGCATTAGGCGAGGTATTTCTAGTAGAGATAAGGAGGTGTTAGTACCGTTATACAAGGCATTGGTGAGACCTCATTTGGAATACTGTGTGCAGTTCTGGTCTCCCATGTTTAAGAAGGATGAATTCAAACTGGAACAGGTACAAAGAAGGGCCACTAGGATGATCCGAGGAATGGAAAACCTGTCGTATGAAAGGAGACTCAAGGAGCTTGGTTTGTTTACCCTAACCAAAAGAAGGCTGAGGGGAGATATGATTGCTCTCTTTAAATATATCAGAGGGATAAATACCAGGGAGGGAGAGGAATTATTTCAGCTCAGTACCAATGTGGACACAAGAACAAATGGATATAAACTGGCCATCAGGAAGTTTAGACTTGAAATTAGACGAAGGTTTCTAACCATCAGAGGAGTGAAGTTCTGGAACAGCCTTCCAAGGGAAGCAGTGGGGGCAAAAGACCTAACTGGCTTCAAGATTAAGCTAGATACGTTTATGGAGGGGGTGGTTTGATGGGATAACATGATCTTAGTCAAGGGTCAATTAATTGCCATCAGTGGTAAATAGGACCAATGGTCAATGATGGGATGTTAGAAGTTACTACAGAGAACTTTTTCCTGGGTGTCTGGCTGGTGAGTCTTGCCCACATGCTCGGGGTTCAGCTGATCGCCATATTTGGGGTCGGGAAGGAATTTTCCTCCAGGGTAGATTGGCAGAGGCCCTGGAGGTTTTTTGCCTTCCTTTGCAGCATGGGGCACGGGTCACTTACCAGAGGATTCTCTGCATCTTGAAGTCTTTAAACCATGATTTGAGGACTTCAGTAGCTGAGACATAGGTGAGAGGATTATTCCAGGAGTGGGTGGGTGAGATTCTGTGGCCTGCATTGTGCACGAGGTCAGACTAGATGATCATAATGGTCCCTTCTGACCTTAAAGTCTATGAGTCTATGAGTCTATGAGATGGACCAGTGTTTCAATCCAGTATGCTGCTCTCAAGGGGCAGTATCATCATGAATGGGTAATGATGGGACCTCTGTAGAATGTAGATGATTTTACAATGAAATAGGTTACACCTGCAGTAGTTATGCTTTTGATTAACCTAAAATAACTCACTAGTTTGTATCACTGCTTGTGTCTGTGCTGCTGGGAGCTGTTCCTCAACCATTTGGAGTAAAAAAAATAATTATGGGAAATGTGTAGAAACTATATTATAAAGTAGAGGTGTGTACTGTGTGTGTATTTACATAATTGCATATATAGTATACTGTTTTAGGGGTGGGTACTATTAATGTGCATAAGAGGGCTTCTGCAATTCTCTTCTCTCACTGTCTGGATAAAAGATCCCCCAAGGGCCAGTTCGCCGCAGTGCAAACTAAGGTTGTCTTAAAAAACAGTGCCCTTGTGATGTATTAATGATCTATATTCCCAGTTTGCATATGGGGAAAGCTGCGGCACAAAATGGTTAGGTGACTTTCCCAAGGTTGTACAGTGAATTGGTGTCAGAGTTGGGACTAGATCCTGGGTTGCTTAACTCTCTCCCCATACTTTATCCGCTAGCCTGTGTTGCTCCCATGTTGTATGTCGTTGCGATTCTTTGTACTTCTGTGTGCTGGAAAGGACAATGTCCATATAAGCATTTTCCAGGCTGTGGGTAAGTGGATACTGTACATGAGGAAGGAACCGCAAATTTTCATAGTAATAAGTGGAGAGGGATTGGATAGGAAAACTGCCTTTTAGTCTTCAAAGCTGCTGATTGTATTACTGGGCTGCAGTTTCCCAGTCTCTGCCAGTACTACCCAGTAGCTTTTCCTAGGCACTTGTGTCAAAGAACCAAGATAAGTGGTGACGGTAAACACGACATTGCTAGAATAGGAAGAAACCACGGGAACGTAGCCACACCATTTCATCCTGTTTTTAAAACTCTCCCTCCCACCTTGCTTCTGACAGAATATTGACTAGAAACCAAGATCCCATTTTTGCTTAGCCTTCAGGGCAGCCGTTTACAGAGTAGCAGTGTTACATAGGTTTACTGTGTCGTATGTCTGTGTAACACTGGATTTGGATCTTGTATTTAGCTGCCAGAAGTGACTGTGATGAAGTGGGAGAGATAAACTGATAGATTGTGTGCCAGAAAGATGTTGGGAATCAATCAGATAAGCAGGGCCGAGAAATAGCTTGCTGTTTTCTAGTGATAATAAACTAGTGGCCTCTGGTCCCTGCATTTTTAAATGTAATTGCGGTGGTAATAATCTCCCAATATAAGCAAATGAAAAAACATCGCGGGAGGTGTTCTTAATTGTGCTTGAGTTGCCTTTTCTCTTTCGGAATAAAATGTGTGACTTTTGAAGGTGGGGGTATAAATCTTCCTTTTGTTGTTTATGTCTCGACTTTATTTAAAAGGGAAAAAACCCAACCCCTCAGGAGATATTTATTGGTAAATATTGGTAAACATTAATTTCACTGTATAAACACAAACTGACGCAGAAATATTTCCATCGATGATGATAGAAATTCACAGATGGACAAAGTAAGAAAAATGCTGCTTGAGAAACTTGTTAGAATTTGATTTAAGACTGTTTGCTTTGTATATTTTGACATGTGAAGTTGACAAATTTGTGTTTTAATGGTTATCAAGCTTTAACACTTTGAATCTCTCCATCTACTGTCATTAAATAATGTCTAACTACTCCCCACAACTGTTCAAATTTAAATAATCAAAAATGCTAAAAATAAACATATATTATTACCCATCAAAATTATATAAACAAATGAAAATCAAAGTCTGCCAAGTCTATTTATATCACTTTTTTTTTTTTTTTTTTTGGAAGAGGGGGTGATTTTCACCTGCTTATTTCAGTGATTTGCCCATACTATTGGAATCCACATAGAGCAATGTTTGAGGACAGCTTTTAATGTCACAGCTGTGCAGAGGTGATTGGAAGTGGAGTCTAAGGCAGGCTGTTGTAAATGGCAGTGTTTGGGGGCGGAGGGGAGTGTACTAAGCTGCAGCTCCATCTGTTTGGTGTTGCATCATGGTTGCACAATTCTTGCCCCCAGAGTTCTGGCTGCCAGCGGGGGTCAGATATGTTCTCATTCTTTCACCTTACCTGCATGTACTCCTTCGGGCAGGGTAAGCATTGCATCCAGCAGTGTGACTTGTCCCCACCTTACGCTCAAGGGCTTTGAGGGGCACTGATTGAAATCAATGGAAATCTTTCTGTTGACTGTTATGATACCTCAATTGGCCACTGGACTCCAGCTATCCCTGTTGTGCGGAAGTACAAGGCAGGGGAAGCACTCCTTAGACATCTTTGCAAAAGATAAAAAGACTCTGTGATTCTTCAGTTTCTTTTGAGTTTCAAATGCCATTTGAGATGGGGCCTGTTGTATTCCTTTAGATGGAATATATGGGCCAAAGGTGTTCACATAAGCCAGTCACTGTCCATCATTAAACGGTGTTAAACAAGGTCTGGGATTTGGTATAGAGACACCTCAGCCTGTTTAATACTGTGACGCAAACACCATTAAAAACCCTTTCAACTTTTTATTAAAAATACAGAAAAGAACTAAAGAGTTAAAGCATTTGGAAGGTTGTGTTGATAAAGACTTTCATTTTAACAACATTTCTTGTTTCCTTTCCTGTTAACCGGAGAGAGTTTTAGAAGGAAAACCCCCCTTGTCTGACAGTCTCTGAGATGGTATCAAAGATGGTGATATCTGTCCTTTTGGGGAAAAGAGAAGATGTTAGTTGAGATGAGCTGCAGCTGTTATTAAAGTCTGATCCCGTTTAATCTCGGGTGGTGATGGGGATTCTGTTGGAGCTGGTAGAGGTGGTGATGTCATCTTGATACCTCTCTTTGGCCGAAGTGGTCAGGATGTCCCTCAGGATGAGAACAAAGATGGTCCAAGGCCCCAGTAGACAGTGGGGGTGACAGCCAGGATGGCAGAGCTCGCATTGGTAGACTCCATCTGTTCTTTCTATTTCCCCCCGCCAAAGTGTCCTCCTTTATGAACTCAAAAACAGAGCGATGGGTAGAATAGCTCATCCCCTTGTTATTTTATGCACCAATTGGGCCTAATATCTGACACTCCAATTTTGGTTCATTAATTTCTGGTTCCACATCTTCTGTTTTTATCAAGCATGATCTTACATAGTCCTTGAACCATCTCAGTAGGTCCTTTTGTTGACAGTCTGTCTCCTTTTCCCATCAATATCTGTTATAGGTTATTGTGAGTTAAGTGTAAATTAAAGTAAATTTATAGGCCCAGTTACCACAATAGGAACTCTGTACTTCAGTTCATTCACCATGAATGAAACAGTGACATTTTGGGAAGTCTGCAACTTGGGAGGTCATGTTGTATTTATTTTTGTTCTGTACGCAAGCTATACAGCATATAATATATAGCTCGTGGTATTACCTGACCAATCTCTATTTATCCCAGAAGGCTGCATGTGACACCCTACTGGCTGCAGAAGACACACAGATAAAACCCAACCCTTTCCCCCAGAACTTGGAAAGGAAATAGGAAAGTCTGTTTTAGCATCTGTACGCTGTCTGTAAAGCATTCTCCCTTGCTGATCCTCAGAGCAAACGTGATTGCCTTACCAGGGCGTGACTCTTATTTTTTGTAGTTTTTCTTTTTTTTTAATGTTAGGAGAGGCAAGTGTGATTACAGGGCAGAGGTATCATTGCAGCCCCTGGCATATTGCCCCCGAAACACCCACTGTTAATGGAAGCAGGGTACGTAATTCCCCACAGCCTCTGAAAATTCAGCCAAAGAACTGCAGGTCAGTGAAGTGCTGGCTGAGGCTTTCTCCCTGTCTGCTCTGATGAGGGAAGAGAGGCCATATTCTATTTTTAAGGCTTCTTTCTCGCTAAGGCTCTTGGAAGGATCTGAGCGTATCATTCCATTGTAGAATCACCACTTTTTCTGCAGTTCCATTTTTTTTTCAACTGCCAAAAGCCACTCAATACCATCTTTTCAGTTCAGACAGTGGGACCCCCTCCTAGATCACTGCTAATTGTAAATGATAGGAGTCATTGCGTAGCCAGATGTTGCAATACACTGGTCTCATGGAGGGAAGAGGAGTCTGAGGGAAGTTGCTTGGCATATAGGACCAAGTTCTCTAAGTGGGTGCAATTCCATTTAAGACAATAATATTTGCAATGGGATTAGATGAAATAAAAATGGTGTGTGTGTGTGTGTGTGTGTGTGTGTAAGTGTAAGGTAGAAATAAACTTCCTGTCTTGGGCATGTTTCCTCTGAAGCATCTGGACTGGCAGACAGGTTACCCTATGCACTATTGATCTTATTTTGTCTGACAGTTCCTATGCTTCCATGAGCTGCACCTTCGTACACCACATAGGACTGACTGTACTGCTTGTTTTACGAGAGTGTCTAGATGCCCAACTCAGATCATGGCCTGTAATCTCCAGCCTACTTCACTCCTTAAGCTCCCCTAAGAAATGGTGCTGAATTCTCCATGATGGCTTTGCGTTTTCAGTTACTGGCCAGCACTGGCTGATCCGCCACCATCCCAATCATTTAGACTTAAGATCACCAGTTCGTCGTCCCATTGGTGGGAGACTAATGTTTGATCCAGGGTGCTACAGCATCCTTCCCCTGTCTATCTGCCTGACCTTCTCAGGTGGGCTCAACTAATCATAAAATGATGAAGGAAATGCAGCACTAGTCATTGATCCAGCTGAAATTAACTGTAGCACAATAAGTCTTCCTAATGGCCTTCAGTTATATGCTCCGGTCATGGGTTTTTTTTCTTTTCTAAAGAAGGGGTGAACATGAATTCACCTGCTCTTTTGCCACTGGGTTTAATTTTATTGATAGTATTTTTTCAGAGTAGGCCCCGCCATGTCACTCAAAATTCCTGCTGTCTTTTAAAGCTAGCGGTGGCTAAGAAAACAATAATGCCTTTGGTATGTGGACACGGTTTCTCCCCCTAAAAAATAACAAAAAATTAAGGGAGTGAGGCACACAAATTCCACCTAAATTCCTTTGGCTCCTTTGAAAATCTCAACGCAGTGCTGACCTCTGTTTAATGTGCTTTTACATTTGGTTATTCTCTTCCTTCCTCTAGCTCCTTCGAGAACTTATAGAACGGAAAACCAGTTCACTGGACCCCAATGATCAGGTGGCCATGGGCAGGTACGTGATGAGCTGTAGCTGTCTATATGCTGTGTATGCTGTGGGGCTTCACCCCACAGCCACTTTGATTCCATGAGTGTAAGACTTCCCAAAAGTTCCCAATCCTGCTTCTGTGTGTGGGATGGGTTCCCCCTGGGGTGCCACCTGGAACTGGGGTACCGCTGAGCCCTCTGATCCACCAGCCTGGGCTCCCTCTCTCATTGTGCTGCTGTGACAAGCTGCATACCCACTGCCAGTCCTACACGTTCACTAGCATTCACACAGGTAGGGACACACCCAGCTGCAGTTACATCCAGGCTCTTTAACTAGCCATTTCATGAACCAACAGTAGAAAGGCTAAAGGCAAGGTAACTCTCAGCTCCCCAGGCACCCCCACCCCACTCTGGAGCATAAACCCAAAATTATACCGTCTTGCGCTGCACAGAGAACTGTACAGCGCAAGCTCATAGAGTTCGCCCCCTACTCCTCAGTGTGGAGAAGAATATGCAGCAGCCTTTGCCCCTAGAGCTACGATTTCCCACGCACTTCACTCCAACTCATTGGTTTAGATAAAAGCAAAAACAAGTTTATTAACTACACAAGATAGATTTTAAGTGATTATAAGCGATAGCAAATAGATCAAAACAGATTACCTAGTAAATAAAAACGCAAGCTAAGTCTAAGTTTGGATAAAGATAGGATATGAATTAGCAAATTCTCACCCTGGCTGATGATACAAGCAGGCTGCAGATTTTGAAAGTACCAGCTACACTTGCTTTGCAGCTTGGAATCCCCAGGTTTTCGTACACAGGCTAGAAATCCCTTTAGCCTGGGTCCAGCACTTCCCATAGTTCAGTCTTTGTTCCTCAGATGTTTCCAGGCGTCTTCTTGTGTGGGGAGTGAAGAACCACCAATGATGTCACTCCCTGCCTTATAGAGCTTTAGCATATGGTGGGAGCCCTTTGTCCCAAACCTCAGTTTGTGGGAAAACACTGACATCCCAAGATGGAGTCCAGAGTCATGTGGCCTGGTCACAGGCCCTTGCTTACCTTGCTGAGTCATAGCAGCCATTACTTACAAGCTGTCTGGAGCCTTCTCAGGAATGCTCACCAAGTGATGGATATAATCTAAAAAATAATATAAATGGAGATATGCCAATCTCCTAGAACTGGAAGGACCTTGAAAGGTCATCGAGTCCAGTCCCCTGCCTTCACTAGCAGGACCAAGTACTGTCCCCTGACAGATTTTTGCCCCAGGTCCCTAAATGGCCCCCCTCAAGGATTGAACTCACAACCCTGGGTTTAGTAGGCCAATGCTCAAACCACTGAGTTATCCCTCCCCCCGTTAGGATAAGTTTCTCCTAAGACCTATAGTTTTCCCTAATGGCTCATTGCCCTGAATAGGCCCTTCCCCACCCACAATCTAGACTGAAAGCATCTTGCCTAGTGGGCATCTCCCAGGTGTAACTGCAGTTGAAATACAGATACACAGTCAATATTCGTAACTTCAGATACAAAAATGATACATGCATACAAATAGGATAATCATATTCAGCAAATCATAACTTTTCCAATGACACCTCACATGACTTATCTTGTACAAAATGCATCATAATCATGTCATATAATAATAACACTATGAAGAATATGGAGTGAAGTGTTACAGTATGTTTTTACCATTGACTTCATAGAGAGCAGTTGGGTGTTGTAATAACAAGATGATCAGTTAAAAGCAATGGCATAATATTAGCTAGGCAGGGTATGCTCAGTGAGGACTCTATGGCTCTGGACCGCATTGCTAGAATTTGTATTTGCTGGCCTTCATGTTGCAAGGCCCCACTGGTTTGCCCAAACTTGGAGAGGTAAAGGGGCTTGATGGGGGACGGGGAGGAGGCTGGGATATGCTGGCTGGGAAATGCTGCTGGGAGTTAGGATGTTAGGTAAGAACAGCAGCTCTTGTACTGAGCTTGTAACAAGTCTTGTAACAAACTTTGGAACTATTGAATTCAGTTGTTGGTGTAGCACCTAGAGAAATGGTTATAAATAAAGAAAACCGATAAATTGCCCCAATAATAAGTAATGGCTTAAAGATGATGCCTGAAAGCATTATTACTTTCTTGCAGCCGGGCTTATTTCTTTTCAAAGCCACCTGCACTTTCTCGCTTTCAAGACTTGCTTTTCCTGTCTAACTCCTATCAGACTCCACGAGTTTGGGGAAAAGAGCCTTGCTGTAGCCTGACAAATGTGCTCTAGATGAAGCGACTGCTCACTGGTGAAATTTGGGATCAGATTATGAACTCTGATTTGTCATCATATAAATAATCAAACTTGCTGTATAATGTGGTTCCCTTGTATGAACCTTCCCTGCTGTTTTTCTAAACAAAAAAGTGAGAGAAAAGGTACAGTACAATTAAAATAGCATACGGGAACGTTTCCTGTGTGCCAAAAATAAAATGTATGCTGTGAGGGGAAGCGCTTATTTCTCACTCTAATTCTGTGGCTAGAAAATACAGAACATTCCAAATACTGCTTAATGAACAGTATACATTTAAATAGCCACCGGCCATAATTTAGAAAAGCATAAAAGGAAAGGAAAGCTGAAAATGATAGAATAGAAGTCTCCACTGAAAAGTGATGTGGGGATGTGTGTGTATAGGGGGAAAGGAAGGGAAAATGCTTTATGAAATGTTGTGTTGGTGAAATAACTTTTATCCATGTGAAATACGACTTGAATTTTAGTGCAGTAGGTCAAATTTATTTTGTGTATGTCTGGAATATTATGGAAAACTATTCACTATCATTTAGCGTGGCATAGCCAAAATTGCATTTAAGTGGTGATTACGTTGTACATTTATCTGACTTTACAATAAAATAGATTACAGTAATTAAGATTATATTAAGATTGCAGTAATTGGATTTTGTTAGATTTTTTCCCCCGATGTTGGGTTTTCATTGTATAAATCAGGTAAGATGACGCTTGTTTCTTTTTTTAAAAAACGTTTGTAACTAGTAGCAGTTTATTCCCTGTGTGGAAACTTCTTTGACTTGAGCAAGCTCTGTTTGAGGAATTGAACCCTCCCTTCTAAACAGTGATGGGGAATAAACAGCACTTTCTGAATTTTGCTTGTTGCTTTCCTTTTGTTTGTTTTCATTAAGAAATGCACTTAACATTATGCAGTGGTTTTGGCAGGGGATTTGCCAGTTATTCTAGTCAGAGGTAGTGGGAAAGAAACACTCGCTTGTAATTTTATATACGCTTTCCAAAAGCCTGGAAGGAAACTAATTCAAATAGAGCTGCTGTATAACGTTAAATCTGTTTATAAAGTTAGTATAACCCTCCCCATTTAAAGAACCAGCTACATATATAGCTTATGATAAATGGAGATAGGTAAACAATCTATTCTACTGCGTGCTTTCTTTATACAAAATGCAACTTCTTGTAATAGTTGTTGGAACAAACAGGAAAAAAGCAGTAATCCTTTAAGGGTTTTTACTAGCCTTTGCATTTCTGTTTGATGAAGAAAATCTTTCGAATGCTAAAGATTCTTTCTTTTAAAAAAAATTATCAATAGCCAAGAAAGAATAAAAACATAGGGCCAGATTGTACCCACTGTAGCTTTTTCCTGCACACGGGACGTGAATTCCCACTGATTATTAATCATTGCATCAAGACCAGGCCGGCTTATCTGTCTCCCACAGAATGGCTGGGGCTTCAGCCCCTGAGATCTACCAGAGTCCATGGTCATCTACACATTGTAGATGACACATTGTACTCCTCCTCAGGGGCATTTCATTATGTAGTACGGGGAGACTGGTGTGTGCTAATGAAAACTAGGGCAGTGTTAGCATGTGATGGGGTCCTGTACAGGTCTCAGGTGAGGGACAGTGCCACAGTTATTTAGGGTACCAAATTTTGGGCAAAGAACAATGCTATGGGCATTTGAGCTTTTAAAACTGCATTTCCATGGTTCTTGCCATTGTCACCTTGTGATTCTTGCTAAAATTTGGCCTGATAAAACGGCCCTAGCAATGATATGTAACCACCACTTTGGATTCCCCAGGCAGTGGCTGGCCATCCAGAAGTTACGAAGCAAAATACAGAAGAAAGTGGACCGAAAAGCCAGCAAAGGAAGGAAAATCCGGTGAGTTGCAGCTTCTTCAGACTACAGAGATGTAGCTCTTGTCTCACCAGTTGTAACCTGACTACCCTGTTTTGGCACCTAAATGCTTTGCCAGACTTGTTTTGTCCTTGCAATGTAGAAGATGTTGCTCTGAGACCTGTCCGGTAGGGGGGAGGGAGCTCTTAATGAATCTAGAACTAGTGATCAGTTGGATATAATCAGAGTGGGAATAGCTCAAATCAGTCCTGACAAGAATGTTTCACTGGGCATAAAAAATTTCAGGGAGAGACTTTCAGAAGTGCCTAAGAGATTGAGGGCCACAAGTCCCAATGAAAGTGAATGGGACTTGTGCGCCTAAATCCTTTAGGGCTAGATTTACAAAGGTATTTAGTTGCCTAAAGATGCAGGTAGGTGCGTATGCCTGCGTTAGGCACCTAATTGCGACAAACTTTCAATAGAGATGAGGTGAGTGAGGTAATACCTTTTAATAAATTTTCAATGGGAGTTAGGTGCCCATCCAGGTTAGGTGCTCTTGTAAGTCCCACTAGCCAACTATCTGCATTTTTAGGCACTTAAATTTATTTGCAGATCTGGCCCGTAGTCACTAAATGTTGTGACCGTTTCCTTCTAATGTTTGCATTTGCAAACTCTTCCAGGTTGTGGGGTGAGAATGGAAAGTGTGTAGAGGAGCTGGGATTTGTTCCCCTTTGCAGAACAGGTACATTGCTCTCCCTGAGTTCAGAGTGACTGCATGATTTGTAGTGGAGGAGGTATTTGTAGCACAGAAGCATGCTGGAAAGCTTCTCTGCTTCCTGAAAAATCTGCAACATTAACCATCCTTTTGTGAGTAAACTATAAATCTTGAGTTTAGATGGCATCTGATAGAAAGTCAGTGGAGTCAGCGTGGGTCAGGCCTGGCATGGCCATTTTTAAGATAGATGTCGTAAGATAATTTATTAAAAGAGGGAAGAGCTACTTTGTTGGCCTGAAAAGCCTGTAATTATTGACTATCAATATTCTATTCTGTCAGCATCACACATAATTGGATATATTCATGATTCAGTCAAAACTACTGACAACATCACACAACCGAGTCAGACTCATAAACCTTTAGGAATAATGGGGCAAGTCTCTCATTGTGTGTGATCCATGCACTTTGGAATTCCAGAGAGATCAGAAATCCCTCAGCGTCCGTGGCTTGTTACACGTTAGCTACCTTTTAAAATAAGAGTTGCAGTGACCCAGGGGGAAAATATTAATATATAGAAAAGAAGAAAATATGTATTTGCTGATGTATGTGGTTAATGCACAATTAAATCCTATCATCTTTCCAGGGCGGTCTAGTGGAGAGGGCTAGGAACCAGGTGGAGTAGGTTCAATTTTTGGCTCTACCACTGTGTGTGTGTGTCTGTCTGTCTGTCTGTCTCTTTACTTGAGTGATTCACTAAATCTCTCTGCACTTCCATTTCCTCCTCTGCAGAACGTGGATAAACGTCACTTACCTTTTGTAAAGCTCTTTGAGATCTGGGTGCGAGACGTGCTATGTAAGCACTAAGTATTAATTGCTATCACTTATCATTGTAGTCCATCATCATCATACTGCCTTTCCGCACCTTTCTGTGCTTTAAGATGTTTGGATGAAGGGTGCTGTGTAAGAGGCTGCCGAGGATTCTCTAAGCACTTTTAGAAGCACCTGGCCTCTTAGCACTCCAGTGAGGGAGATGAGTGCTATCCCCATTTCACAGATGGGGAAACTGAGGTACCAAAGGGCGAGGTGAGACTTGCCTACGGTCACACAGTTAGTCTTGGCAGAAAAAGAACCCAGGAGTCCTGTCTCCCGAATCCCTTCTCTTACCCACTAGACCATATTGCTTCCTGAGTGGCTATCTATGAGTTATATATTTCTACTTGTCATGGAATAATTGTGCATCTGTGACTTGGGATGTCTCACTGTGTCTGTAATTTAATACTTTATATCTGATAGACTGGGGTTTTGGAAGCTCACATTTTAAAAGTGTGAGAGTAACTAGAGCTGGGCAAACAATTAACGGTGGACAATTTATTAGCGTAATTAAGCCCTTTTTTCCAATTCACAAATTGTCCCTGAACATACTGTGATTTGTATGAATGCATTAATTGTTAATATCACGTAAGTGAACCCATAGAGTGAAATACGTTCTCTTATTTCATATTTCATCCTATTGATTTTTTGTTGTTTGTGGCATTTGTTTGCCCCAAGTCATGGTATTATTTCTGTTCCCTGATTGGATGACTCTGCAACATTACAAGAGGGCGATTGCTTCTATGAGGAATGACAGAGACCCGTGTTTGGGCACAAAGGTCCATGTTTGAGGGTGAATGTGGTTATTTGCATGAAGAGCCATTCTGCGATATTCATGCGAGCTAAAACTCTCTCCAGGGAATGTTCCTGGAGAAGAGAACAAAAAGGAGTGCAAAGGTTCCCAAGTGGAAAGGTGGTTTGGGAATCCTTTTGCCTGCTATTCATCAAGATGTAAGAATAGGAATGACTTGGGTAAAGCGTTTCGGACTTGGGGACCCAGCAGAATAGTTTATATAGAAAGCTGCTGGGTTGGAATCTCCTGCTCTAAAGACTAAGGGTGTAAAATCAGTGGCCTGTTCTGAGTTTCTCTGTAGTCTGTTTAGATTTTATGTAGCAGGTCCCAGAGCGTGAGGGGTGGGCAGGCTTCTGCAAGTTTCTGACCTAGTGGGAAAAACAAACTGGGGATTGGGTTCTCCCAGTGCAGTGTATCCCTGGGAGGCAGCTTGTTCTAGTGGACTTACTGGACTTGGAGTCAGGAGCTCTGCCACTGTATGACTTTGGGCAAATCACTTCACCTCTCTGTGCCTCTGTTGTTCCCTGCCCACCCCTTTGTCTGTCTGGTCTTTTTATACTGTCAGTTGTCCAGGAGAGGGGCTGTCTCTTACTATGTTTCCATAGCTGCTAGCACAATGGAGCCTCAATCGTGGCTGGAGCCTCTAGGTCCTACCATGACAGATAATAATAATTAATGACGGGTGACTGGTATTGTGGGAAAGCCTCTAGTAATCTAACCCTGCTCCCACCAGTGGCTTTTTGTTTGGGCACTAGTCCTAAAGAGTGACTAAGACACTGTTAAGGGAGGAAGTTGCAGGCGGAGTCTTTGATTCGTCAGAGTTTTCTGTCTTGGGATAAAGTTCAGGTGCAAGTATACCGCTCAAGGACGCTGAAGTGTTTTGCTTTTGGCTGTGACAAAAAGTGATTTGAATATTATTGCTCATCCTCCGTGTGGCATATGTTATCATCTGACCTTTTCCCCCCCTCTTGTTAATGTTAGGAAGGGTGGAAAAACTACCGACTCTAAATAGGGCGTCATTAAGCATTACCCAACAAGGGAGCCAGCGTTTTCATTTCGGGGACTGGGACATTTCAGTGCAGGCAATGACATTTCCTTTTCTTTAATAGTTACTAATGTGCTGTCTGTTTATTTCCTGCCTTATTCAGGTATCATGTCCATAGCAAACTGGTGAGCTTCATGGCACCTATTGACCATTGTACAATGAATGATGATGCCAGGTGAGTAATAGATTAATTATGGTTCTCAAATGGCTTCATGACAGCATGATATTGACCTGTTCTTCAGTCTGTCGCCCTCTCCATTTCTTCTTATCAGTTAACCATTTGTCACTGGCATCATAGCCTGGGTGTCTCGGCCACATCTGTCCAGGCAATCTAGCTGAGCTTTCACTCCTGTAATTACTGTAAAACCAAACGAGAAGTTTCTATAAATCTTGATGCTGACTCCATGATTCCTGCTTTAAAAGTCCCCCAGATTTTAAAATCTCTTCATTTTGGAGCATGATTATGGAAATAGAGAGCCAAATTCCCTAGTGTCCATTGGCTGAAATCCCAGTTTAGAAAAAGAATCAGGCCCTTTGCGTCAGGAGTGGAGAGTTATACACTGTAGTCTTGTGAGTTTTACATAATAGAAATGCTGTCAGTACAGCTAACAACGAGGCGTAGTACCAAAAGAAGGAAATTCTCTTAAAAGATCTAAATGATGTCTATTGTTTATACAAGGCTGTAGGAGCCCTGGCACATTAATTAGTAAAGGAAAACAAAACAGTGTAACTATGAGCTTGACTGCTGGTAAGTGTTCTTGTGGGAGGGAGGTGGGCTTAATTTCCAATGGATGTATTTATGCTACTCGAGAGACACTTTTCTTCAGGTTCCTCAGACAGACATTCAATCTTAACAGTTAGAGAGATGCCCATTTGTACGTTCATCTGTCTGAAATACAGCAATTACGCTTGTGCTGTTCCTAGTCAGTATCCTTTTGGATAGAGTTGTGGGAGTAATGGTGTAGAGTTCCGGGGTCCGTAGAGGTGTCAATAAGTGTCAATAGTGACCTGGAAAGGGCTGCTTTGTGGCAACTGGTAAAGAAGTTGAATATTGCTGTTTTTGATACATTAGGACCCCATTTATCTGAACAGGGTGTTTGGCTAAACAGGCAGGCTCTTTCTATGCACATGATGCCCAATGGGAGACCTAATAGAGTTTCGGGTAATAGGTTTTCAGGTAAGGAATGTTTAGAATAACGTGTGTCCACTGTATTTACCAGAAAGATTTACTGCCTCTGTGTAGCAGTGGAGTTTCAAATCTCCATGTCTCAACTTCTTCCCTGGCCCTCCAAAAACATAACCGAGCGGGTGCATCGCACAAGGCTTTCTGGATGTGGCCAGCCTGAAGTGAGTTGTGGGTAGTAGTGAGTTCTTCCTATTCCTATCTCCCTCATGCATCACCCTTGAAGTTTAAGCGTGAATGTTCCAGAGGCACATAGGTTATGCTGGTTTAGAGAGGGAATAGCGGTCCCTGTGGTAGGTGAATAGTTGGTGGGCGGGTCCTTTATTACTTTGTAGATCGTAATTATCAATTATGATAATTGGCATCTTCAGTTTCACCCACAAGTTTGCTGGCAGCCAGCCGGCAGCATGGGAGTAACACACTTGTAACACTACCTTGCCCAGAAAGGCTTACCGGCATCATTCTGTGCGGCTCAAGTTTCTGGGTGGCCCTGGCAGGGACCCTTGCAGTGACATCGCTTAGGAGTAACACAGGCATTGATGTCCACGACAGGCTCTGCAGCACAGTGGAAAGATCACAATCTTTTGGCCAAAGCTCAGTCATTGCTAGGTTCTGCCTGGAAGAAAATTCTAAAACCTGATTATTCTCTTGACCTCTTACAATACAAGGGAATGTGTTAGAGAGACAGGCTGAACATTCCCATTCCCTGATCCACGTGTATGCCTGACGAGGGCTCATTTCATAGGACTTTGGCTGCTGCTTCTTCCATCTTAATGGCTTTTCTGTAAAGATAACAGTAGATGCTTGGTTTATTTTCACTTTTAAGCTTTATTGTCATTAATGGGTATAGGGGAAAGGCTGAGGTTGCAGCAGCAACTTCTCCCTTTCTTGACTATTCATTAGTAAGTTACTCACCTTGTCACAGGGGCAATGTCGGCTACTTCCTTTTCACAGGTTATTTTGCATTCTCCATTTTTTCTGATGACCTTTTAAAAATGCGTTCACCTATGGGTGTGTGAGAAGTAGCTTGAGGTGAGAAGAGATGCATGCATGAACTTGTGGGCTGGGGGAGACATGAACATGTGTGTGTTTGGAAGGACAGGTGCACTTTTATACTTCTGTTGATGAAGGCCACCATTAGCATTTCAGTGTTAGCGTTGGCACTACCAGCAAAAGATAGGCTTATCGTGCTGGGATTGTGGGCTTTGCTTTTTGGGGTGGCCCAAAAGGGAACCAGGCAGGAGACGTTAAAATCCATGCGTTTCTATAAACATGGGAAAAGAAGCACCTCCTGCTTTTAGACTGCAAAAATCAAGCCTCGGCATAAACATGTCCCTAAACTAGTCCCTTCGGCCTTTCTTGTAATGTGCTTCTCTCACTACCTAGGTCTTAAATTATTTATTTTGTTTTAGCGTAATTAGTGGGTGGCATGGTAGGAAAAAACCCTGTCAGAGCTGGTACGCACCTTATGCATAATAATATGCTAGTTTCTAATATTTCTCTATCCCAGTATTATCTCCAGTTGACTGGCTGTGACTTATGCACTGAGAATTTTAAATGAGGTTGGAGGTGTTTTCCGTTTTGTGTGTGTATGTGTGTAATATATATTCTCCTATAGATTAATCATGCACACAAAATGAAAGACACCTCAATTTACGTGTGTGTGTGTGTAAGTGTAAGTATAAAATAAAAAGGCTGATTATAAGAACCTGGGAATTGTCATAGCATGTTGGCCTAGCCCTGAGGTGAACTTGCCACCACTTTGTCAGAGTACAGCAGTTGTGTTTGTTCCAAAAGTTGCACAGAGCAGCCTGCAAGCTGAAACCCCACACAGAGCGCAGGCCAATTGCTAAATGCACCGGAACAGCCTGGAGGACAGAGCAGTTCAGGAGCAACAATAACCTGTCTGAACTGCAGCACACTTTATTGGGCGGCTGTCCTCCCCCACTGCTTTTCAGAGAGGCACCTTGACTCCCAGATAAACTCCAGGGGGCCCAGCTGACCCTCAGAACCTATTACAGCTAATAGGATGTTATCTATGGTCTGCTGTGTCAACATAGTTATCAGTGTGGTGGGGGAGAGAGTGTTTGACATTTGGTTTACTGAAAGCATCTCCTGGGGGCTTTCACCACTCATAGCGGGTTATTACATTGCTTGCATGTTTTACAGGTTCTGTCTCTGGCAGGAATGGGGGCGGCAGCTGCTGCTGCTCATTGCCTGGCTGTGTGAAGTTATTTCTGTCATTAAGTTTATCATCCACTTTGGGCCTGGTGTACTTTTTAATGGCCTTGAAGTTACTCAGCTGGGTTTCTAGTCATACAAAATGTTCCAGCTAGCTTGTCCCCAGCCAGTTGGCAGAGTGGATTTTCCAGCCAATTTGCCATTGGAGTCTAGCTGGGTCTTACCTACGCATGTTTCTACAAGAGTGGAGGGCAAACTTTTTGGCCCGGGGGCTACGTCGGGGTTGCGAAACAGTATGGAGGGCCGGGGAGGGAAGGCTGTGCCTCCCCAAACAGCCTGGCCCCCGCCCCCTGTCCGCCCCTCCCACTTCCCACCCTCTGACTGCCCCCCTCAGAACTCCTGATCCTTTACCCCTGACCGCCCCCTCTCTGGACCCCCCCGCCCCTCTCCGGGACGCCACCCTCTATCTAACCTCCCATGTCTCCGGATGTGGCCTGTGGGACGTAGTCTGCCCACCTCTGTTCTACAACATGCAAGATTATACTTTCAAAATATACACAGAGGCAGTGTAGCCTAGTAGATGGGTGCTGGACCGGGAGGGAGACCTGGGCCCTATTCAGGCTGTCCCACTGGCTTGCTATTTTTAGTGTTGTCGCGTGAGCCCAGGTCTGTAGTCCTTTTTTGCAGCGTAAACATACCCTAGAGATCTTTAGCACCACACAGCAGTGTTAGACAACAGTTGAGGAGAGGAATGCAGCATCCAATTTAAACCATGGGTGAATTTAAAAAGGGAAAGACACCTATGTGCGTGAACATGGGAAAGTAATGATAATACGAGGTAGTAAAAGGTAATTTTATTGTTTGCAAGTGTGAATTACTAAACTGCTCAGATGTCCAAAGGCATGAAGTAAATAAAACCCTATACCACCAGATATTGTAGTCTGAAAAGGTTTAAACCAGAAACAAGTTTTTAAGCCTAACGGAGGCATTAATTGTCAGAGTGTTAGGGAGCTGGGGTTGTAATAAGGGTCTGAAATAGATAGATTTATGCATAGGCCACTTGGCACCACTCTGACAGTGTAAAAGGGCCTTAAAATGTCAGATTTATGCTTACCTGTACATGTGAACTATGCTTACACTCACTTGCCATGTAAATGGACCATCTATAATGGGGTAAAGAGACCCGGCTGTAAATAAGAATCCAGGTCTCAGGGCTTGTTGGCCAAATTTGCTGAAGAACAAAGTGGCAAAGAACAGATCCATTTGAAGAGAAATAACCTTGCGCCTGTCTCCTCAAATGTTTAGTTCTCAGCAGGCTGGGATATGAATCTACCCTGCGTCTTTGAAACGGGATTAGATCAAAGCACATTAACAAATTGTTAATGTACGGCAGCAGGTCCATGTGGACAGTCAGTGCATGGCAGGCTAGTACAGGGTAGATTCGCACCCCAGTGTGCCGTGAACTAATTGTTCATGTAGACAAGCCCCTTGTCTCTTGCTGGCCAGCGTGCAGGGAAAGGGATAAGCAGTGACTCCTGAATGGTAAACACCAGAGCGAGATGGAATATTGTTTTACATCCTGAATTTTAGAAAAGAAATGTACAAATACAATACAGCCTCTTCAAGTGCTTTGTCAACATCACTGCCACGTTCCTTCTTGTTCTCGCTGCTGCTTGGAATAATAGAATTTGTGCAGGCAATTAATCTTCAGCTTGCCACTTTTTCGTGCACCCAAAACATGGGCATAGCTGTTTAACCTCGTATTCACATATATTATGTTGTAATGTATGGTACACTGATGGCCTCCAACCTTCGATATTTTAAACCCCCATGGTATTATTTTAAAGTATATATTGGAAAGGTGGTTTTATAGCTATTTGAGGGATTGTGTGTGTGTGTGTGTGTGTGTGTGTGTGTGTGTGTGTATAGATTTAGATTTAAATTTATTTATGGTATCCTCGCGTTGGGAGTCGTACACCTATCTGTAGTATCATCACCACACCCCTTTAAAATAGGGAAGTGTTATAAATCCCCATTGTACAGATGGGGAACAGAGACAGAGAATGGCTAAGTGACTTGCCCAAGGTCAGATAGGAGGTCCGTGGCAGAGCAAGGAATTGAACCCAGGCTTCCTAAATCCCAGACTAGTGCCCTAACCACTGGGCCATTCTTCGCCTTCAAGGGGCCTAAGTCGTTAAGCACCCAGCTCCCACTGAAAGTTCCCGCTGAAAGGTAAGGAATTGTCCCTTTACAGATGAAAAGAGGTTGCAAATCCAGGCCTGGAGGAGCTTACCTATCTGTATGGAAATGTGTGGTTTTTGTTAGGGGTGACCGCACAAAGTTGTTGATAATAGGCCCCCGATCCTTCTATTGATCTAGTCACAGTACTAAGCACCACCCTCAGGAGTAAACATTTTCAGGATTGGGCCCTTGATTAGTATGATTGTTTATATTGTGCATTTTTATTAGTATAGTTATCCGAGGGTCTGTGTGTGTGTGTTTCATATAGATATAATACATAAACAAGCAGCTTGTCATGGTGTTTCTAATAATGATACTGTCCTAGTCACGTAACAGCGTTGTTATATCCCTGCTGGAAGTTTGAAAACTCGCACAAAGGAGTTCCTTAAAGATATAGATGTTTGGCCCAAACCCTCTTATCTCCCAAGAAGACACAGGCTGTTCTGACAGGTGGAACAAGACTGGGCAAATATGCAACATTGATCTAATCAGTTGGAACAAGAGCAATATTTTAACCGGTGCTACCTTTTAACAGCATCATTAAGGGCGCTCATTACTCTTTTATTAGAGGCTCACTCTATTTCTTATCAGATTACAGAATGAACATAACTCATGGCACTGATTTGATCTCTTGTTAAAGAGGATTACAGCTTTGCATTAACTCGGATTGACACGGTTTATAATTCGCTTGTTGATACACCATGCTGGCGGTGTCGCATGTTTGACCCCCTCCTCGGCTGTGCTGCAGGAAAGGACACCCATACATCATCATTAAAGATGGCACCCGGCGCAGAAATGGGAAGCAAAAAAAGGGAGGCTTTTCTGCAGTCATGTCAGGAAGAACAAATAACCAACAAACCAACCACAACTCTCAAGTGCAAAGTGAAATTCAGAGCAGAGATTTATACAGGGACATACGTGTCCAGGGGGAGGGGACATAGGTGTGAGCTTTGGGTGGGTTATTTACAGGGGCCCGTGTTTCATTGATTCAAATCAAACCGGCCATGAGGCGGATTCGTGTGAAGGACATGCATGTAGAAATGTAATGGGATTTTGTCACTGTAGAACTTCCCATGACATAGCTCCTCTGGTGGGAAAACTTCCTTCTCTTCTGAGGCCCCATTGAGATGCTATAACTTTTAGCAAAGTTTGTGCCCAGTTAGTGACTTGGTCTGTGTCATCCCATAACGTAGTTAACACACGGTTACTCACTCTGGGTAGTTATGCCATGCGTCTCCTTGCTCGTTGTCTTCTAATACCATTTGGCTGTGTGGACAAGTGCCTCCAGCTATGTCCGTGTAACTGGGTTAGCCGCTCTTTCCTTCTCCCAGCAGTCTGTGCAGTGTATATCCCCAGTGCGTTGCCCATATGTGTGTGTTTCTTGCATGCACGTGCTGCCCTGGTGTGGGGGGAAGCTGGGCAGGTTATCACAGACATGCACAGGCACTGTGTGCTGAGTGAGGATGCACCAGCGTAGTCGTGATATACAAAAAAGTGCTCCGTGGACACACCGCATGTGTGGGGATCAGGCCAGTTGGAGCGTGCCAGGGCCTGGTTACAGGAGTGTGGTTGTACCTCTACTGTAGAGGGGGCCCGTGACACTTTTCCATCTGATGACTGAGCCTAACTATACAGTAGATCTAAAATACATAAATATAGTTATATATAAAATAAGAGTGTTTCTGCCTGCAGGCCTCTGGAGTCTGCGAGATTTCCCTCCCTCTCTGTAGGAAGTAGCGTTCTTGTAGTGCAGGCAGCCTCCACTTCCATTCAGGCCCTCACATGGCCTTCCGCTGGAAGTATTAATTTGCAGCGTGTGTGGAGAGAAGAGGTGATGGCTCAGGGTGCAGTGCAGTTTCCCGCTTCCCCCGCTCCCTAAGCACTGAACCTGATATTGATGGAGCTTATTTGAATGCCCTTAATAGCACTTCTGTAGCCCCTGCCATCCGAGAATCCCATTATTAGAAACCAAATTGTATTAACCTTCACAGCACCCCCCTGAGGTTGGGAGACGTTTATGGAAATAGAGACACAGAGAGGTGATGGGAGAGATTTTCAGAAATGCTCAGGGATTTAGGAAGACAAGTCTCACTGGAAATCGATAGGTCTTGTGCTCATAAATCCCTTAGATGCTTTTGAAAATTTGCCCGTAAGCCATCCTTGCCCAGGGTGACCCAGGAAGTCCTGGGCAGAGTCAGGAATAGAGTCCACACGGGCTGAGTTCCAGTCCAGTGCCAGCATCCCAGGATCAGCCTTCCCTTCACATATGTCGGATGAAAACTCTTACGTGTTTTACAATGGGGCTGTGAAACCTAGGAGTCTGCTTGTCATGTCCGCATCCATGGCGCGTGTGCGTATGTACAGTTACCTCTAAGATGTTTTTCAGTGAGAGACTTAAGGAGCTCAGTCTGTTGAGCTTATCCAGAGAAGACTTGATTATGGTGTCTAGCTCTTCCCGGGGAGGAAATAGCAGCTACTAAAGGGCTGCTTAATCTAGTTAACAAGAATCAATGGCTGGAAGCTGAAGCCAGACAAACTCAAATCAGAAACAAGTTGCTAGTTTTTACCAGTCAGGGTGATGAACCACTGGAACAAACTACCAAGGCAAGAGGTGGATTTTCCATCTCTTGCAGTTTCAAGTCAGGACTGGAAGCATTTCTGGAAGAGAGGCTTTAGTCCAGCACCAGTCATTGGGCTTAGTGCAGGGGTGAGTCAGGGAGGTTCAATGGCTTGTGTTATGTAGGAGGTGTGAGTAGATGGTCTGAGATCCTGTCCGACCATAAACACCTATTAATCTGCTAAAGTAATTCAGTCATCCCAAATTCGTCCCCACAAAGACCCAAGGCCCCCCTATCTCCTGGGGTGCATGCCTGGATAATACGCAGTATTTTTAAAAAGAGCAGAATAATGGAATCTCCTTCCAACCTCTCTGATTCCAAATGGCTAGAAAAATAAAATGCAGCGGATGCCGTTCATGGGCCTATTTCTTACTGCAGTTCTTTTGTATATGATGCATGTGTAGGGTCAGGCTAGAAAATGATTCTTTGGTCAGTGCTGAGTTGTGATATCTTGCCCTATGACAGGGATCTCAAACTCAAATTACCACGAGGGCCACATGAGACCTAGTAAATTGGCCCGAGGGCCGCATCACTGAAACCTTTCCATACAATGATACAAAAGTATAGTCAAAAATGGAAAAAATGAAGAGTAATATAGTATTCTATTAAAAGTCAATGTATTAACTTTTTAAAAACTATAATGCAAAGAGGGGTTTTAATAATATATAAACACTCAGTAATGTTTGGAGCTTGGCTGCCAGTGGAGTCGGCGCCTATGGCGGGCTGCAGGAAATAACTCCACGGGCCGCATGTGGCCCGCGCGCCGCGTGTTTGAGACCCCTGCCCTATGGAATCATCAGAAGGACGTATTTACTATGAAGCCTTCACGGATGTTTTCCCTCACAATGAGAGAGGTCCAAGCCAACCCTTGCAGCATGGTAACCAGTACAGATGTAGTATGCAAATTAACTGTTATAATTGGTGGCTTCCTCCCTTCATGCACTAATGAGGTCTTCCGTAACTGCCTTGAAATCACACTGTGCCTGTGCCCAGTAAAGTCAGTGGCAAAACTTCCATTGGCTTCAGTGCAAGCAGAATTGGGACCTTTTGGTGTTTGAATCATCTGCCCATATAGAGATGGGCAGGAGACACTAACTGCATCAGGGCCTGGATTTTCCCAACATTGAGAAAGGGAGGGAGCTGGGATTTTGGTCCAAGGCCATTGTTGATTATACCTATTAACTATATAGAACAGCAACATGAAAAATCTTCCTAGATTGCAGAATTTATGAAAATACCTGATCCTTATTTTTGTTGTATCCCTACTGTCATCTGGACAAATTTGTGTGGTGGTGGTGGACAGCTGTATATGTATAATGTATGTATTACATGCGGTTGGTGTGTATATACTTTTGTGTGTGTGTGTACATGTGTACCATATACACACACACACCACAGCCACCCACAATGAATGTGTTATACATGGTGTGCTTGGGCATGTATGGAATTATAGACACATGGTTGCCTGGTTGTACACCTATCTAAGAATTGTTTTAACAAGTCTTATTGCTCTTCAGTTGTATACATCGAAAGGTAACTAATTTGTCGTCTTAGTAGACACATGAATGGTGTTCACTGAATATTTTTTCCCATGCAGTTTGAGATTGGCGTAGCCTGGAGAAACCCCGTTACCTTTCATTGCGCTGTTCAGTACACACTTTCTCAGACATGTGCCGACAGTCTCGCGTTTTGTCTCCTGAAAGCGTTGTGGTAGACTTGTGACTACTGGCCATTTTTAATCATCACGGGATGTTTTGCTAAAACATGTGCTCTAGTTGTACCACAGCGATGGGCTTGAAGCAGGAATTGATTCATGAAAGTCCTGTAGCCTTTCAAATGTACGGTCATGGGTACAAACCCAGTCTACAGTGAGAAGGCAGTTCTAGCGCCAGTCCTTGCCAGGATGTTGGAAAAAGCTGGAGATTAACTGGCTGCCCGTGGGGTACTGACTTAGACTGTTTTGCTTGGGTTTGACCTGGGTGACATGTTCTTCCTGATCAGCATTCCTTACTCTTGAAGTTAGTGCTATTGCTCTGTCAGGCACAGCGCAGCTCGCTGCGAGCGGCGGGGGGTGCGTAGTAGGAAATCCTGGCATTAAAGGATTAATTTACTTCCATTACATAAGAGTTAAAAAAAAAAAAAAAAAGTCCATGAGATACCAGCCTTTACTCAGCACACTCCCTGTGTCTGGTATTAAACCACCAAGAGGCTGGATTAATGGAGGAATTTGGGCTCTCGGGCTGTCAATCCAGCACCTTTCACGAACCCCGAATTTACTAAAATAAATCAGATAAACCGAAGTGACCCTTTCTGGAGCTAGTGAATCAAATGCTTTTCTCTTGCACATGTGTAAATCCAGGGGAACGCTACTGACTTCAGTGGAATTAGTCCAGATTTACTTAGGCATAACCAAGAGGGAAATTTGGCCCACTCTGTGTGGGTTTAATCCTGTGACTCTCATTGATTAATGCTAACATCTGGGGTAATCTATTTAAATATCCCCCCCTCTCCCTCCCCGGGGAAAAAATATTCTGCTGGCTTGCGGATGAGCTGTGTTTCCTAAATTACACCAGGGGAAGGGTTAAGCCCTGTGACGTTTACACTGCAGCTTCTAGGAAGAGACCCCTTCCTGGGGCTTGTTGACATTGCCTGGGTATTCTATGGTAAATATTGGCGGGGAACTGTCACTCCAACACCCTTGCAGCTGTCTCAACCTGGCCGATTCATGGTTGGACTACTGTGCGAGCTTGTGACAGAGATTGGAGTTTGGTGGTGGCCTAGCAATAGACCTTCAGCTGCTTCTGAATTCTTTGGAACACCAGCAAGGCATGGGTCCAAACTGTTCAACTCAACTGTTTGCTCTGAAGCATCGGGGTTCCCAGGATGCGCTTCCCACAGCTTCTGTGTATCGTTTTGTTTGGTGGGCATTTTTTTTTTCCCCACTAGTTCACTCTTTAGAAATTGATTCACGTATAAGCAGTTAAGCATCCCATGGCTTTTAACTATAGTTGTTAAAGGGGTTGGTATTTGAACAAGGAGCTTCATCTTCTCAAAGCCAGCAGTCACGAAACAGAAAATGCGACCCTGGCTAATGCCAGTTTTCTGGAATCATCAAACCCTTACATTTAATATTCAACATATTTAGCAAGGAGACAAACTCCTGAGTTATGGAAATTTCCTTTTTAAGGGGAAAAAAAAACCTGTTAAGAGCTGCAAAATGATTTGTGAGATTGCAAGATCTCCTTTGTGAGACAATTTGTCTTCTCTTGCGTCAAATCTATTATAAAACAGTCAAGCTGTGAAAGAGGGAAATCATCCCAGGAACATGGAGTATTAAAGTACACAAAGAAAAATCCCCCTTCTTGCATTTTGTGTATGTACACATAGGATGTTACAGTGACTAGTCTACTCAGAGTGGTTAAAAAAGGAAGGGAGATCAAAGAGGTAAAAATTTTAAAAATGAGCTGAAATTTATGATGGGAATTGCAACTGCCTATGATGGTGATGGAGTACATCAGAGGTTTCTCCATCACTCCATATCTTGGTGCTTCCCCAACAGCTAATCTGCATCCACATTTCTGGTGCTTCCACCTACTTTATCTTTAGGTATCTGTCTAGTGCTTGTCACAGTGGTACCTAAAACGGTCATGCCAATGCGAACGATAGACAAACCAAAATGAGAGGAGGTTCTCACTCTGCCCAGTTCCTTGCTCTCAAGCATTGAGGGCAGGTAGAGGGTTATCTAGATGGCTGTAAAAGTGCAAGATATAGAATAAGGGAGAAATATCTGGATTAAGCAAGTGGGTGAGGATAGATTTGAACCCCATGCCTGGCTTGAGTGCGAAGAGGGGAAAATACCTTGAGAAACAATCCTTCCGTGTGCCTTTATTCTCCCCCTCCCTATATCCATCCTCAGCGAGGTGTGCAGAGTCCCTTTGTTTAGGGCTAGAACTGGCTTTCTTAAATATTTATAAATCTTTGTGCCTGGTCTCATGAGACAAGCCACAGGTCACGTCGTCTTTCGTAATTTAAAGCCGAGGGGCTAAAAGCATTTGCACTGGCTTGAAGGACCCAATCCTGACCTGACCGAGAGAGAGGGAATTGAAACAGACCTTTCTGAATCTCCTTCAAGCACTGAGCATGGTGAGGATAGCTGTCTTGCTGGGTAATTTATAGCCTGAGTTTTGCACTCTTCCATGTTCAGGATTTTGGTGGGGAAATGAGTCAGACAGTGCCACCTTGTGGCTAGACACTTCCTAAACTGGAGGAGCAGGGAGTTGCATGCACATCTCTGACAGCAGGGACCTGGCCATGTGGGAATTAACTGCACAATATTCCCTGTTACTTGTTTTAAAAGACACTGGTAATTTAATGCTAGTCTGGCGAACACCGAACAGGTCTCTGCGTCTTATTCTGCTGGGCACATTCATCCAAAACTAACTTGCCGCTGCGGAAATACTGAGCTGACTCCAATACTGCATATGCTGATTTGGGGTAAAGCCTTTTAATAGAAATAAATAAATAAATGGCGCTTGCTTGCTTTGTCTCGCTGGCTATCTGCCCTACCTGTCAGGGAGCTTGTAATCTGACTTGCGTGCCTGTGGGCGAAAGATTACTGGAAACAGACAAAAAGTTTTCCAAGGGAATAAATGACTATCTGATCTAGATGACTTCTAGTTTTGGCAGAGGTTGCACGCTCTCTCTCTCAATGGTTTTCACACTGCTATTTCCCCCCCGTTTTTTTGGGTTTAATAATTCATTGTTCCCAGTAGAGCCCGTCACTGGGATCTCGGTAGATACCGTTAATTTGAATACAGACTTTTGCTTGGGCCTATCGTAAATAGGACTGTGTGGGTGAGGAAAGTAGGAGAATGGGAGGTAAATATATCAAAGAATATTTTTACAACAACTTGACACAATGAGGGAGTGATGCATTTAGCATTGCTACATTAATATAGCTCCAGAAACAAGGAGAAAAACCCTCTTGCCTTTTAAGGAATATGAGATTCCCCTTTCTTTGCCATCACTGTCCTACCATTCAGCAGCATTCCAGCCAAATGCAAGGCCAGTGGTTTTATATAGTAGTAAAGAATCCTTTTATTTTCATGTAAAGCCACAAACTTTCCCCTTTCCTTAATGAGCAAAGTACAAAAATAAACCCATCACGTAGACTCTAAGTGGAATTGAATCATGATACCTGAAGCTTTGTGACAGTATTGACCACGTGAAATAGTATTATTGTTAAATGTTTCGCTTGCATGATTCTAAAGGGAATATAAAAGGCGTTTCTTCCTGCAGCATTGTGTAACTGGATGGTGCAGTGTCATCTGGCCAGATGTGTTTTTGCATGTTTTGTAGTTGCTGGTTTATTGTAGCATCCGGGTTTGCTACATAGAAAATAATTACGTGTTGGCTACCTTAGCTGTAGGACATCATTCATATAATTTATGCAGCAGATGCAATGCACTTGCTAGTTAGACTTCCATTGGCTTCATTATTTTGATGTTAATCATAGATTGTTGGACGTTTCATGAGATCTCCTCATTGAGACACACATTTTTATTCTGTAACCGAAATTATGGCGATGAAGGGCATTCTTTATGTAGTCAGACATATAAGCAATTTAAAAAAAGAAATTAATATTCAAACAACATCACTCAAGTATCCATTTACCTTTTTCAAGGGGTTGCTTTCACCTATGCATTCAATTCACTTTGGATTGTGCGGGTTGGTTTATTTCACATCTATATTTTCTAAACATTAATAGCATGATTATAATTATATTTATATATTAAATAATATTATAATTTTAGCTCTTTTGTTTTGTCCTTTTTTGCGCTTTTGTTGGACTAATACAACAGGAAATGGGAAAAGTAGTTTATGTGGGTATCTTTTAGAAAATTTGGACTCTAGTTTTCATATTTGTTAGACATGTTTTTGTGACTAATGTTCATTAAGGGCATTCTATCCTAGTGTGTGTGCTTGCCTGCCTTTTGGTAGGAAAGACTGCACGTAAAGAGCCATTAAAAATACTGTGTTGATGTTAGCAATTTTGAGGTTGGCAAAATCTGTCTGCTAATTCATTCGCAACCGGGGAGGGTGGGGGGGAAGCATATGGAGAGGATGTGTTTTTAGGTTTTATTTTAAAATAAAAAGATTTATGTTTTTAATCAAAAGCAGTGGTTTTCAACCTGTTTTCATTTGCAGACCCTAAAAAATTTCGAATGGAGGTGCGGACCCCTTTGGAAATCTTAGGGATAATCTGTGGATCCCCAGGGGTCCATAGACCCCTGGTTGAAAACAACTGCTCTAAAGAATATAACTGTGTGATTTCAGGCATGCATCTGATGAAGTGGGTTCTTAACCCACGAAAGCTTATGCTGAAATGAATTTGTTAGTCTCTAAGGTGCCACAGGTATTTTTCTTGTTTTCTTTTTGCTGACACAGACTAACACGGCTACTACACTGAAATCTAGCTGTTTTGTAATCTGTGTGTGGCAGTGTGGCCTAGTGGAATGAGCACACAGGGTTGGGAGGAGATCCTGGGTTCTAATCCTGTTGTGGCCTTGTGCAAAATGCGGATAATGATACTTAACCTCCTTGGAGTGTCTTGAGGAGCAGTCTTTGTTTCCGTAGCTCTTGACTATGATATGAATGGGAGGATGAGCAAGCCACTGGTTTCTGACCTTTACAGGGAATGCTGCCCCTATAACTCCTGCATCTGTATGCTGAATTACGATGACCGTAGTTGCAAAGTTTTTTTTTTTTTCTCTTCCATACAATCCGCTGTTGTGGGATATTCCTTCGTTTCTTTTATTTTCTCTTCCCACCAAACAAACCACACTCTTGCAGCCACATAGGTGGTACAAATTGCATTAGAAGGCTGGGTTCTTTAAAGTTGATAGGGATGCTGAATGAAGAGTAAAATGTAACACAGGTTATGCCAGGCTATGGAGCTGCAGGGAGAGGGTATGAAACCCTTCTGGATGTATCTAATACCCGTGTTCTCACTCTTTGGAGTTGGCTCAGAAGAAAAGCATAAATAATTAAGCCAAGGTACTTACACACACATGCTTTATGGCAAATTGGTGTGTGGTTCGTGATCATTTTTCCCCCAGAAACAGGTTTTATGATAATACAGTAAAAATATTAAATTAGAAAATGCCTCACTAAGGGTGATAAAACCTTACTACAGTGGAAATAGGTAATTATCCCCTCTACAGGCTAAATGACAGTTTAAAAGAAATAAAAATGTTAGTGCTCATTACTTGCTTTTGTAGGTTGCAATAAAGGGTAAGTTAAATTTTAATTCAAGGAAGACCCCTGTATCGACCTGCTCCTTCCACACACTCTACCTCAGGTGTAAGTACTATTAATTACTCGGTCTAGGTTATTCCTCAGTACATTGCTAATCCCAATACCCTTCTGTGCTAAAGTCACCTTTCCCTCACTGACTTGGGGTGGGGTGTTTCGACTCACTGGCTCAAATCTGATTTTTAATATATGTGGGTGTGGGAGAGAAATTATATGTTTTTTAGCCCAAATCCGAGTTCATTATGCATCGCCTTCAGGGGCCTGAAAGTATTAAAACCCACACTTACCCCAGTGAATTGAAACAGAGACAAGGTTAAACCTGGAGAATTGATGAGTTTTACTCTCTGCATGGTGAAATCCTGCGGAGGGGAGATGCTGCAGGGGAAAGGTAGCCCATGCAGCAGCAATAATAATAATAATAATAAAAGGTTGGCATTTTTTGGCTGGCTAAAATATTTCTTACAGCCCACTCCCCCTTTCCCATTTGCAAATAACCTCTCTCTGCAGGGTGTAATGCAGGCAGTTCTCAGAGCTGGCTGGTAGTTTCTTTCACACCTGGAATTTTCAGGTAGCCCTGCTAGAATTTTGACTTCACTATGGAACACGCAGACCCAGGCCTGTGAGCCGAAAGGGCTTGTTGTTATCCACTCTTACGAGCGAGACTGCAACACAGCAGAGCAGTCTGGATGGTGTGGCAGGACCGTACTGCATGTGGCGTGCAAGTGTTCCCTATGCTGTGCCTTGCGGAACTTGGTGTTCTGAATGTTGGCGCTTCTCTGTGTTCAGGCAGTATCCCACAACTGAGGAAGATGCATTGTTACTTTTAACGCCCCTGCCGGGCTTGCTTGCTTTAAAAACGATTTTGCTCATTTTGGTCCCCGAGGTCAGTGTCAATGGAACGCTGATTCCTGAACTCCCCTACCCTCAGAGTAAACCACGTAACCAGACAAAAATAGGAGAAACCTTGGGACATCAGTGCCCCACTAGAGAGAGAGGGTCACAACCCAGGCTGACAGCAAATGTTCAAGCTGGTAGTGACTGCTATTGGCAGGTACCTGCTTGGTACCATACAAAAACTCTGTGTGCGTGCGTGCGTGTGTGTGTGTTCTCTTTAAACTTCATTACAGCACTGGGGAACGGGGGAAAGAACTAAGTGGGTGTGGGGGAGAAAAGGCAGGGAAGTGACTTTACATTTCAAAGTGCTTCTCTGTTAAACTGAGTTTGGCCTGAAATGTGTAATTTGACTTGGCCCTGGGTTTTTGGCCGTGCGTCTGTGTACTCAAAAACCAACCAAGTCCAGAGGCTTGACATTCAAAGCAGGCACAGTGTCCTTAGCACGAGCCATCAGCCTATTTCACTGCTTGGCTGCCAGGTGCAGGCAGGTAGGTCGCACCTGCTGTGCCACTGAATGTACCGAGCATGTTGGCGCATTCTTCTGTGGCCATCGCAATGTGAGTGGCTGATGAGAGCCCAGCAGGGGCTTGGATGGGCAGGCTTCTGTTGATTTGTGTGCGCATCTTAAATGTGAAATGGTTTTTGGGAGGTGGGGAGGCAGGTACTTCACTGAATTTGCTTTTGTAACAGCGTGATGGCTCCCAACCAGGGCTAACTTCATCTTGGGGGAATCTGTTTTGGATCATGCCTACGTGCGGAACTCCATTTAGCAGAGTCGTTCCAATATGTCCTACTGCAGGGATTCTCAGCCTTTGGCATCCTGTCATTTTAGTGGTACTTTCCTCCCATCTAACCCTAATTAAAGGGGCCTCATGGCCCCCCTATTGCCAACCCACGTTCTGCTGAAAGGCTTTGTGACTCCCCTTTCTGTATAACGACCCTCTTCTGGACCAGGTGCACAGAACCCAGAATGTACAATAGCAGAAGGGCGGCCTTGTGGGAAAGCTCAGGACTGGGACTCGGGAGACTTGGTTTCCAATCCTGCTTCTGCCACAGGCTCCCTCTGTCATTTTGGATGTCAGTCCCTCACTCTTTCGCTTCCCCATCTGTAAAATGGGGAGAGTACTTCCCTAACTCAGAAAGGTACTGTGTGCATAAATATCTTAATGCCTGTGAGGCACTTAGATACTGCATCTGTGACCCACATAGACCTGTCTAGACAGATACCTTTGAGAGTTTAATAACCCTCTTAAATTCAGAGGAAACAGTATTCTGCAAAATCTCCTTGGCTCTCAGAAAGTTCGGCAGCAGCTTTCTACTCTGTTTGCAAGCAGAGTCAACGCTGCGGATTGGACTACTTCGGTTTTAGTGCTGTAGGCCCCCAAAATGTGCTCCCCCAGGTCTATGGGGTATGTTCTGTTGGGATCTGTTTTGGCTGATGCTAGAGGTGTTGGAAAATGAGTTAACTGCCTGGCTTTGTACCCTTAACTATTATGTGGGTTATGGATAAAAAAGAGCAGCTTGTTTATTGGGTGAGGGCAACGTGCCAAAGAGCAGAATGAGAATGTGTGTAAGCTGCTGGTTATAAGCCTACTGAGGGGCAGCGTTGACGTCGACCTCTTTGGGCCTGGTCACATGGCACCGTCCAAAAGTTTATTTGAGGTCTGGTATCTCCGGTGCTGAGCGTACGGTTTAGAAGTAATGACAGAGTAAACGTTTTCATGGAATGCCATCAGATGGTGGCTTGTCCTATTGCCAATGAGTGTGATGGGTCCTAGTAACCAAAAAAACCCCAGAACACAACTGAGAGAATCTCCCACACGTCCTGGAGAACACTAGACTGGATCGCAGCAAAGAGCCCGAAATGGCGGTGAGCCCCAGTGTAAAAATATATGTGCCTGGTGGGTGCGAGCCCAGGAAAACGGCAGCAGCTGCAGATCATTAGGGCTTCTCCGCTGGCCTCTGGGCTGGAGTTGGAATGCACGGGACGGGAAAAGTGTGTACACGAGCATCTGCTGGTGTGAGTAGCGGAGTTACGCGCTGACTGGAGAGCCTTCATCTGGACGTAACAGGGCCCGGGGCTCGAGTGGGGTAATAATCAGTGCATGTGCCTCTCTATTTCATGAGCCCTCAGGAGCCTCGTGTGTGTAGGAAGCCTGCAAAGTGGGTGCATTTGGCAGTAGAATGTGTTTTCTGAGGCCGTTTGCTGCAATATGATTAGTCCTCCTTGGTGTTTAAAATGAGCTGGGTTGGGGAGGGAGGAAAGGAGTGAAATCGGTGACGTTTCCTTAAAAGGTTCCAAACCACTCAGCCTTTCAAGTTACTTTGACATGAGCAGCCGGCGTATGTTTGTCAGCTTTGCCCACCTGAGTGTGAAATGATGTTCTATCAAAACACCGGTTTCAGCATTTCCCTCTCCGCTCCTGACATGTGAACCCTGCTGCGGACAGTCACTGCTGCTTTCTGCCCAGGAATTTCACTGATATTGCAGTACAAGTGGAAACATTTGCTCAGTGGTAATGATGGGGTTTGGCTCAAGCAAGCAAGGCAAGGTTGGAAGGCTATGATTGTGAAGGACTACATAGCATCGCTCGCTGCATTCCCCTCCCCCCCAGCCAAATGATGGAGTCTTAAAGTCACAACGTCCTTTTTGTCAGTACAACTGCCTGCTTTATGCTATCTAATTTCTCAATTGAAACAGCAAATGACAGTGATACTTATTGGTTAATAGGCATGGAGCCAGAGTAATGCAGCACTCTTTATTTATTTATTTATTTATTTTAAAAGCGCGATCAAGATGCTGACTTTAAAGCCGTGGTCTGTGGTGGGCTGTTTGTATCTGTCAGGGGAGTTTGGTTTGTTTATTCCACTGGCTATTCTGCATTTATACAATATAAAGATGAGAGGGAGACAGAAGACAGAGAGTTTCACTTCTCTCCCCCTCCCCCCCCATGTTGTTAACATGCCGTATTGAGTTTTCACGCTTAAAACAGCTGATTTCTCTGTGACCTAGTGACCGTGACACATTGTCGTGGGAAGAAGCCGGGTCTCTCTAGAGCCACTGGCCTCCCCCTGTCCTTCATTACGAAACTGCTGTTGTCTCTCAACAGAATCTAAACTTCCCCACTTCCGCCCTCTCTTGCGCCTCCCGTGCTGGCTGCAAATCTGCATCGCAAACAAAGCTTGGCTCGGGCCCAGTGAAGAATCGCTCTTCCTCACTCCTCCTCACTGTGTTTGGTCATGTCTGAAGGGCGGGCGTGGACCAGTTTGTCTCCAAGCACCATGGTTTTGGCACATCAGTTGAGCCTTTCCAGGATTCTAGCTCTGTCATCTTGCTTTCTTCTAGTCCAGGGTTTGCCAATCTTTTCAAATGTCGGCTCCATTTTTTCAAAGAGTTTGGGGTGGTGGTTGTATTTTTTGAGCCTGTTCTAGATTACACCATTCTTTCTCTCGCGCTCTCTGTGTGTCTGTCAGAAGCTCCAGTTGCAGTTCCATAGTTAATGCTAAGTTGAGCTTTGCACTGAAATTCAGCCACTAACTCCAGCTATTTCACCTCCCTCCCCCAAATTGCAATACTTATTCTGACTGAATAATGAATTTGCTGAGGCTTTGCCAGTTAATTGGATAATTAGCTTATGAGTTAAAATTGATTTAAAAAGTGGGCCCTTAAGAAATGTAGCACCATGTATCTGACTTTTTTGTCCTGAATGATCTTATGAATGAGATAATGTAGATTCTTCCAGTTTCCCATATGGTTAAAACTGGCTGAAATCTCATGCAATGGTTACATCTGAAGATAGCATTTCAGGATGAATGACCATTGTTTACTGTTATTTTTCGTAATTTAAAGTTGCCTCTTTAGCAGAGGCTGGCTGATGAGTAATACTCTTGTACCGCAAATTCCACAAAGAATTCACCTTTTTCAAAATGGCAGCCGTCTCTGATCATTTTCAAGAGGAGTGAAGATAAAATTGCCTGTAGCAAAGATGACCTTTTTCAAAATGGCCACCTGCCTCTCATTGTTTCCACTTAGCAATGAAGCCAAGCTCCCCTCAGCCAAGATGGTGGCCTCCTGTGCTGTCCCGCACATGGGGGTTTTTAATTGTTAAATTGGTCTAAATGTAGTTTAATAAGCTCCCTTCCTTTTGGGATCAAATTGATTCTCTCTTTAGCTCTTCAACTCCCTGAATGTTGCAGGGAACAGCGCTGAGTCGGGGTCTCTTGTGTGGAGGCTATTTGGCACGCTAGCCAGAGGCCCTTGGCCAGTGTTAGACATCTCGTCTGCCTGGGTGTTTCTAATGCAGACAGTGTGGTAAATCTGGCCAAGAAGTGTATGTAAAGCTTACAGTAAGAGGCTGTGTTCCGCCTCTCCCTTGTATTGCTCTGTGGAAGGGCATGGGCATTTCTTGTGTGGTTTTGTTAGTTGTTATCTTCAGGAAAGCGATGTCAAGCCATTCTTTGGGAATGCTGTTTATGTAATACATCCTCGTGCACACGTGTGTGTAAAAATTATGTACACACTGTACGCGTGTCACAGTATTAACAATCATCTCTATTTATATTCTGGTAGCACCCGGAGGCCCCTATTAAGATTGCTGCCCCTTAGTACTAATACTGCAAGTGTACACAGATATAGGCAGTTCCAGGCTAAACAGAGAAATCAGATGAAGGGGATAAGGCATACAAATAAGTGCTTTCCTCTACAGCTGATAAGTCTGTCTACTGTAGAAATGTGTCATTCACAATAGTCTAGTGTGCAACGTGCCTGTGCGTAATATTTCTTAGGAAACGACTTACATTTTTTATAGACACGGGGGCCTAAATCTCAGCCCTTCTGAGCGGGAAAAAGTTCTAGTCCAGGTCTGAATTAACTAGACAGAAAACGGTCCCTCTCCACCCCATATCCCAGTGAAATCATGGCTGAAGAGTTCCTGGCTGATCGTCACCTCTGATTTTATTACAAATTCTTTGTTTTTATAATCCTAGATGATGTTAGCAGCACAGGCAAGGAGGTAGTTCCTCTTCCGTGAGTTTTACCTGCCATATCTCTGTGTCCTCTCTACTTTGAGTACAACTGGGAGCTCAGAATGTAGCCCTGTCCAAATGCTTTTTCCTTAAGGGGTCTCTAGATTGCCATGACCACATGAATTTCTGTTTTGCAGCTGAAGTTTGTAAATAAATTCTCCCCCCCCCTCCCCCCCTTCCCTGACTACTTAGGTTTTAAGCTTAAAAATAAAGAAAGAAAACCAGCCTGTGATGTGGTGATTTTTAAAGGGAAACTCGCTTCTCTTATCAGAACTGCTGCATATGTGATATTAATTGGAATCTTGTTGCTGGGTCATTTTCATTGTTTTTCAAGTACCGTCAAATCCAAGAAAATATATGAAAACTAAATTATAGTCCCACATAGGCTGTCTGATTGAATCCTCCTTATGGCATTGCATTCTCATACAGCCTATTAAAATATTCAATCTTGTTTTCTTACTTGAAGAGGCTGTCTGTAAAGGGCAAACTTATAGAAAACCTCATTCCCTAGAGAGATGGTATCCAGCCACACTGAAATATTTACATATTTCTGTACTGCATGTGATTGGTCTTGCGCAAGTTCTTCCCTACACTTGTATTTATTAATAAAGATTGTTGAATGCATTTTTAATTATACGACGGCCTTTTCATTTGAAGCGGCGGATGGTAGCGCTGCCTGCCTCTTGCTTCCAATTTGACCTTGAAAAGTTACTCCCCTCACCCCCCCCTTCTTCTTTTTTTCCCAGGACGGAGCTTTATCGATCGTTGTTTGGCAAAATCACGCATCCCGAAGAACCCAAGCAGAATTAGCATCAAGCCGTTGCAGAAGGAAAACATATGCATGGACACTTACTTTTGTTCTCTGCGTTTGGCTAATGCCCAGTGGGATCCTTCTTGTGCATTTGGACTCTTGCCTCTGTGCTGCTGGAAGCTGCCGCCACGTTGTCACATCTGGTCCGTTTGATACGTGGCAGTTTGTAGATGACCGCTCTACTCATGTGGTTCACTTAGTGATGGCCGCAGTGGGGTTCATTGAGAGAGCGTTTAGCCCCGTGGTAGCCCACAACTTGGATTTCAAGACCAGTGTGAAATGGATCATGTCATGGCCAGGGAAGTGCCAGCACCTTCCTTTTTAACTTCACTCAGAAAGTGTGTCTTGTCTGTTAGGATGTCTTGTAATTTGCTGAGGATTATTTTATTTCATGGAGACCCCATAGCTGAATCAAATCAGAGTTAAGAAGGAAATGTACCCTGGCAAGAGGGCACCCCCATATATTTTTTGCAATTCAGTTTAGAATCTGTCCATGCCAATTAAAGAACATACAATGCCCTTCCCTTTTTGACCCTCTTGTATGTGTGGCCCTGATCCTGCCATCTTAGAATTAGAGTCCTAGAATCCCACTGAAATTCGTGGGGCCCCGAAGGTGGCTGTTTAAGCATATCCTACTGCAGACTGGGGACCTACATTTGGGTTAAACCAACTTCCTGAACCTTCGTTTGAAATGCACAGTTCTGCGGCAGTATTTTAGAATGCCGCAGCTGTGCATTGACTGAGCCCCAATGGCTAAGATGCCATTAATATGGCCGAAAAAAGGCACTCCCCATCCATGGGTAGCTTGAATTTCAGAGTCCAAACTCCTGGGCTTCCAAAAGGACTGCTTATTATGCATAAAAAGTCAGTCATGGAATGGCTCCCAGCTGAACCCAGGCGCGTGGCCAGGGATATTTTTGCAACTGGAAAATGCTGATCGGGATTCTTTGAGGCCTCCTCCTTTTCTACCCACTAGTGACACACTTTCTACAGAGGTTAGCACCGGTGTAAATCTGGCAAGAGGAGATGATTCACTTGTTTTTTTACACCAGAAGGTCAAAAGCTGAAAATTAAATCCCCATAAGGGGGATTTATTAGCCTGCTGTGACCAATCTCAGATGATTATCTTGCATAAATAGTGTGTGCATATGTTTGTAGTATAGTAACGAGATGGCCATTGCATTGACGTGTTTAACTACATTGGCTCTGTTTTGTTCTTTAAAAAATCTGATTAAAAAGTTAAAATAGGTTAGTACATTGACTAACCAAGTCTTGACAGTGCAGTGAATGCATCCAGTGTGTCTGAATGTGGATTTGAGGGATATATGCTAGTTTAATTAAGCCACTCTTCAATTTTTTATTTTTTTTTATCTTTAACCTGTTACTTATTTTAATGCACAACAAAGGAGTCTGTATTCTTTTGGTTCATTCGTTTACATTTACAGAGCATCTGTCATGTCAGGATCTTGAAGAGTTCTGCGAACATTGCTTAAATCTCATGACACCCCCTAACGGTAGGTAAGCGTTGTTATAGCCATTTCACAGATGGACTAGCTGAGAAATGAAGAGGCCGCTGACACAAGGTCAGTTGGTGAGATGAGTCCTGGCTCCCACACCCATTTTAATTGGTAGAGAAGCATTGAATCATCAGTCACATCTTGATGCATTGACGAGGTGATCCTACCAAAGAAGCTTGCAATGCTATTGATATATTCTCCATCTGAATTTGAGAACTTATCTCAGTTCTTTGGCTTGCTCTAGTATGTGGTAAATTAATAAGGACAATTAATAACACGTGCATAGTGCTTTTTATCTTGAGGAATTCCAAAGCACTTCTACAAAAACGTAAAGGTACGTAATTTTTTTTGCATGTTTATTTGCTCACTTAAAACTGTCTGTTTTGCTTTGAAGTTTGTCTGTAAATAACACAAGGATTATAAAAAGTGTTCCCTTCTTTAGAACTTCTGAATGTTCCTCCAGTGTGGGTTGGGTGAAAGCCCTGGCCAAGTTTTTAAAAAATGCCTACATGTAGGTTCCGAAATAAGTGGCCTGATTTTCCCTGAGTGTCAGCTGTTGGGAGCGCGGCACTGTTGGAAATCAGGCCAGTTATAAACTAGTACATCTCAGCAGGCGCTATTCCAGCTTTGGTTATAACATAACCTTGTTCCAAGAAGGAGTGCTAGGCAGAGATGGGCTCCACCTGACGAAGAGAGGGAAGAGCATCTTTGGAAGCAGGCTGGCTAACCTAGTGAGGAGGGCTTTAAACTAGGTTCACCGGGGGAAGGAGACCAAAGCCCCGAGGTAAGTGGGGAAGTGGGATACCGGGAGGAAGCACAAGTAGGTGAGTGCAAGAGGGGAGGGCTCCTGCCCCACACTGGGACAGCAGGACGATCGGTGAGTTATCTTAAATGCCTATACACAAATGCAAGAAGCCTGGGGAACAAGCAGGGAGAACTGGAAGTCCTGGCACAGTCAAGGAATTATGATGTAATTGGAATAACAGAGACTTGGTGGGATAACTCACATGATTGGAGTACTGTCACGGATGGATATAAACTGTTCAGGAAGGATAGGCAGGGCAGAAAAGGTGGGGGAGTTGCGTTGTATGTAAGAGAGCAGTATGACTGCTCAGAGCTCCAGTATGAAACTGCAGAAAAACCTGAGAGTCTCTGGATTCAATTTAGAAGTGGGAGCAACATGGGTAATGTCGTGGTGGGAGTCTGCTACAGACCACCAGACCAGGGGGATGAGGTGGACGAGGCTTTCTTCCAGCAACTAACAGAAGTTACTAGATCACAGGCCCTGGTTCTCATGGGTGACTTTAATCACCCCGATATCTGCTGGGAGAGCAATACAGCGGTCCACAGACAATCCAGGAAGTTTTTGGAAAGTGTAGGGGACAATTTCCTGGTGCAAGTGCTGGAGGAACCAACTAGGGGAAAAGCTCTTCTTGACCTGCTGCTCACAAACAGGGAGGAAATAGTAGAGGAAGCAATAGTGGATGGGAACCTGGGAGGCAGTGACCATGAGATGGTCGAGTTCAGGATCCTGACACAAGGAAGAAAGGAGAGCAGTAGAACAGAGACCCTGGACTTCAGAAAAGCAGACTTTGACTCCCTCAGGGAACTGATGGGCAAGGTCCCCTGGGAGAATAACATGAGGGGGAAAGGAGTCGAGGAAAGCTGGCTGTATTTTAAAGACTCCTTATTGAGGTTGCAGGAACAAACCATCCCGAGGTGTAGAAAGAAAAGTAAATATGGCAGGCGACCAGCTTGGCTTAACAGTGAAATCCTTGCTCGTCTTAAACACAAAAAAGCAGCTTACAAGAAGTGGAAGATTGGACAAATGACCAGGGAGGAGTATATAAATATTGTTCAGGCATGCAGGAGTGAAATTAGGAAGGCCAAATCACACTTGGAGTTGCAGCTAGCCGGAGATGTTAGGAGTAACAAGAAGGGTTTCTTCAGGTATGTGAGCAACAAGAAGAAAGTCAAGGAAAGTGTGGGCCCCTTGCTGAATGAGGGAGGGAACCTAGTGACAGAGGATGTGGAGAAAGCTAGTGTACTCAATGCTTTTTTTGCCTCTGTCTTCACAGACAAGGTCAGCTCCCAGGCGGCTGCACTCCGCAGCACGGTATGGGGAGGAGGTGACCAGCCCTCTGTGGAGAAAGAAGTAGTTCGGGACTATTTAGAAAAGCTGGACGAACACAAGTCCATGGGGCCGGATGCACTGCATCCGAGGGTGCTAAAGGAGTTGGCCGATGTGATTGCAGAGCCATTGCCCATTATCTTTGACAAATCATGGCAATCGGGGGAGGTCCCGGATGACTGGAAAAAAGCTAATGTAGTGCCCATCTTTAAAAAAGGGAAGAAGGAAGATCCGGGGAACTACAGGCCAGTCAGTCTCACCTCAGTCCCTGGAAAAATCATGGAACAGGTCCTCAAGGAATCAATTCTGAACCACTTAAAGGAGGGGAAAGTGATCAGGAACAGTCAGCATGGATTCACCAAGGGCAAGTCATGCCTGACTAACCTAATTGCCTTCTATGATGAGATAACCGGCTCTGTGGATGAGGGGAAAGCAGTGGATGTGCTATTTCTTGACTTTAGCAAAGCTTTTGATACAGTCTCCCACAGTGTTCTTGCCAGCAAGTTAAGGAAGTATGGGCTGGATGAATGCACGGTAAGGTGGATAGAAAACTGGCTGGATGGTCGTGCTCAACGGGTAGTGATCAATGGCTCCATGTCTAGTTGGCAGCCGGTATCAAGTGGAGTGCCCCAAGGGTCGGTGCTGGGGCCGGTTTTGTTCAATATCTTCATCAACGATCTGGAGGATGGTGTGGACTGCACCCTTAGCAAGTTTGCAGATGACACTAAAGTGGGAGGAGTGGTTGATACACTGGAGGGTAGGGACAGGATACAGAGGGACCTAGACAAATTAGAGGATTGGGCCAAAAGAAATCTGATGAGGTTCAACAAGGACAAGTGCAGAGTCCTGCACTTAGGACGCAAGAATCCCATGCACTGCTACAGACTAGGGACCGAATGGCTGGGCAGCAGTTCTGCAGAAAAGGACCTAGGGGTTACGGTGGACGAAAAGCTGAATATGAGTCAACAGTGTGCCCTTGTTGCCAAGAAGGCTAACGGCATTTTGGGCTGTATAAGTAGGGGCATTTCCAGCAGATCGAGGGACGTGATTATTCCCCTCTATTCGGCACTGGTGAGGCCTCATTTGGAGTACTGTGTCCAGTTTTGGGCCCCACGCTACAAGAAGGATGTGGATAAATTGGAAAGAGTCCAACGGAGGGCAACAAAAATGATTAGGGGGCTCGAGCACATGACTTATGAGGAGAGGCTGAGGGAACTGGGATTGTTTAGCCTGCAGAAGAGAAGAATGAGGGGGGATTTGATAGCTGCTTTCAACTACCTGAAAGGGGGTTCCAAAGAGGATGGATCTAGACTGTTCTCAGTGGTAGAAGATGACAGAACAAGGAGTAATGGTCTCAAGTTGCAGAGGGGGAGGTTTAGGTTGGATATTAGGAAAAACTTTTGCACTAGTAGGGTGGTGAAGCACTGGAATGGGTTACCTAGGGAGGTGGTGGAATCTCCTTCCTTAGATGTTTTTAAGGTCAGGCTTGACAAAGCCCTGGCTGGGATGATCTAATTGGGTTTGGTCCTGCTTTGAGCAGGGGGTTGGACTAGATGACCTCCTGAGGTCCCTTCCAACCCTGAGATTCTATGATTCTATGATAACCTCCTTGGGTATTTTATACATAATGTGTTTATGTGTGGTCACCTCATCGGGTGGCTGAAAGACATGAACACTGGCTTTCTAGAAATATGACAATATGCCAGAATTTATGGAAGTATTGGGTTCCCCCCACTATTGGTACAGTGTCCTGCAAGACACTGAAATATCAGTTACTCCAAAATATTTAGCGAAAATGTGCTTAATTAGTTAGAACATATGAAAGGTATGAGACAGCAGAGCTGGTATAAAATACATAATCATATAAGGTGGTTTTAGAATTCAGGATACCACCCTCCTTCCAGCAAAGAATAAATTGGAAACTATTTTAATTGACACGGATCCTGCTATTCAACTGTTACCTGAAAGACAGATTAGTTGATTGATTTGCATTTTAATAAAATCTAATACTTTATTTTTGTGTGTGGGGCTAATGCTGATTTTTAAATGAGTTCAGAACTGTTATCAAGACTGAATTCAGAGGCTTTTTTAATGATGAATGGAGCACCCTTTCCCTTTGTGTGGAGTTGACTTATTTTATTTGGCTAGGAACATTAGGATGGCATGATGCAAACTCTACGCCCCAGTATCAAGGAACACGAAGAACAGAAAATTACCAGTAAGCAAAATATTTTCTTTTTTTCAAGTTCATACTGGAGTCTGATTGAAAAATCAGGAGATTGAATACTCATTCTCTTAGTTACAGGGTAAAGACACTTACGTTTTGGTTAAACACAGAACACGAATAGATTCAGTTGCCTGAAACTGATCTTATAACCAGCGTGGAATTAGAATATGGATCAGTTCTTCGCTTTAAGTAAAGATAAGATTCACCTTTACGATGCAGTGCAGCCAGGCAATAGCCATTAGCTCCATGGCTCAGCTGATTCAAAAATAAGTTGGCCCCGCTCTCCTTTTCACTAGGCACCTGAGAGTTGTCTAGCATCACAGCAACAGCAATAAAAGAGAGTAGCAGTACATTGTAGAACCGTAACATGGCAGCATAACAATACGGAAATGCCAGTGCTGAAACTTATGAGTGTGTTGCATCATGATCCTTTGGTGGCCACGGTCCTGGTGTGGCCCTCTTGATCAGTGAGTGGAGGACAGTTCCTGTCCCCTGTAGAAAATAGAACATTTTTCTTGGGTTTATAAAATATCTGTATCAAGGTGAGCATTGACTTTGTCTTACAAAATGTATGTAGCGTGGATGAATACATCTTTTATGTCCACTTGCAGCAAAGCAATTGTTGTAGGTAGCATAGAAGCACATTGATTTCCCCCCCCCACCTCCTATCTTCCCAGGGCTCTTACTGGTCAAAATTTGCCAGGCAGAAACTTAGCAAATGTCACTGTTGCTCTTTCTATTCTTGGATCCAAATAATGACCTTAAAGTTTGCAACCGTCTCCGCTCTCCCTGCACTGGCTGACTGAGTGGCGAAATCCAGCCACAAAGAATCAGGGGTAAGTAGCGCTACTTAACTAGGGCTGTTCTGGGGGTGGACAAAGCCTCTATATTTGTACTGTGTCCTAGGAGGAGGGGGAGGAAGAGGAGAAGCATTACAGCACATTTAGGTCACAGTGAGCAGAGGGAAGGCTGGCTTTATGGAAGCAGTGTAATAGTGTGTTGAGCAATAGTGTGTTGAGCAATATCGTGTCAATTAACAGGCTGATGTTTAGTAGAAAGAAATTTAGCCTACTGATCCGAGTATGCCTGACGGTCCTAAAACTACAGGCTGCAAAAGTAGCCATAGCCAGTCACTGTGATCTGTCTTACAGTGTAACAGTCTGCTGTGGCTAATGCAATGAACTCCTCCACACCATTCCTTATCCCAAGCATTGCTCATAAGCCAACACAGCAGCAGGTCTGGTTTATTTCTCCCCCCACCCCGACATACCAGCAAGACAGCGGGCTGACACTCCAGATGTATTTTCCCCGCACATTGAACAATACCAGCACTTATTTTCTGAACAGCTAAAAGCTTCCGCTGTGTGGTCTGCTAACATCATTACAAAAAAATCTCATGGTTTAATCGCCACAATTTTGAAGGACATCAAGTGGAGGAAATTAGCTGCTTCCCAAGTTGGTGTCGGTGGAATGGTTTCATGCCGCTTACACAGTCAGAGCAAACATTCGGGATGTTTAAAAGGAAGCCAGACGCGCGTATCCTACACTGGGCTTTACTGCTCCGACAAGTTGGCCGGCATCTCTTCTCGGCATAGGATTACGTTGCTTTGACTTGAGGGAGCTGACTGTACAGGCCCGGTTTAAAATTCCTTTTCAGTTTGACTCCTGTGTCCTTTGAAGTTGTAGCTGCAGCACTTGGTTTGAAGAGCTGGAGGTAATGTTAAAAGGGTCACATGAAACACTTTAAATGTGATAACTTCTAGTTCATATTGTTTGAAGAGATAAGAGTGATTCAAAGCCCTACTAAGGATGCTTTTGAATTTACTTATCAGCATTTAAGCAGGCTTTTTCTTCCCCCCACCTGGTTAGTGTGATATATCAAGGGAACCTTAGAAAGGAGGGTTTAGCCTGCAAGGACCCCGTTTCATCTGCTAACCTTGCTGGTAAGGTCAGTTCTTTATTCCTGATGTGGAAATGGTACGTTTCCAGGATTTGAATATGCTGGCAGGAGAAACTCAGCCTGTGTAATTCTTGAGTAGGGGCTAATCAGAGCCATCTACCGGAGTGTCTCGAGTGGTTCTTTGGCTGAGTCCAGTGGTAGGGCAGCCTGCAGTTAATCAGCTCTGCCCTCGCTAGGAGGTGTTATTGTGGTCAATGTGAATTACTGCAGGGACCAGCGAAGACGCAAAGCTTATTCCGACAGCAAAAAAAAGGGCAAATTACCCAAGGTCTAAGTGTTTCATATGCTCAGGAAGTACCTCAAAGTTCTGGAATTCAGTTTGGTCTGTAAATTCCATGTTGTAACCGAGGAGTCTTTTTTTCCTGGGTCCCCCCTAAATACAGACTCTATGGGGCTGCAAACTTCAAACCTTAATAGAAACCTAACCCAGCCACTGCCGCTCTATTAAATATTTACTCCTGATTTCCATTCTAATATTGGTCTAACGGTGGCTGCCCAATGCTGTGTAGGGCATGATTCTTGTGGGGCACACGTTTAGGTGGAAAAGGAATGAAGTGAATCTTTCTGTTTGCCAAGGTCAGGCTGTATTGGAGGTTGTAAACGTCTGTGTCTGTAGGCAACTTTTACCAATCCCATTTTCCTTTTACTCACTCGTGTGGTAGTGGTAATGCATCAGGCTTCAGGCTTTACCCGCTAATTATGCCCACCATTAGTCCTGTGGGCCAGGTGAGTACGAGGTCTCGTTTACAGAGGATTACATTGATGCACAAACAAATCAAGTGACCAGGTCATGGTCACACAGCAAATCGAAGAGGAGCCAGGCTTCTGACTCCTGCTCTCTACAACAGTGCTTCCTAATAGCTGGTGAACCACTGTCTACCTGGCTGTGGCTAGTCGTAGACTCCCTGTCTCTACAGAATGGTAGCCAGGGGGCTGTGGAGAGTTAGCAGAAAATGCTCCCGCTCTCATTGCAGGACTATCTGACGGTCAAAAGGTGCAAATGGTTATTAATAAGGACAGTGATACCAGAATGGTTTCCACTAAGTTTTCCTAATACTGCCAATTAACAGCGAGTAATTTTTCCCAACAGAATATTAATTCATGATATATCTGCTTATTAGTTCCTAGCTGTATGTGCATTATACCGTTCTGAACACATTGCAGATCAGCTAGGTGTGGGTATGTGTTTTGGGGGGGAGGGTTTGAATTTTTCCTCTCCCCCAGCGGAGAATTTCAAGTTTCAGACAAACAACTTCATTTACAAGTGTGTCTCTAATTAGCTGCAGAATTAGTAAAGCGGAGTTTTCCCCCCATAGATCGGCTAAACCCCCGAGGGAGACTGTGGAATAGAGAGAATCGCATTTCCAATTATTTTGTTGAATTGCTAATTTAGTTATTGTGCCTGGCGTAATTGTGATGGGTATTGGGTGTGCAATTCAATTTGTTTTAAATATTTGTGGGAAGGCTGATCAGTAATGGAGCTGACCTATTTCGTGGCCCAAATTGAGAGAAGAGACTAAAACAAAAACAGCTACAAAGCCACAGTTTGTTTCAGTTTTTATTTTGATCTCTCTCATCCCTCTTAAGACTGTTGATGCAACAAAAGGTTTAAATTAAAAGATGATAGCACTTTGATCTTGGGCTTTTGAAAGCTTACAGCTTTGGTACTTTTCTTGGCATTTTAATATGTAGATATTTTAGGCTAAAGAGTTTTAAATGCATTTCTGGAGTTCAATAGGTTTTTTCCCCTCTACATTTTATTATGTTTGTTAAGGTGATTTATGTCTTTAACCCTCAGGATTCTGGTTCAAGAAATGCGTGACAATAACTGGAACTGCTGGGTTTTGTGTTTGCCGGCTTGATACAATTTAGTTTGAAATTGTGTTAAATACTTACCATTAATTAGAGGTGGAGATTTTGAAAAACCTGTGTGGGGTGAAGTCTGTATTGGATTTATGTTTGTAACTTAGCTGGCAGGGGGAAACATTTAAATTAGCTATACTTGCCATGCAATTTCAGAAGCTCTGGGTGGGAGTTTCTGTGAATGCATATCTAGCCTAGGAGTTGGGTCAGGGTTCAGAATGCCGAAGGAAATAAATGTATAGTCAAACTTTTCATGGGTCTGCATAGTGGGTGTACACCACTCACTGCGTTCTCTCTATCTGCAAGACACATGGACTTCACAGTTCTGCCCTTACTTTGCCAATACAGGGAAAGCAGACACAGGCTTCAAGAACTGGAAAACACTAGACTGATTTAAATCTAGACCAGGAATCACTCCTAGCACTTCAAAGCATCTGTTAGGTAGTTTGCCACAAACCAAGGTGGTAAAGGCTGTTCGGAACTGATCATGTGAAAAAGAAAAGTGAAATTAAAGCAAGCTGCGATTTCATTCCCCTTCTGCTTCGCTGGGAAATGTTCAACCACTCTCAAAGCCAGGCTGATGGTGTTGATGGAGGAGTATCAGCGCCTGTGTGTTGTAACAAGAAGGCAAGAATGTTAATGTGCTGGATGTTGCCTTGATTTATATTCCACCGAGTATATCTGTGTTGGACTATAAACATTTTTCTATTTCAGAACTCAGATTTTCCTGCATCAACGTTTTAGAGTTGGTTGACATCCTGGGAACGATAGATGCGACAAATTAAGCCTCTGGCTTCACACCGTGAGAAGTTACAATGGGGCTGAAATGAAGAAAAGGGCTGGCAACTTACGAGAACAGGTGAAAATACTTGTGCTTTTAAGTGTTACATAGTGCAGGCTTTAGCATGAGCTACCCCGACGTAGCGTACTCAGTGTGATCTTTGAGTAAAAGTTGGCATGAAAGGGGTGACCACACAAACCCACTAGCGGAATAAGCAGCCCAGACCCTTGAAGTGATGACCCTCAAAGTTCAGCTCTAGATGTGAATTTAGCCAAGCCCGTGAGCTATTTTGATTCAGTCCCTCTTGAGAGGCAGGGTCACGTGCCTGGATCTGAACTTCCTCAGAATTCAAGGCTGTTTCAATCTGGTGAAGAAGAGGGTATTCATCCACGAAAGCTTATGCTCCAATACGTCTGTTAGTCTATAAGGTGCCACAGGACTCTTTGTCGCTTCTACATATCCAGACTAACACGGCTACCCCTCTGATACTCAATCTGGTGTGTGGTCCCATCCTTACAGCCATTAACACTGTGATGCAATATCACCTTTAGTGTCTTCTCCATAAAATTCTCAGTGCATTAACAACCTCCTCCATTAAATGAAGTTAGAGCTAAAAGAGGGAGCGCTTACCCACCCCCCCAAATATGGAATACATGGTCACACTGGTAGCAATGAAAACCGTCTTAAACGGATTCTTTTTATTAAAAGAAACTTGAGGTAAGTGAAATACATCAGGAAGTACCGTAGATGTCCAGCAGTAACACGGCCATGGTTTGGTTTTTACTCAGGGTGCCTCCTTTCCCAACTGCATAGTACAGCAACTAAAGACATATAAAGCAGGACTTAACAGGTACAGTATACTTTGTTTTCTGGTAAAGTCTTAGGCTCTGGGATGACTGGCTGTCGCACTCAACGTGAAAAGGGGAGCTTGAAGCTGGGCAAGGCCTGTGCCTAGCTCCTCTCAAGTGGCTTTTATGTGATGCTTCAAGTTTAATTAAGATGTTAATAGGAGGGTTGTTTGCAGGTCGGAGCCATTTACTATTTTAGACCATATATTAAACCAAGGTCAGTTTGAATGAAATGGACGCTGCTTTAAGGACAATTGAAGCCAAAAACAGCCCCTTACCCCTGCAATAATGTGCGCCTGGCTGCTTGTCAAAATCTCGTCAGGGAGAGTTGGAAGGAAGGCACTCGCCTTGCAGGTTCAGGGTGGAAGAAATGACTAGCCTGTGCTAACTTTACCAGCTCTTACAGCATAAGCTCACCTGTGTACAAGAACAGCACTGACGCACCGTAATGTTGTAATTACAAGCATTTTCCAGGCTCCTCAAAGCTGCACTAGCATGTCTATGAGTGGGTGGGATGGAAAAGTGCTTCTCCCTAATCTTTGAAAATGGGGCTCTTACTTTAATATCTCAACACCCCTGGAGCAGTGAGACCCCCGAATCCTCTAACAGAGAAATGTTTTTAATGCAGGAGAATGGGTGTATTCAAAGGATTATGGTGTGTACAGCTCTTTTTATGCAGTTGCTAAGTACATCAGAGCTCCAGTAACACAAGCAGATGTAATTTCAGGGCCTACCAGCTAAGTAACTCTTGGGGAAAGGTTTATTTTTGACAGCTTCGCTGACAACGTCTTGCTTCAACACCAAATGGAAAGGGCCAACAGTCAGTCTTTCAAATACATCCTTACTAGCTCAGGTGTAGCTGAGAGAATCTGTGCTTGCAGTAGAAGGCTGTGTCTTCCCTGCAGCTGGGGGGTGTAGACGCACCTGTGCAGTCTTGCTAAAAGTAGCAGTGAGGATGTGGCAGCAGGGATATGAAGCTATTTTTAGCATTCTAGCGTGATTAAAAGCTAACGTACTACAAATCACACCTCTGGCTGCAGTTGTAGATGTATCCTTTGTCAGGGCCAGTGAACATGGTAAGAGGGAGGGTCTGGTCAACCCATCATTTGCACAACCTCAAACCTGAGTGTTGATTTTATGTTTTAGCAAAAACTAGCCTACACCAGTTTCTGACACTGCTGGGAAGAGATGATACTGTAGAAGCATCACTCTCCTATTGTTTTACAGTAGCTATGGGACAAACAGCCAGTCTACATTTAAATCAATCAGTTGTAATGTATTAAATTTGATACTGTTAATTTTAAAAAATGTTTCTGGAGAAACACACGACGTCAGATTTTCTATAGAAAAGTTGTGGGTGGTCAGACAATTAGGCCTTGGCTATGTGACTAGCGTAACTCAAATGGATGTAGCTTAGATCTACTTACCATGGGGTCCACACTACAGGATGTCGACTCCCCTTCTCTCCTCCATCAGGTGGAGCACAGGAGGCAATGGGAGAGCGATAGGCGGTCGATTTAGCGGGTCTAGTGAAGACCCACTACATTGACCACCAATGCATCAAGCGCTGCAAGCCCTCAGCAACGTGAATGCTTTGATACAACTTTTCACATCGATACCCATGTCCTATGAAAATAATTAAGACGCGATGTTGTGCTGTCATCTCAGGATTCTGTTGGGGTTTATTTTACCACCAGGAACCCTCAGTAAAAAAAATACAGCCTTGTTTTTTGGGGAAAAAATCAACCTAGCTGCCAAAGCAATTTCAAAGATGAAATTCTTACCAGGCCTCCTTGGTGTCTGCTAAATTAGTTCTGTATACATATTGTTACACAGAATGTTTCTGGGAATTTCAGGTTTACGTTTTCCTTCAATGATTCTGATCTGAGCAGTGACATAATCTTAACATAGTTCTGGTTAAAACTTAACGCCTCCCTTTAAAAAAAACAACTTTCCAAGAAAGTTTTGGGACAAAGTGCAGCCTTACTTAGCCATGTCAGTCTATCAAATGAACAATAAATACAAGTATTAGCTATTGGGTGGTGTAGACAAGAAAGAAAACAACATTGCCATAGTCTGTTGAAGTGTATTCTGTACCTGCCAACCAGGTGCCTGTGGTTTGTTGTAGTGTACTATCAATTGAATAGATGGTGGTGTTATGGTAATAGCAATTGAGTTCGTGGCAGGTGGTACAGGGATGGAGAACTCCCACACATTTAAAATGTTACCAGGGGGGAGGGGAAAGAGTTACATGCCACCAAAAAAAAAAAAAAAAAAAAAAAAAAGGCTAATTTACAAATATTACTCAGACTCTCATTTAAGAGCTCAGAAATGCCTCTGTCCACACAAGACACTGAGCAGCTGAATTTTTCGTTTTAAAAACATCACTTTCAGTAACAAAAGTACAAAAAATGGTTCAGAGAGAAAGCTAGTTTTAATTTCACTATTTCTGTGACTAACTCTTGCCACTTTGCCCCCATCTTTATGGAATGATAGTTTGCTTCCTAGGTGAGACACGTAACGGAATTGCCAACTCAACCTTAACTAGAGCCTGTGAATGTGCAGATAGACTATAAATATAGTTCTGCAGAAACACGAGTGAGGGGACCAGAGTCGGGTGGGACTGGAATTAACCCATGCGATAGAAAAAGCTAACATTTGCCATACATCTAGTATCCAGTTTATGGCAGTAACAGTAATAATTATGACCTAAGTATTTTTCTTTTTACAGGATACTACTTCATCTCTGCCCTACCTGAGACCATGAAAGTCTGCAGTATGTCCCTGGAATGAAAATACTGAAATAACAGGTACTAAGAAAACAACCAAGACTGACGTGTAGTGAAACTTGCGACCATCAGAGAGGAGAGGAGAGGGCAGGATTAGCTCCTCTCCAGTGTAACAGAACCAGGCATGATACATTTCTTTGTAGTATTTTCCCGTGTGCATTTAGCAAACCCCTGACCAGTCAGCACTCCACGGCTGCAGCAAGTGCCTCTTACTTGCTGATGCTACTGGCACATTTGTCTACTGAAACAAGACCACCAGATTGGGGAGGGTGTGGGGGTGAGCAGAGAGGACTAGAACTATGCAGAGGGAGAGGGGCATAGTGTAAGAGAACCCCTGCTTTGCTGCTCTAAGACCTCATGGTACCACAGTACCCATCATTGCCTTTTCCTACTGCTTTCAGAGGGCAGCCAGACAGGTAGCTGATGCATTGGTCCAGTCACTCTTTGTTAAATAAATAAGGTACAGTTAGACATCCATAAGTTAATTCCTCAGCAGTTTGTTTTCCTTATGTCTTTGGGGCCAGAGAGTGTGCTCCCTCCGGTCAGTCTGATTTTAAAAATTAAAAATACCAGTCTTCCTTTGGCTTCCTCTTCTCAGTACAGTGGTCACAACTGAGCAGACAAAGGGCAGCTCTGAGCCTTTTGTCACAGGAAAAGGAAGAGGGCGGGAAACGGCTCCTCTTATGTTGAAGGAGGCGAGTCCATTGTTGAAAGAATACGCACGATCTCAGCTCGCTGGGTAGGGGATATGTGCTGGGTCATGTGGACGATGGAATCCATGGCAACCTCAGGATTGGCCTGCACCAAGCTGGAAAAACAAGAGGGTTAGTTAGCAACAGCACCCATCTCATCCCAGCCCCTTCCTCCAGGCCCAACTTGTAAATATGTGGAGATATGCCAATTTCATAGAGTTGGAAGGACCTTGAAAGGTCATCAAGTCCAGTCCCCTGCCTTCACTAGCAGGACCAAGTACTGTCCCTAAGATTTTTGCCCCAGATCCCTAAATGGCCCCCTCAACGATTGAACTCACAACCCTGGGTTTAGCAGGCCAATGCTCCAACCACTGAGCTATCCCTTCTCCTGCTTCAACTTGGCAGACAAATTTAGCAAACATTTTCACCTGCTCTCAGTCCCTGCTCTAAAGGGTCATTGAAATAGAGGCTCTTTAAAAGTGTCTGGACAAGCCAGCAAGAGGTTGATGATGAACTGAGCTCAAGCAGAGCTTAGATTAACTAAAGAGGACAGTGTCTCAGCACCAAGCAATGCACAGTTCTAGCACAGACGCAGAAGGGAGTTGTACATGTGAGGGCCAGAGTGGGTGGAAATCTCACTGATAGTTTACTCTTAGGACATTCTTCCTCTTGCACCACTCAGGGCAGTGTCAAGGATTGTAATGAGTAGAAAGGAGGATGCGAGTAGGGCACTCCCTGATCCAGAAGGCTGCTCACAAGCGTACCTTCTCTTTCCCAGAAATACCGTCACGTGATTTAAAGAGCTGTCTGCCTCCATCTCAGTCATTTCATGTGCACTCACTGATTGTTACCTCACGTTCCCCTCTAACTCTGTGTTTTGGGGAAAGGCTGCAAGTCTCTGGAGGTTTCCAGTCTATAATAAAGTTGCATTTTGGTACCTAACACACGAGAAAAGTGTCAACATTTGGATTACACTGGGTCCTGTGTACTGTGTCCTGCTGCATGATCTTTGAAAATTAATCAGAACAAAAGGGACATTAGAAGCTGGGTCCAGTTTCCCCAGAGAAAAGCTAGGGTGGGAGGCAGCCAGCATATTCTGTACTAGTGTACTTGCGCAGCAGACGGGAACAGAGAACTCATCCTTTACGAGGAGTTCTGTTTCTCAGTCTCACCCTAAACATATCCAAGAAGGCCTGCAGCAACACTGCACCCTATTAAATATCTGCTAAGCCTTTAACAGGAGACAATAAGGTAGTGTAGCTCAGATTTCCTCACTCACATTCATGCAGACAACGGAACCACTTTAATTTTCCTTTATTTGTATCAATATGGGGAACCCCACAAGTATTAACCCGATTTACTGTGGCTTCCATGACCTTGTTTCAGCGACGTGTGCTCTTAATATCAGTGGGATTGAAGCTTTGCTGAAGGAGGGCCTTTGAGCCGAGTGGCTTTCACGGCCTACAGGCCCCTTGAACTCAACAGTAAAAATGTATTGTAAAAACAATGTCACGTTTAGGTTTTGCGTTCATATAAAGTTGATTGGTGACAAGTAAAAACATTTAAGGTTAGATTTCTAAAATTTGCTCAGTTTTAACCATCTAAAGCTAAGTGCATTTATTTAAAAAACAAAACAAAACTTGATTTCAACCTCACCCTGGCCCTTTAAACACCTCACAAAGTCACTGGCATTCTGAAACTGCAGTGAGGAGGGCCATATAATTACCTGGAGCAACTGAGACCTCGGTGGCCAAATTCTAGTTGCTTTGTTCTTCTTGCCTATACTAGGGCTCCCTGTCCCAAAATTTCCCACTGCTGCATCTCCAGACTTTGTCCGAGAAGGGATAGATGACACAATAGTCCTCTGCATTAATACTGGCATTGTTACTATATCCTCAGAGCTGCAATGGTTAGCAACAGTGGAAAATTTTAGGGGAAAAAAATCCCTCATGTAGTCACAGCCCACCATTGGAAGTAGAGGGAGCTTTTCTACTTACTAAAGTGGGGGTGAGGATTTAGTCCTAGAGCTCTGCCTTATTGTGGGACAGCAAGCAGTTGGCTTACCTGCGTATTTGTTTGAGTATGTAGTCTCTGGAGATGTATTTGATGTTTTCATCCACAACTGAGCGAATGCCGTCTTCTTCCGTGAGCTGTTTCTCCAGCCACTCCACTAGATCCTTATTGTTATCCCATAAGTAAGCCTGCAAACAAACAGCCAGTGTCGCTGAAATGGTTCCAGCATGTGCACTGGGGTCCTAGGGATCGTCCACTGACAGATTGCACTATCCTGCTCCCCACGCTACCATTTCTGAGATTTAATTAGCAATTACTGGCAACAGTGGGTAAAATATTAGGCAGAAGATCCTTTGTGATTTCCTGGTGCAGTTAACTTTTATGGCAATGGAATGCAACTAACAATTAGCAGAAGTTAGCGAGTGATGTACGTGTCCTGTATCGCCTGCCTTAAAATGTGATTAAATGGCAGTAGCTCCACCGATTAACACACTTATTTACTCTAACACGTGCCTCTGCGCAGAGGGCTGGTGACCTCTTTCTCACCAGGCAATGGAATGACCAACTTTACCCACAATTGCCAAAAGCCCCTTCGACCATCTCTATTGTACGCTCAGGGCCCGTTCCCTGGAGCTTTCACAGAGGTCTCCTTTCAGCGACAGGACCGGTCTAGCGCAATTATCGGCCACGCATCCATCATCCCCTATACACAAGTAGGCAAACCTGCTCTTACTGATATAAAGGCACCAGCGTACTTGTTGTCTCTGCTGTATTTAGTGCTAAGCGGGGAGGGGCTGCGTGTTCTTTTTATAGTTATATTTGAAGTCGCAGCAAGTTTAGGAGAAAGTGAGATTCTCCCAAACGTGGCTAGAGCCACACCCAGCTCTGCCAAATGCCCCACTGCCAGTATTCGGGCACTTGGCTTCTCTGGAGAAGAGCATCTGTTGTGCCAGATTATGGAATGGTTTGGGGATACGGGAAATAGTCACAAAGAAATATGCTGAGTCCACCAAGATACCCAAAGTGTGTTCCATTAGCTCCCTGCATTTAGCTACTCCTCATCGCCCTTGAAAAACCTCAACAGTTTTACTTTCCTTTTTTTTTTTTTGTTAAAGAAAGAACGGCTCCTTAAATAGACTTGGCACCTACAAAACCAAACCCCTTTATTACCCACATGCTGCCAAGTCAAAGCGGCAGTTTACAAGGGAAAGGAATTTTTCCCCAGGTCAGAGTGACAGAGACGCTGGAGAGTTTTCACCTTCCTCTTTAGCATGGGGCCATTTACTGGTTTGAACTGGAGTAAATGGTGGATTCTCTGTAATCTGATGTCCTCAAGTAATGATTTAAGGACATCAGTAACTCAGCCAGAGATTACGGGTCTATGACAGGAGTGGGTGGGTTGCCTGTGGTGTGCAGGAGGTCAGACTAGAGGATCATGATGGCCCCTAGTGGAAGTCTAAGAGAAAGTGAACATGTCACTACAGCACTTTGTCAGTCCTCTAACAAGTCTTGAGTCCATAACCAACCAGGAAACCTACCCCCCATTTTAGTGGATGTGAGTATAACACAACAGGTCAAGGTGTCTACAACCATGAAAAGCCTCAGCAACAAATCACTTTTTTTTTGGCGCAAGATCATTTAGCCTGATATTTGCTAGGTAGTTGACTATATAATAATTCAGGAGTGTGTTAGATGCCTAATCGCCTTCTCGCTCCTCTTTTTTCCTCTCATTTTCTTTACAAATCATTTAAGAATCGTTTTGTTAATGGTTTCCGGAAAAACCAAGTACCACCATTAGCGCTCATTCATATTTATGTCATTTGATGTGGGTAATTAAACACAAAGCTCGTCATTTAAAGGTGCACTATCCTTCGCTGTTATCACTACGAAGTCAACGTCAGAATGACAATGAGCTCAACACACTAATTTAAGAGGTGAGTGCATTAAAAAAAAACACCACCTCTCAGTGGCTCTGGGGTTGGAAACATCATTGCCTCTTGCTTGAATACTTCACAAAGCCAAATAAGCATCATGACAATTCCTACTGTAGAGCAGGTCATGTAATGTTACTGGGGTAAAAGCACAGGGGAAAAAATGTTTCAAACAATGCTAAACTGCTTCAGCACTCAAGAGTAGCCCATACTGGGTATTTTAAAACAGGCACCATACTGCCACTTCCATGTCCCCAGCATTTGCTTTCCGCTCGCCAGGGATTTGGTCTCTGATTCACGACAGAAGAAACCCCAGGCCTGAGCCCTGGAGACAAAAGTGTAAGGCTACCAGTCAGTTTTAAAAAGGAGGACCTTATTAATGAGTTAGGGTAATCCATCAGCTAGGCACATATCTGGTGCTCACCACCAGGGTGGACACACATTCCAGACGTGGAGCAGGTTTTCAAGAGCATGTCATGTTTAAACGTTATTGGGCATCCAAGCCGAAAAAAATCATAGAAAGGGCCCTCACGTCTTGCCTGCGGCATTTGCATGTTGTTGGTAGGACTGTAGTTACCGGCCTTCAAATCTTGCTAGAGATACTGAGCAACGGCTACTTAGTTCAACTCCTGCTTGGGTCTTCCTGAACTCTCTGGGTAGGTCAGGTCCACCCCTGCAATGACTTCAAAGTCACGGTCCTAATCTATGAAGCCATCAACAGGCCGAGACCTATCTCCCTCCTAGCCTGTCGTACCACCTGGGCCGTGTGACCATGTCTGAGTGTTTCTGCCCTCTGACCACGCTGTAGGTGACAGGAGCAGGTCTATAAAGAGCAGCCTGCAGTTAGGTTACTGACACACCACAGCTGATAAGAGAAAACTGCCACCACCACCTTCAGGCAGCACTTGACAAGCGCACATTATCAGTCAGACATACGGAGTCACGCAACAGTCCAGGATCTTCTAGCAGGCCCTGTCAACAATGGCGGTTTGATAGAGCTTGGGGCATTTTGTTCCTAAAATGAGGGTGCTGCCTCCTGCCCCAAGCGCCAGCCCCAGCGTAGCTGTGAGCACCTCTGCAACAAGGACATGCAAATGCTACATGAGATGGTCTCCGCTGCATGCGACTGTGACAGTGACTTGTGTAGCAACAGCGCATTGAACACCTCAGAGACAGATTCTGAGGGGCAGTAGAAATGTTTCAAGTGTCTGCAAATTACTGTGCTTATTTTTGTGAGTAAACATCGCTCACAGGGGTGTTGCATTAGGCATGCAGTGGCTCATAGTTATATGGAGGGGTTACATAAGAGTACATAGGTTAACCGTGTTATTCACACAATATAGTCATACCAGACATGCTACAGCCTTTGGACTAAGAGTCATTACGGCTTTTTATGTAGTGTTCACGTATTCAGTGATAGCAAGAAGATAACAACAGTGGTGCCCTGCGTGCTTTAGACTTAGGGCTCCGGCCAAGAGGATAAAATTGAAAATATATGTTTTACAATTAAGAGGTAGGGGGTCGTATTTTCAGCATAACTTTATAAAAATAGGAGACAAATTTTTTTCTCAAATCAGTCCATGCTGGAAATAATGACAAATAGTTTGATGTATTCCCTGGTACAAGGAAGCTCATACTGTCGTATGACTACAGACTTGTGTGATTTCCCAAACTTTCCAAAACAGTACTATTTTGAGTACAGAGTTACATTATCAATTGTCGGTAAAAACTTTCTGCCAATTTTGGTCAAAATTAGACTGTTTCTTTGAGTGACGGCCCTTTTTATGATCTTTTCGGATTGGATGCCCAATAATGTTGAAACATTACATGCTATCGAAAACCTGCACCACTGTGATGACCAACAGATGTGTGCCTAACACGTGCTAGCAATGATATTTTGCTAGCCCAAAATGGGTTCTGGGCTGGTAGATTGTGTGTTTTATGGGTCTCTTTGCCTAAAGGAAAAGTTTTCGGAACTCACCGGAGTGTTGGGGCAGATGAATACGCTTGTTTGCAAAATATTAACATTGCTGCAGAAACAGTAAAATATCCTCAGTATAATAGCTACCTGTCTCTGAGTGAAAATGCTTTTTCTCTCATTTTCCACATAGCCTGCAACTACGGGAGGTTTTCCCACCACCATTGCAGCGTGGTCTCTTGCCCTCTCACCTAAGGTTAGGATTTGAGCCGAGACCCTGTTGCCCTCTGAGTGAATTTCATACTTCTAGAGCAACACGCTTGCTGCGAGTATGGTTTACTCTTTGCTCACAAGGTAATTTATTGATATGAAAAAGAAAAAGTTAACAGACACATCCAGCCCGACAAGCTTCATGTCTGTTCCTTAATCTTGTATCAATTTCCTAAGCCCGTGGAATTCTGTGCAAGTTTTTCCCATTCCACAACCCACAAATGCTCTCTCTTTTCCTGGGTTGACACAAATATCACCCCAGGGGGTGCAACCCAGCACTTACGAGCCACCCTATAGTAACAAACCACTGCCTCGGAGGTGCAGACCAGTATGCATGAGCAACCTCACAAAGTAAGTCAACCATCACAGGCTAGCACACGTACATATAATAAAGCAGGGGCCGTATATGCCTGTGCTCATGAGCAACCCTACAACGAACCAATAGGCATCCAGTGGGGTGGGGGTAAGTGGTAAGGCTTCTGGGGTACTGCTATATTTGTTGAGTATGAATAACACTTGCCGTGTTCAGTATCAGGCTGAGATCAGGGCCTTACAGGGTCGCAGTGGGATTGTTTCTAAGCACTATGCATCTAGTTATCTCACAACAGTGATGTCACGTGAGCTTCCACATTTTGCATATTTCATTATTAGTTTAAACTTGCTAGTTTTTGCTCTTTGCTTCTGCTGCTAGACGTGAAAGACATGCCTACTGCATACAAAGTAGGGCGCTTATGAGGATTTCAGGGGAAGGGGAAAAAAAAAACCCGGTAAATGCCTTTTGGTTTGCAGACCTGCGTAAAGCTAGATTTACCCAAGAATCCCAAAGCTTTTAGTTTAGGAGAATATTTAATACTCTTATTAATCATTTTTAATCCGTTTGCTTTTAATTAAGAAACAGCATGATGCTTTCCTATCAACATATGCCAGGGAGCAGATTAATTGTGGCTTAAGATAACTCTCCTTGATTGGTGTAATGTATTAGCTAACAAGATGCCCGCTTCTAAAGATGCTCAGACACTACCTTGGAAAGCCTGCTGCCCTCCGGAGAAAACTTCTTTTCGCCTCCCCTTTTAGAGCCCCAGAGAGTGTTTGAGATTTTTATTTTTAAAGTCTCAGACAGGAGCTTCAGAGATTTTTTTTCAAAGATTGCCCACTTCAGAATTCAGGCACAATTAAAAAAAAAAAAAAAAGAGGAAAGAAAGAAAAACTAACAGCAAATCGATCAGATGAAATAAAGCCAATGGGCTGGAACATGAAAGAGTTACTGTTCGGAAGCTGCCTGAACTCTCTCTCACCACCTCTCTCTATCACCTTTAGCAGCCTGTTAAGGAGAAGCAGCCTTATGGACAGCCCCAGAGGAAGTCTGAGACACCACTGGACGGCTTTCCTAGTTTGCAAGAAGTAGGATGGCCTGATCAAACGGGGAAGGGTGCCAGACCGGCACATCACTCCTTTGGAAAAAATCAACAACTGCATCAAGATAACAGATCCCTTCCCAATACTGCTGGCACAGTGCAAAATTTCGGACATTATTCAGTGCTACCCTTTCCTCCCACCCCCCATCCAAACTTCTACATCAGAGGCTCAGAAGGGGACTGCTCCACAGAGCTGGAAGTGGTCTTCCTTACCAGGCTCTGGTGACGGATAGAAACACACTGTGCAATGAAGGTAGAACGGCATCACAATGACTTGGCCTCTCTTTGCCTTGTGCATCCTTCTCTAAGATGGGAATGTCAGCCCAGGCTTTGTGCGGTTTTTTCAAGCATTAATGAACGTTTGTAAGGTGCTATTTAGATGCCAAATATTGTTATTCGTGTCTTAATAAGACTTGTATAAACATGACTAAAATACCAATTAATGAGTAGAGGGTACCGCAGCCACTTCTATACAGATCTCTAGATGTAAAACAAGAGAAGAATCTATTCCCACAATGCTTAACCTCAACGAGAGAGAAAGGATGATCCGGGGGTCCAGGCCACCGGGACTCAGGAGATTTGGGTTCAGCAGTTCCTGGCTATATCACAGATTGTGTGTGTGACCTTAGGGAAGTCCCTTAAGCTCTCTGTGCCTCAGTTTCCCTGTCTGTAAGACAGGGGGTAATGTCACAGCCTTTATCTTGTGTATTTAAATTGTAAGCTCTTTGGCACTCCTTTTTACTATGTGTTTGTACAGCACCAACACAATGAAGCCCTGGTTATAGTTGGTGCCTTTAGGTGCTACTTGGGTACAAGTTAATAATAGTTTTTAGTAATTTGTATCTTTTGGACTTAGTGGCCAGTTTCATTTGAAGTATTATTGAATCATGCTGCCAATAATAATCTTTTGGCTAAGTAGACAGGCTGTGCACCCGATGGGGTACATTTAATGAGACTGATACAGACAAAGCAGTAAATCGGATTTTTTGTACGGACATCACAACGTCCCCTAATAGCTGCAGCGCTCAACAGATTTTGAAATTCCAACTCTGACTTCTTATTTCCAAACCCTTTCTAAATCTCTGCACCTGAACGGCAGACAATAACGCCACACTATCTGCAAGCTGGCAATTCCAGTGGTTTCAACTACAATGCCATAACTCACCATAACTGACTTCTCCAAGGGCAACAAAAGAATGACATCACTCACTTATACTGTCACATTGTCTCAGAAATTCCTTTGGCGTTTCCTCTTCTTTTTGGGAGGAGGGATACGCCGGGGGGGGAGGACAAGAAGGGCTGAATGATGACACGAGAATTCAGAAAGGAGGAGACATTTTCCTAAAGAACAGGGAAAGCGTGGGAACATTTTTCATTGGTGAAAGGCCACTGAACTCAACTGGGTACAACCAGGGGGGAGCATGGCCTCAGGAAACGCTCTTTGCTTTACCTTTACTGTCCCCTCGACTTCCACGAACCAGCGCCGCAGCATAGCCTGGATCTGCCCATCGGTCAGCTCAGGATTGGCGTCATGAATCTTCTTCTTGACCAAGTCTTCTAGCAGAAGGCGCCGTAGTCTCCAGTAGAAGAACGTACGGGAGGTTCTCCACTCTAGAACATCCTGTGCAAGACCCAGATGGGGAAGGAGGGGAAATGAGTGAGGTCAAAAAAACCCAGAGCCATATTTAACTCCCACAGATGAAGGCAGGATCCCTGGGACCTGGCCACTGCAATCAGAGTGGGGCTCAGCGGTGGAGCAAAGTAGCAGGGCAGCGCATAGCGGATTGCTTCTGATACGCTGCCTGCGGGGGTGCGTTGGCTCACTTGGGCAGAAAATGGAGATGTAAGAGAGGAGGAATGTTGTACCCATTTGGGGTGGGAAGGAGATTGGAAGGGAGACTATCATGGGAGGGGAGACTGGGTTTGGAGGAAGGATCTGAGAGCAAAGTTTTGGTGGATCGGATGCCCGTTTAGCCTTACGTCCACCTCAGCTCACAGAGAAGCATGTGCTCCCTTAGCCCCTAGCGGGTATAAAGGCAGGGACTGGGGAAAGGCTCAGACTGGGATATGTTCAGCTAGGCTGCTTGCAAAACAAAACCACAATGGCAAAAAGTATTCTGAGTGCGGAGCTTTGAAACCACCCACCTTGTCATACTAACCCGGGCTCCTGCATCTCTGTTCTCCCCCCTCCCTTCTAAACTCTCGTCCCTTCCACAATGGGACACAGATACATCAACACAGGGCGTGCATCATGAGAAACAAGCCACCTCAGGGAAAAATCCCCAACACGTCCACATTCCAAACTTCCCCAGGGAAAACAACATTCAGACTCTGCCTTTGGAAAGCGATCAGGGCGACGAACTCAGCCAAGGTTAAAGCGCCGACAATGGAGCTGGACTTTACTATTCTGCTATAGCCCATCTGTTCTACTCACTGCTCCAACAGGGTCACCCAAAGACCACAGAGTGCATCCATTTAGTGTCTTTACTGCCTACCTATCCACCTGCGAATGAAGAGCTTGCCCTGGCAAGGGAAGTGTCTGGTGAGTTTTTTCATACATCAGCTGGTTGCAGGCCGACACATGAAAGCGTAGGACCACAAAACAGTAGGCCTAGGTAAGGGTGCTGGAAAGCACAATTAGTACTAGGTCGAGGAGCTGGCCCAACTCAGGCAGAGGGTGGGACTGGAGAGGGATACTGCTGTGGCAAGAATTATTGGGAGAGGGCACTTGGGTATGAGGTTTCCTGGGTGCCTGTGGGGGGCCTGAGTCTTTGATCCTGCTTTGTTCTCTCAGTAACTGGCTGGGGCTTGGAAGATTTCAGAAATAACTGCACTTGTTCATCTCAGTCTGTGACAATTTTCTTGGCTGCATTCAGCGCATGTACATGTGCTGGGCCTTTTGACAGGAATTGTAAGAAAAGATCCATTATACTTACAGTAATGACACCCTTCTCCTGCATCCGGCCTGGCGTGTCATGCAAGTCAGCAAACTGCACTGCTACCTGATGGTAAATGGGAATTAGGAATTCCTCCCGTTCCTTCAGCTTGGTCTCCAGCTCCTTCCGCTCAGCTGGGCTCAGCTCCGGGGTGCCTGGAATCAGACAAAGCTGCCCATCAGAGACCTTGGAAGGGTTAAAACAGGTGTGTACAAAGAACCCCAGCTTTGGGAGACCAACCGACCTTCTGCTTATTGTCCGTAATCATGTTACATGATCTCCACACAGTAGATTGCTTAGGTGCTTTTGCGGGGGGTGTAAGATTTCCTCTCTGGACTGGCGCTTTGGCTTTTGGTTTCCCAGAGGAGCGGATAATAAGCTATGTTCTTTAACGTGACATTTTTAGTCCATGAGGGACTTTGGACTGCCTAGCGTTTCACAACACACAATCCATAGTGCATTCTTCTTCTCTGCTTCTTTGTTCGGCTTTCTCTTTACGGCTATTCCCCAGCCCCTCTCCAACAACGCATCTTCCCAGAACTCCTGTGACTACTAAGGCTGTGTGTTCAGGCTCAGGACTGGGAAGCTGGGAGTTCTACGTTCTAACCCCAGCTCTGCGATGACTTGCTGGGTGGCCTCGGGGCTCAGTTTTCCGTGTGCGAAATGAGGACAATACTAATCTACCTACTTCACCAGGCAACTGCGAGGATTTGTTCGTTAACTTTGGTAAAATGAAAAATTGACATGACTACATTGTTTATTATCAGCAGGGTGACCAGATAGCAAGTGTGAAAAATCAGGACAGGGGATGGGGGGTAATAGACACCTATATAAGACAAAGCCCCAAATATCGGGACTGTCCCTATAAAATTGGGACATCTGGTCACCCTAGCCCCGTCCAAGCCCACACACAGATAAGGTAACCTCTTAAAATCATGAAATCCTAATGGCAGGTCAAAATGCCTCACATCCACAAGAGTCAGTTACTTTCTTAACTTTTCCCTGGTTTGTCATCAGTCGACACCTCTTGGAATTCTAGCTTGTACACAACCAGGGTAGCCACACCACTGAACCACACGTGGGGGGAGGAGGGGGCTGGGTGGTGAAGACTGAATGAAAACCCAGGGATGGGATGATTGTCCTCTCAAAGAACATGCATTTACTGATGGAGGAAAAGCCCAGGTCAAACCTAGTAGCTGCTTCTCCTTCCCATCTGTATCCAGAAGCAGCCAGGGACAGTGACTGTGAACGTGGGAATTCCCTATCCATATATCCTGAGGTCCCTTACAACCTTGATATTCTATGATATCTTGCTTGGATGCTGCCCATTCACCAGGTCATCTGAGCACATAAGGAGGTAATTGTTTCTCCAGAAGTGAGGTTAGGAACTAGAATCTTCTTATTGCTGAAAGTAAAGATGGGGTTGGTGGGCTTGGGTCAGCTCCCTGCACCCCATGTCTCTGGACCCTTGCAGATAACTACCGTCATCATAATGGGCCAAACCAAAAAACTGGATCTGAACAGCACCAATCTTTGGATCTGAAATCAGCAGCTGAGGTCCCCAGCTTTGCCTAAATTCCAGAGATAGCGCCTCCCGGAACCATCCAAGTGCAGTAGGTAGTTATCCCATAGATTTGGCATCTGAATGAGAAAAGGATCCTGTCTTGTTCCTTGGTGTACTGTGCAGTAACACTTAGCACTGAGCTAGCTAGCTCGCTCTCACTCACACACACCCATTGCTGGTGTGGAATATACGAGTGTGCAGGCACAGCTCTGCAGAGAAGGAAGGTGCTAACCCCTCGCACTGGAACAATCGGACTAAGGCTCTCCAGGCTGACCCAGCCATGCACCAAGCTCTACTGTCATCTAGGCCTATATTACGCTCTCCAACCTGCGAGGGTGCAGGACTCCATCAACACTGATCTCACGTGGACACTCTTGATCTCCGATTTGTACAAAACACACTCTAATTAGAGCAGTCTTCACCAGGTCACTGTGTCTGTGTTACTGACTCAGTGGGCTTTTCACCTCTGGGGCTCCTCACTGAGTAGGATGTCCAGGCCCTGACCAGAATGGCTGAAAACCATTCCTGCCAAACAGGCAACAACAAACGGCCAGGGCTTAGTGTAGATCAAACCAGGTTCCTGTCGAGGCTGCAGCTAGCGGCCTGGTTCTGGTTTGGACAGTTTGCAGCCTCCCCTGGAAAGACAGGCAGGACTAGATATTCCAGAGCACGACGGGCAGCGTCATCTACTACATGAAGGCAAACTCCTTATTGATTCCAGTATTGATGGAGCCATCTGGCAAAGACCAATCTATAATACTGGCTCAGACCATCAGCGATTAGCATCACCAGGCTGGGTTTCAACTCCCGTTCTTTCAAATGTAACAGCATTCCCACCGAGATTTCCTTTCACTTTTACATGCACCTCCATTAGGCCTCATCGACACCTGGCAGTTTTGAGGCTCTGATAAACGCTCCTGCAATGTTCCCTAGAAATGGCTGGAAAATGGTACTGCTTGATCTACACCGGCCAGTCAAACTACACTAGCAAGAAACCTTTCTAAACCAAGTGACAGAAAGCGTCTGCTAACATGATTTAAATGCCAATGAATTAAGCCACGATTTAGGTGACATACTGACAGGATTTATCCCCATAAATTAACAATGTCTCAACAGAGTGTTTTAGTTTTCTAAAACTACAGACAAAATGAATGTCTAATGCAAACACACACACACACACTTTACACTTTCCTAGCATTTGTTTCCTACTTGTAACTATCAGTTTTCACAGTCTCACTACAGAGGCGGCACAAGTTACATTCAGATATTGCAAAAGGTCACAAAACACTGTACTCATTTAAGTTACTTGCGGTCAGTCAAGGCACACTGTCGAGCGAGAGATCCCGTATGAACTTGGAGGATATGACGACAAATGTGTCAAAATGACACTGTCCCGTCGAGCTCGTTATTTGTTGTTTAATTTTAGAAGTTTTGCGCTCAAAATGAAATGATGTTGCTTTAAACGAAATAATATTAAAACGTTTGGACTAATGTAGCCTTGTGAAAGAAACCGGAAGAACTAACTTGAGCAAGGCATAAGGTGGGCTAGGATTCGGCCCCGACCGCTCTGCCAACGTTCCTACAGATTGGCTTGCAGCATCCCATTGCTGATTCCAGTCTCATACAAAGCGCGAGAGCCGTGAGGTGGCTTTGCACTGTGTATTAATGGAGACCAGGATTCAACCAAACTCATTTTCAACTGAGACCTCAAAAGCGTCTCTCTCCTCCCCCCAGAGAATGACTTGTTAAAATAATTCCTCAAAGCAACCACTCCACCATGGGACTGAGAACCTGAATTCTCCCCTGCTCAGTCAATGAGCCACAATTAGCCTAGGTGTAAGCAGGGGCAGCTCCTTTGACGTTGCACTCACTTACTGCAGGGCAAGGCTGGCCCCAAACCTAGTGCTAGGAGAGCAGGTTAATTCTCTCCCACGGCCACACAAAGACACACACAATAGGCGCTTGTGCAGAGGCAGGGGACTGAACGCCAGTCTCGGTTCGCTTTGAGCACAGAGCGCAATCTGAGCCCAATTACATGCTACCAGCTGAAATGTGGAGGTTTTAACCTCCCACCTACACTGGGGCCTGGGCAGAGGCTGTGAAGCTCCTGTTGTATGTTCACAGCTTTAGATGGTGGGGGGTTTAAACGTAGGTTCCTGGCAATCTGAAGCCAGGTCATGTATAAGTCTCACTCAAAGCCCTAGTAAACAATGATCCTCCTTTGCACTCCTATAGACCTTACCCCCCTACAAGGAAAAGGCTTTGCAAACGTTAATTAATTTCACCTTGCAATGCCCCTGGGAGATATGCAAGCACCATTATTCTCATTGTACAGAGCAGAACGAGGTTAAGTGACTTACCTAGTAACATAGAAGAGCCTGGAATAAAAGCCAGGAGACTTGACTGTCAGCCCCCTTTCTCTAGCCACCAGACAACATTCCTTTCCTTATTGTTGGCGTCTCCTCTAATATTGTCGCTACTCTGTTGGGCCCTATGTGAATGCCACCAGCTTTTTGCTTGTTATTGTTTGTGAAGCAATGTCAATGGGATTAAATGCAATGAAAGGAGATCAGCTATTGTCAGGCTGTCATGCTTGCTGGGTGGTGTGGCAGGTGACCGTCACACCTCTGGTCCATACACTGCCACGTAAACGGTCCTGTTCGAAAGGGCCAGGGTCTGGAATCAAACTGGAGAAGCAGAGTGCGGCTGCGAACGCAGCCAAACCGGAGTCAGCACCATGGACAGCACCACTGCTCTGAGCAAGGTTGGAGCCGTATTCAAAGCTCATGTTGCCTTCGATATGTTTTGAATCAGGCCCTTACTGAATTCTGCAGACGGACACGTGTTTATATTGTTTATATTATATTGGATTTTAAAACGTCTCTGGCCAGATCAGCATGGTTTTCAATATTATGCCGTCACACAGCGAGACTTTTAAGACAAGTTCAGACTGTGTCCCCGCTTCATAAAATTGCAGGTCACGTATACAGTAATTTTTTCAGATCAGGTATTAGTTTTTTAAATGGCCTCCAATGTAAGCCTGTTCAATGATGGTGGGGAGGTTTTAATGACGATGCACTGGTGTTTTATAGCTGAAGAATCTAAAAAAGAATTGTTTTAAGTTCATGTTTCTCTATGCACTTTAAATGGAAGCGTCTGCACTGAGCCAGCAACGCTCATGTATTCCAGGCTGTCTGCCACTCTTTTGTACAGACAAACCAGCTAGGCCCAGTAATGATTTAGGTGAGATTAACAAATATGTCAATGTCTATTTTCTGCTTAATTTAAAAGCAGCGTCTATAAAGATTTTTGACTTCTGAACCCTGTTTTCCTGAAAGAAAGAAGGTAACAATGAGGAGGGGGGGATAAAGAGTGATTATCCTATCATTGATCGTTTGTCAGGAGCATTTCTTATTCACTGGCTATTGTAAAAAGCTAAGCTCTCGATCAATCCTGTAAGCCCCCTGTACAATTAAATATCTTGGAATGGGTTTCTTTCTTTTCTAGCCACATCTTGAAACCTCGGGGTTTTTCAGAAAGCCAGGGCGTTATTTATTTATTTTTATTTCACAGAAAGAGAAGTCTCCATCCAAGAATCTTACCCCAGCAAGAAAGCTGGTACAAAAACAAAAGTCAGGTTCTTCTTTTGCTCTAAGGAAACAGCTGAATTACCAAAGAATAGTTAATCAAAGTGTCAAATTTAAAATGATTATGATAGCTCTCAAATGGTGTTTTACATCACTAGATCCCAAAGCGCTTTACCTAGAAGGTCAGTCGCATTATCCCCACTTTTTAGAGATAGTGTAACTGAGGCATAGGGAGAAGTGACTTGCCCACGACCAACCAGCAGGTAGAGCTAGGAAGAGAACTTAGGTCTCCCGAGGCCCAGTCTGGTGCTGTCCACTAGGTCACTGCCTCCCATTATAGATCGGTGCGTATGGAGATCAGTTACCAATAGATGTATACACTAAAGAAGAAACATTCTAAAACTGTTCTACTTAAAGGCAAATACATATAGTACAGCAGCTCTCGATGGGCAGGTGGTGTATGAAGCTATCAACACTAAGAAGATTTGAAGGGGTTGAAGGAAGGGAAGAAAAATACTGCAATGTAAAGTCATAAAATTAATTTCGGAGTCTTGATGAAGAGGTATATTAGCTGTGGCACCAGGGCCAGTGATGGCAGGTGAGCTGTACAAAATTACTAAAGATTTAATTTAAGATTTAAAAGAAGGGAGTTTGTGACTTTCATAAGCGGGCAGGGGATGCAGGACACTGTCCTAACAGAGAGCCTGGGGCTATTCTGTTTGCACTGGGTTTTGTGCCATGAAATCGTGAATGAGAGTTTGGGCTTGGATTTGCAGATTACTTTAGTTTTTGACCCTGTGTGGGTGTGTACATATTTATATATATTTATAAATAAAACACAGAGATGTGTATATATAATTGTGTGTGTGTGACCACACCAGTTGGATATCCCAGTGTTGGACATGTAAAGATGTTACTGTTTTGTAGCCTTTATCTTCTAATAGTAGCAACAATTACAACAAGACGTTATAATTCTACATCATCTTTTGTCCATCTATACCAAGGTGCTTTAAAACTAGCTTGACAATCACCGCTGTGAGTACTACAGAAGCCACGCTGAAATACAGAGGGTAAGTAACTTTTCCCAAAGTTTGTCAGGGTGAAGGTCTTGCACAAAGCCCTCCACACATGGATGGAATAGCTGTGAGAGCGACCTCTGTCTCCCATCCTCCATGCTGGGGAGGTAAGCGTCACCCTGGCTCCAAGTATGCCAACATGGAAGAAAGCAGTTGGGTGGTCTGAGAATTAAGTAGCACAGGGGCACTGGTTCCTACTCCAACAATGGGCTGGAGCAGTGATCACACAGGAGCTGTGCTACAGCCCACGGCATGCCCCCAGGTTGCGGGGGGGTGTATCTTCTGTCCCCCAGCCCTTCTTAGTTTCCTGCACAAAGCCTGTTTACTTTGATTGTGTGTCCACATGCATGTGAGTTTCACCCACAGTGAGTTAGTGGCAGAGCTGGGAATATTAACCGGAAAACCAATTGCGTGATCACTAGACTGCATTCATGGGAAGTGGGACTGGACATGGGAAATGTGGGAGGCAGGGCACCCCACTGCAGTGGGGCTGGCACTCTGCAAATAAAAAATGAGTATCACAGCATCATGTTTCGCAAAACGATAGGAATGAATAAGCTAAAAGCCTCCATTCAAATGCAACACAAACAAGTAAGGAAAAACTGGTTATTAACTCGGAATAGGAAATACTTGCCCCAAAACAAAAGAGGTAAATATTGTCTGGACTCTGTGAACCAGACAGACGGAGCCCTGACAAACGTACACTACTTCACCGGAGTATTCCTCTGCTCTCCACACCCACGCTGGGAACAGAAAGGCTCACCCAACTTTGAGCACCACCGTGCTAAGATCTTACCACTATACTGCGTAAGGAGCTAGCTATATTTAAAAGCATTGGGTACTCTTTGGGTCATGGACCATCTTTTTGTTATTTGTAGGCATGGTACCTGGCAGATTGGGGTCCCAATCCCTGACTGAGGCTTCTAGGGGCGACCACAACAGTTAACTAAACAAGGCCTTTATAAACTCCGAGATTGAAGGATAGCCTGCTTCTATCCATTGCACAGGGATAGGTGTGCGTGCTTTATAGTTTGCGATCAGAGAGGAAGACTTCAGAGAAGTTGCCCTCGCTGTGCAGACTAATGGTAAAGCCTCGGTAATAAATCTATTGGGAGACCTCTCCTGTAAAGTGCTCGGATATTGAATATCAATTTATACTCCTCTCCAAAAGTTAAGGGAAGAAATCTCAGTCGAGAAAGCAACGTCTAAACTCTTTTGATTTGTGCCCCATTAAACAGAGAACCTCTTTTGGAGTAACAAGCCAATGCTTCAGCTCTTCCCTCCCATGTATACGTCTCAGAGAGAGCCACTGACAGGCACAGTGTCCTGTAGTGATTACAACCTGCTAGAATGTCAGGGCTCAGGCTGCCTTTAATAAAGTTCCTGCCAGATGGAAATGGCTCAGCGGGACCACGAATCACGGCTTCCCATAACATTTAGTAGCAAAGTGCTTTTTTTAAATATGACCGGTTTAACAGGTTAGACAAAATGACTTCAAGAAATGTTATTGTCGCTTCCCTCTGATTGCAGAAAGCTGGGCAGCTTCTGAATCAATCTGATGGTTTACGGTTTCTCAGCTATTAATATGGGGGATTTTCCCCTCCGCCCTCAATGCGCAGCCTCGCACGGTAATGCTTCTCTACTTGCTTCCCATCGCCTCTCTCATACGCCAGCAAAGATGTGGGCAACAGCCCAACCTCCAGGCTTCTCACCCAGCGCCTGGCTGAGGCAGAACCTCACTCACTTTAAGGCCGCTTGACCCCACCAGAGTGGGGTAAAGTGGCCTTGGTGTAAATGAGACTCCTACTGATAATATCTTCACTGAGCAAAACACACTCAGCCCAGGTCTACACTAGAAGTGGGGGATCGACCTAAGATACGCAACTTCAGCTATAGGTATAGCGTAGCTGAAGTCGACATATCTTAGGTCGACTTACCACAGTGGCGTCTCTACTGCTGCCACTCCCCCATCGACTCCGCTTCCGCCTCCCGCAGCGGTGGAGTTCCAGAGAGAACGCTCAGGGATCGATTTATCGCGTCTACAGTAGACGCGATAAATCGACCCCCGATAGATCAATTGCTACCCGCCAATTCGGCGGGTAGTGTAGACATACCCTCAGTATCATAAAACAGCATCTCACCATGCCGAGTCTGGACGAAAACAAGTGAAGCCCTCTACACAGTGGCTAGACCGACCCCCTACCAATCCAGGAGGGCACGGCTCCACTTGTCTCCAGGCCAAAGTCGAATGGATCCCAGGAGGACCACTGACTAACCCCGGCCCGGTGAACGGAAGCCCTTCTCTGCCGGCAGCCTCAGGCTTTGGGAAACCAGCAAGGGAGCTTTTCCTTTGGTTCCTGAATTCAAATTTAGTCCCACTCATGAACGGGGGTCTGGGAAATAAACCTAGGACTGGTGATTTTTAAGGGTGTTTTGTACAACAAATACTAGTCTACAGAAGAGCACTAACACGCTCGCCACTGGCAACGCAGAGATGAGTGCGCTCACCTCTCCGAGTGTTAAAATGACCACGCTGAAGTTTTTTTTGAGGCAAATACATTAGTACAGCAGCTCTTGATGGCTGGCGTCTGATGTCTCCTATTTAACCACACAACAGATTCAGCAACTGTGCAAGCTTCTCCCATGCGGCCCTGCCAGCATGCCTCACCTCTGACCTGCAGGGAGCAGGTCTAAAGGCCTATTCAAGTATGTGGCAAAGCAGGTTTTTTGCGTGCAGATTTTTTTTTTTAAATGTGTCTGCTTGCAACCACTTCTCTAAATAGTCAAAAGATGCAATGTGAAATACCAGTGAAGGTTGTGGATGCTCAAGAGATTGGTCAGAAATGTCATTCTGCAATTGCAATACACAAAAAGGTTTTATTCTGCTACAGTTCAACTATTCTTGTTCCTAAGGACTTGCATTAGGATCAAGTAAACTAGCAGACATGAAGCACCACTACCAGCCAAAATCACCTGTGATGCACGTTAACACACTCACAAGCACTAACTTGGACTTGCTGTGGCGTTAAATACAGGACATCTGAGGACAAAAGGGATGGGATGGGCCTCAAAGCCCGGGAATTGCACAGCATCTAACACTATAATCTTTCAATAGATTATTGACCAACAGCAGTGACATTAATATACAATCCTCTGCAACCAATCCCCACCCACATCCTGAGATCTTTCAAAACATCATTATTTAAAATTAAAATATAGCAAATAACATCAAAACAGAACTTGGAAGAAATAATAGGCTGTAGGACCATATACAAAGTGCAAAATACAAACAGCCTTCCCCTCCCCCCAAATTGGTATCAAATGTTCCATAAAAATCGTATACCTAAGAGAATTCCCCTCCAACTCTCACTTTCTAGAGAGGGAAATCCAAAGGACAGTTATCATATGGGCAGGTGTCAGGGAAGATGAAATTCTGGATTAACAGCAATTTTTTTAGCGATAGCAGCGTTTGCACACAGAACCAGTTAAAGGCAATCGGTGTACAATATTAGCAGAAAAGTGACCAATGCTGATTGCATTCCACATTTTGCAGGTGAATCTCAAGGGCAATATTTTACGTAATTATTGCTCAGGAAAATAATTGGTATTTTGGTTAATTACAACATAGAAAAAAGAATTACAGAAAAATATTTAGAGAGACAAAGAAGGTGAGGTAATATGTTCTACTGGACCAACTTCTGCTGGTAGAAGGGACACACTTTGAAGCTACACAAAGCTCTTCCTCAGGTTTGGAACCAGAGCATCTGAGCTAAATACAAAGTGGGAGAAGATTGTTAAGAATAACGAGCTCACACGCTGTAGGAGTCCACTTAAAAAGAAGTGAGCAATAAAGGGTTAGATTGTTAAGCATAAGGGGTTGTAACTTGCCTGGCGATTCCCCCAGAAATGGGCTATATGTACTTCCATTGGTCAGTTGGTTTTTCAAAAGTACATTATTAGTGAACTGGTTCAAATCAAATGCACAAATACAAAACGGGGAATAACTGGCGAGGCAGCAGTACTGCAGAAATGGACCTGGGTATTATAGTGGATCACAAATTGAACATGAGCCAACAATGTGACGTAGTTGCGAAAAAGACGTATTATTCTGGGGTGCATTAAGAGGAGTGTCAAATGAAAGACATGGGAGGTAATTGTTCAGTGAGGCTTCATCAATGCCTACTAGACTAGAGCAGGAGTATTTTACCAGGTTTGGGTGCCACACTTTTTTAAAGATCTGGACAAACTGGAGAGACTCCAGAGGAGAGCAACAAAAATGAGAAAAGGTGTAGAAAACTGACATAGAAAAGGTTAACAAACTGGGCAAGTTTAGCCTTGAGAAAAGAAGACTGAGGGGAGAACCTGACAAAAGTCTTTATAAAGAGGAAAGCGATCAATTGTTCTCCATGTCCACTAGAAGGTAGGACAAGAAATAATCGGCTTAATCTGCAGCAAGGGAGATTTAGGTTAGGTATGAGGAAAATCTTTCTAACTATAAGGATAGGTAAGTACTGGAATAGATTTCCAAGGGAGGTTGTGAAATTTCCGTCACTGGAACATGTTAGACACACACCTGTCAGGGATGGTCTAGGTTTACTTGGTCCTGTCCCAGTGAACGGGGCTGGACTAAATGACCTCTCAAGGTCCCTTCTAGCTCTCCATTTCTATGAATCTATTAATCTATAAAATAGCTACTGCCTGACTTTTGACTATTGTCTGATTTTCCAGACCTTTGAGCCAAATGACAAACAGGTCATATGATGCTATTGTTTAGCCAATCAAGAAAGCAAAATAAAAATGTAATAATTTTGTATATGTATGCTGCAAAGTAATCACCAGCACGTGGTATTGGTGGATTTACATAAACTGTCATGCAAATTTACCTCTGAAAATGGACTGCTTGGCTTAACTTATCTATAGCCACTGCTGTTCTAATGTGGGTAAAACTGTGGTTAAGTTTTTGTTATGTGGGGATTCAAGCTGGGTTCTGAACCATCTCCAGCAAACGAAGCGGAAAAGTCCGTCAGAAGTCACAACGATGGGCTGGTCAACATGGGAAGGGGCAGGCTCAGCTCCCAAAGTGGTATGGCAGTTTATAGCTTTCGGGTCTGTGAAAAGTAGATTTTGCTCTACTGAGGTGGGCAGATCCCTCCTGAATGATCCCTCGTCCAACACTTCATACAGAGGAGTATTGTATAAATGGGTGTAAATATACACATACGTATAATGTATAACTCTCTATAAAACGACATCTAAAACTATATAAAACACTCAGATGCAGACATTTATTATAAGGGACAGACTAAAGAGGACGTTCATCTTATCATAAAATCTGCTCATGGGGAGATCATACCGAACGAATAAAAGGTTTTTCCATTGTTCCACGAGATAACCATTTCGATAAGATAAATGGGAACAATTCAGGGTCAGCTCCTGCTTCCATGGAAGCCATTTTGCCGTTGCCTTCGATTAAAATGGGACCACACCCATTGTTTGCATCACCCACTATATTTACAGCCTTCCCGATAGTAATAAAGAACATACTGCACGATAAAGTTCATTTTCTGTCATTTCTGTTGCAATCCTAAAGCTTTCTCCCTTATGCTAATTGAGAAAAACCCACATGACAATAGAATACCTATATCCTTCTGAGGGGTGGCCAGTAGGCTTGCTGCATACACTGGCCGTATATTTCTATGTATTCATAGCTTTCTATGGCTACTCATGCTTTCTAGAGAACGCAGCCATTCTAGAGTCGAGACCGGGATTCCTCTTTTCTCCTGCCCTGTTGCTCTGCAGTATAAGCTGTCACATAAGAGAGTGTTACACCGAGTGCCATTTTAATAAAACATGAAACTAATGAAGATTTCGGTGATAGTGCTAGAAAATTGATAATGAGCAGATTTATGTCAAATTATTCAATACCTGTCATCCTTCCCTGCTCCCGCCCCCCACACATGCAAGTCAAAATCCAATGTCTGAAGGTTCCTTGAATGAAAACACAAATGTCGCTGTACTATTTACCCACCCCTCTGCACAAGGCACACGTATATGAAGATCTCCCTCTTCCCCGGTACTCAGCAGCTCCATAGAAATGATGACAGCCATTCAGGGGTTAAAGAGAGGCAGTGAACCCCCAGTTAATGAGTAAGAATTCAGCAGGCAGTGTAAGATAAATGGAGCTTTCTCTGCTTCTGCTGGAGTCAGCATGAACTGCGGCCCCGCGGCTTGTTTGTGGCAAATGGAGTGCGCGAAATATCAAAGGGCAGTGATCCAGAAGAAGACCGACTTTGACAAATTTTAAATTGGCCAGAAAGAAAACCAGCAAAAAAAATTATGCAATTCGCTGTGTCCTGCAATCTTGGCTTTCCTGCCATTGTACGGAATTAGTGGCAAAACAACAGCAATGATCGCCTGATGTTGGGAGCAATTAAGAGCCATCTAAGTGAGATGCTTATCAGCAACTGAAGCTTTTAGGGCTCTCTGTATGTACAGTTGTAAGTGACTTGCTCTTGTGTTGCAGTCATTTTAATTAAAGTGTATGGAGTAATTATCCTGTTTAGAGAAAGGAAAAAACAAAAAAACCCCACACAGTCTGGCGTTGGATTTTAGAGACTCTCTTGTAGAAAAATGTTTGCCCTTTTTCTCTCTTATCAGAAAGAGGATGGTGCAGGGGTCACAGCCAGCGTGATTTAGGGTTGTTTTCTAATAGCGTCTGATGGAATGGAAGGGATTCAGTGCTTGAATTCAATGTAACCGACGTCGGGTACGAGCCACACAACAGTAAATTCATAAGGGCAACAACAAAAAATGACATTTGCTACTTTTCCCTGCTGCTATGAGATTAAAAACCAAACAGTCCTCTTTGTTCGGGGCCAGTGTCTACCCACGCTTGGGACTGGACTAATTTGCCAGTGTCATGGAAGACACCATCTTCTGTGGGGGGGTTGTATTGCTAATTTGATAGGAGCAGGACCTTTCCTGGTGCTGCTGTGGTAAATATCCTCAAAATGGTGCTCCTGAAGCAGGGCCGTTTATCTGCCTGCGCAAGTGCCGGCTGTTCAGCGTATACTCGGCTCTAACCACACATCTGATTTCCCCTTCTCCTCAACTCTAGAGACTTTCATACGGATGGGGCAGTTCTTCCACCAAGCACAAGGAGGTCCAGAAAAATCACCTCCAGGTAGGGTAGCTCTGAATCCTGCCTTGACTGACTGGGTTAGGAATTAAGCTGCAGCCTTTTAACTGAGCAGTGTAAAGCATTTCAAGTGTGCATATACTTGGACTCTGCGCTAGGTTCCCAAGATCTGTTGGAGTTGGATTTATTTATTTGTCTCTAAAGGGACACTGTCAAGTCAAATGTAGCCCAAAATCCAGAGCTGGTGAAAATAAGCTTTTACCCAACCTAAGAACGTTAGAAATGGGCATTTCAATCCCACGGAACCAGTTTATTTGAACAAACATTCCAATTGGAAATGGTTAATCTGCTTTCCCGGCAGAAAGAAATGCAGGAAATAAACAGCACAGTGAGAAAAAATTACATGAGCTTTTAAAAATTCTTTCATTTTTAAACAAGTTTTAGAATGTCATTTGTAACGATGGTAAAGATTTCTTTTTTAACCTTGACGATGTCCCTTTTCAATTATTATTCTCTTCCAAAGACATATCAGAGTGGCTGTGGTATATAAATAGTTGTTTTGTTATAAATTTAAAAAAGATAATAAAATATAACAGCAGCAGCAATAGCAACAACTTATCATACATTTACATAGCACCTTTCATGCTGAAGGACCCCAAAGGGCTTTATAAATTTAAACAGACATACAAACTACATGCACTGGGGACACTTCCTCCACTACTAAAATATAGTTAATTCTGGACATGAACTGCAGCTTTTGAAGAGTATACTGTAGAAATAAGAGATGGCAAAGACCATTTAAAGATATTAAATTGATATTGCTGAATAATTTTGTATTTTTGTTTATCAGGTTTGTAGCGCGCTTTGGGATCATTTGAAATTAAAGGTACTTTAATAATATAACTACACATTTAAATCACAGTGGTCACAGCACAGCAAAGTAATGCAACATTTGAAGTTAGGAGGTGAAGAATACTTTATCCAGTTGCAACTGCAGAGGGGACATGTGTAGGTAGCTATAATTACTGGAGTTAAAAACAAGCCATGGCACTAGGTTTAACCCAGAAGTCACAAATATACTGCACTGGATCCTCGGTGCCACCAATTTTACACCAGCCGAGGATCTGGCCCACTAAGTTTTGAGTTAGCTGAGCATACTTAGAGAATTAACCCCAGCGTCAGGACACCTTCATCGTTGTTTGTTGTAAAACCCATCAATTCTTTAAAAGAAAAGTCATGACTGGTGTAGAGAAAGTAGATAAGGAAGTGTTGTTTACTACTTCTCATAACACAAGAACTAGGGTCACCAAATGAAATTAATAGGCAGCAGGTTTAAAACAAATAAAAGGAAGTATTTTTTCACACAATGCACAGTCAATCAGTGGAACTCCTTGCCAGAGGATGTTGTGAAGGCCAAGACTATAACATGGTTAAAAAAAGAACTAGATAAATTCATGGAGGATAGGTCCATCAATGGCTATTAGCCAGGATGGGCAGAAAAGGTGTCCCTAGCCTCTATTCCAGAAGCTGGGAATGAATGACAGGGGATGGATCACTCAATGAATACCTATTCTGTTCATTCCCTCTGGGGCTCCTGGCACTGGCCACTATTGGAAGACAGGACACTGGGCTAGATGGACCCTTGCTCTGACCCAGTAGGGCCATTCTTATGTTCTTATGTTAATTGGTTTCAAAAAATACTATACACCCACACTAAATGCTGTAGATGTACATGAAAATAAAAAATATAATTCTATGCAAACACACAAGACTCATCTCATCTGGTTTTCCTCCCAAATTGGATAACAGTAAATAAAAATGATCGTGAAGTTGATAAAATAACTCAGTGCCCCCTTTTTAAGGTCCATAAACACATTCATTAGATATTAGCTGACTGGATCACTGATATGCCAATAATACAGTCCAGACATACCTAGTCGCTCTGCCAGACGACTGTAGACTGGGTCCACCCGTCTCATTGTTTTCACCAAATCTTTCCTGCGGAATTTGATTTCTACTGTCCCTTCTGGCTCCAGAACTCCTCCTCTGATCAGTGATGGGAAAAGAGAAAGGGAAGGCACTTTCAGATCATCAGATAAGGAAAAACACAAAATGGATCCGTACAATCTGTTGTCTAGAAAGTATTTAGAAAAAGAAAGACTCTTAGCTATTTTTAACCTAACCCCAAATAGAATGTGCATAGGATGTGCATATGTCCTTACAGAAACATATCAATCTAATACTATTTGATGCAATTTGGTACTAACAAACAACATTTGGAACTCCTGCAGCTCCTTTCAACTTAGGTTCCAAAAGCTCTTGTAGGTGAGTTTTACGAAAATGTCTTGAAAAAAAAAAAATCTCATTACAGAAGCTACCTGCTTCCCAGGTCGAAGACACATGATTTGGAATCTAGGTCTGACAATGGAGACAGAAGCTATTTTACTTTCAAGTGCAAAAGAGTGAGAGAAGAGAAAAGAAAGGTCAGTGGAGAGGCTCCAAGGAGTGATGGTTGGGGGGAGATGCATCACTCTGATTGTACAGCAGAGCTTCAGCATGGATATGATCACAGACTGTACTTGCACAACAAGCTTTTGCAGTCCAACAACAGGTCACTAAGCGACACACTGTTATGCAAAAGTCCTCAATTCTCAAGTCCAGCAGAGCTGCAGATGCGGCAAGTCCACACTTGTACTGGCACCACAGGAGATAGCCACTGAAGGGGCATACGCACCTTTGCATGTAATTACTCAGAATGTGTTCTCAGCGTGCACAGCTGTCAGTGCGAGATACAGTTGGAACACACTATTGGAAATACACTCTCCTAGAAATTGCTGCAATCGATTCCACATGCTGCAGGGTTATGAGCTAAGTGGTACAAAAAACTCAGAGGTTCTGGCTTGCAGGGGTTTGTGAGATTCTTTTCAATGTCAGGTTATGTCGGGTGGAAGTGAATTAAGGGCAGAACTGCTCCTGTAAAACAGAGTGACGATAAAGGGCCATTGTTGTTGGATATGTCCTTTTAAGTCAGATTCTCAAACAGGCACTAACAGGGGTGGTAGATTAACACGTGCACAGGGATTCAATCATAATGATGATGATTAAAACACTTTGTACTCTGTAGATCTTCCATCCTGGGATCTCAAGGCCCTTTACAAACAGTAATTAGCTATGCCTCGTGACACACGAGGCATGTTACAGAGAGGAAAACTGAAGTAGAGAGAGGTTAAGTGACTTGTCCAAGGTCACAGAGAGAGTCTGTGGCATTGTCAGAAAGAGACCCAAACTCCTTGCTCCCAGTTCTAGACTACAAGACCATCGAATGGCCTCATTTTTCTAGAGGCTGGCTTCAGAATTGCCTGAGTGGGATGGAATGGTCGGAGAACAAAATGAGTTTGAGGATCCAAACTGGAGCCAACACACCATCTACCTGGAGGTCTCCGAGGGATCCCAACTGGGGCCAATGTACCATCTACCAGGAGGTCTCTGCCTTGCCTTTTAATAACAGACACGCTGAAGGAGTGTTTGCCCAATCCTTGCCTGCACTAACAAGAGCTCTCATTGTCCTGAGCATCCTGACCTTTCACATTTTAAAGAAGGGAAAGACCGATAGATAACCCCCTTCTAAGTTCTGAGATGCAAAGTACAGAAAATGTAACTCTTCTAACCCTAGATACAGAGGAGAAGCCTGTGGCCAAGTGACAGTGGTTTCCCCTGTGTGACCATTCCACTTGTTCATATATAACAGGAGAAATAGGCCACCTGGCAATTCTTCATGGAGGCCAATGCGAGCACATGGGAGTGTTCAACAGAGCCCCTTAAATTAGCCATCTCAACTCCCACCAACTTGTAATCGCAACTGCTCTAAACAAAAAGGAAGGTGCTTCTTCCAAGGAACACATCCCAAGTCAGCCAAAGCTGATTAACTTTTGGGACTGAATTAAAATTGTGCCACATTCCCTACTCCAGTACACCACGCACATGGGGGTAAGCTGTTTATTTGGTGTGAGGGGAATGACTTAGCCTGTGAATAAGCAGAAACAGCAATGCTCACCCATCTCTAATACAATGTGTAACCCGACTAGATACATGCATACTAAAAAGGAGGAAAGTTGCAAGGTGAATTACAGCTGCCCCCACGTTTGGGAGTGGAACCCAGAGAGATACATCTGTGGAATTGTGTAACAGGGGTCACATCAGAATAATAATGTTGTTTTCACCTTCAGATGTTAGTCTATTTTCCCATCTGCCTGGCTATTTTCATATCACATGGCTGACCGGATCAAATAGATGAAAAACAGAAATCTAACATGGTCAGGTTCTCTCAAGTGTTTGAACTGCTTTGCTGTTCCTTTCCTTAGCATAACCTCACCTCTGTCCTCCTCCCCTTGACTGCTCCAAGTAAAACTCCTCTGATAAGAGCATGCACTATGCCCTCATCGTTTATCCTGTTTCTATTAGTCATTGGTAGGCAGGATTGTTGCACCCCTCCAAATCAGCCAGTATCTTCTTTTTTTTCTTCTTTTCCTTCAGAGGCTGGAGAGCTTGTTTTTAACAATTCATTTCTAATTGTTCGCAATTTTACACCCAGGAATAACAAATACCATGGGCACACTTACGCATGTTGCATTTTATAGCCATGTGAGTGATAGCTACACCATTGCCTGTTCAGAGATCTAAGTATTTCAAAACGCAGCAGCGCTTATTTGGGCTTGCCAAATTGTACCCAGTTATTTCAAAGTGAAAAATTGTGGGTGCAAAAATCAGATGGTAAGTTGAAGCCTTTATGTCTGGGTCTCAAAATGCTTTACAAACATTAACTAATGAAGTCCCACCCCACCCTCTGGAGGCAGGTAAAGAGAAGGTAAGGGACTTGACCAAGGTGAGGGAGTCAATGGCTGAGTCAAGAACAGAACCCAAGAGTCCTTACTCCGAGTCTCTTGCGCTAACCACTAGACAACCGTCCCTTCTTTGGTACAGTCAGAAAGCAAACTAACCCCCCCTCCTTTATGTACATAAGAACATAAAACAAGCACACAAGATCTGCCTTACTACAACAAAACAATGGCTTACTTTGTCCGGTATTGTTGTCTTGGAGCAGTACAATATACAGAAAGGAGGCAAGCTAAGTGAGTTGCTTTACCTGCTGTCTCGGTCTGCGTACATCTCCATGTGTCGGGGATTAATGGTGGGATCAATCACGACCCAGGATCCTCCTCTCAGTTCGGCTTGTGGTGGGATGTACACAAGCACTGGCTGTCTATATTCTCTTAAGCCATCCACAATGTAGGCACCAAACTTCAGCACCTGGTCATACATGTCTGGGGAAAGGACACAGTAGTTTAAGTTCTTTATCCTCCTCAATCTTAGGCAAATAATAATAATAAAAAAAAAACCCCAGCGTCTCTCCTGATGGATTCCTAAGCAGCTCCCCTTAGCACCACCCTGCAAGCACTTCGACGCATTATTTGGACTTTAAGGGAAGCCCTTAGGTTTGCAAAATTGGGCTGGAGTATTTGCAAAAAGGCAATTTTTTGGAGACACCCAAAGCTCTTCCCTGTCCCAGGCTAAGCTGGGGGAAACCAGGAGGATTTAGACACTCATGTTATAAGAACACTTCTGCTTCCAGGTCCAGGAGCTCCAGTTCGGAGCTTGAGATTTGCTTCATTCCTATTGCAGCCAAATAAGTTCACAGACCCTTATTCTGGGCCTCCGGCTTGACATACTCAAGTCTCATTATGAGTCCTACAAAAGGATCCACCCACAGCGTATCCTACTGAAGACAGTGGGTATTTCTGGGTGCTCGGCAATTCTGAAATTCAGGCCAGACAGATGCCTAAATACAAACTTAGGTGCTTAACTTTAGGTCCCTAAGTTTGAAAAGTTTTCCATATACTTTTATTCACATAAAATCTAGTGAGCGAGCATGTGTGGGGGGCAGCACGAAGGGCTATAAATGTATGGCAACATAAAGAGGGCAGTTAATTCTTTTTTCTTAGGTGTGAAAAATATTTTCCTCCTTTCCTTAAATGAAGAACAGCTGAAGGGATTTTGCTGAAACTTAACAATAATAATTGCACCATCAGAGTCAATGCATGAAAACTGTCAGCCCCAAAGGTGATTTAAAAGAAAGTAACAAATATGACATGATAGAAGTTTATCATGGAAACAATTAAGCAGCCTCAAGTGCACACATTGTTACATTCTCCATTATATAGAGAATTGCTGACTCAAATATATCCAGTTCTTCTCTCTGTCAAAGGAGTACATTTCCCAGTGCTTTGTAAGCTTTGATTTGAAAGTCCCAAACTTGTAGATTTCCCCCACTTCCTTAGGGAGACCATTCAACAGCCTAACAGATGATCTTGTCAGGAATTTTTGCATGGTATTCAGCATGTTTTCCCTTTGTTAGTTTCAGACTGTTACTCCTTAGTCATTGTTTAGGCAACCTACAAATACTCATCTCTTTCAAATATTTTCCTCCTGATACAGTCCCTTCAAGCCCTTTGCTCATTTCTGTTGCTCTTCTCTGAACTCCTTCCAATTGGTCAATAACTCTGCAGTGTTGTGATACCCCAAAGCAACCCCAGGTGTGTTTGCACAAGAGCAATAAAGCAAGGGTGTTTACCTCTCTGCTCCATGACATGATGCCTTTATGTGCCAAAATCATACTGGCCTTTTGTAATAGTAATATAAAAGGCTATATATCTCCATCCATCTTAGGCACTTATATAAGCCCCATTACCACAACATCTGAATCACCTCACCACCTTTTGATGTATTTATCCTCACAAGAACCTTGTGAGGTAGAGAAGCACCATTTTACAAAGGGAAACTGAGGCAGAGAAACACTGAGTGATTTGCCTAAGGTCACCCAGGAAGCTTGAGGGAGAGCAAGGAACTGAACCGAAGCCTCACAAGTACCAGACTAGCACCTTCACCACTGGGCCTCTTGGGTCCTCTCCTATACACCCGCATATGGACTAAAGCACTCTGCACGTGCAAAAAATGCCTCTTTATAGAGTTCATTCTCTGAACTTAGACAAATAGTTTAAAATCCTTTAAGAAAGTCCAAACACTGCTGAAGAGAAGAATGATCTATTTCCTGCTGATACACATGTGAAGCTATATAAATGCTAAATAAAGCGGATGGGGACCAAAACCAAACAATACTCCAAACTTTTCATTTGTCCGGAGAAAAAAAGAGAAGAGAGACCTCAAAAAGAGTGACAAATTTATTGCTAATTACACAATTACTTTATTATGTAGTGCTAGTAATAAACCACTTGAAGTACTTTCAGCTAATTCTAGTGTTAAGAAAATAATTGCTTGATTCAAATTATTTTAACTGAATGAATTCTTTACTAGACATTTTTTACTAGTGCGACATAATAAAATGATTGTGTAATTAGCCATTCATTTTTCACCCCTGCCAAGAGTATATATTTTACTTGGCGGAAGTGTGGGGGGAGACAAGTGCCACTTGTTTGGATTGGGGAGGTGGAAGAGGAATGGAGACAGAGGGAAAGAGAGCGCTGTACGCACACTGAGGAGGGACTGTGTGAAAGGTCTCATTTAGGGCTTGACTGAACTTGCCTTACTGACAGTGGGAGTTTTGCTGCTCTGAATGGGAGCCAGGAGCAGGCCTTTAAACCACCCAGAGGCATGACCTTCAGAACAAAGGTTCCTTCTCTGTCTCCCCCTTTTTGGGCCCATATGCATTAAGCATATGAAATGCAAGAGCACACACTTCCCCTGGAACTGCCTAGCAGCCTAAACTTGATATTGCTTACATCAAATACTTGAGGACCCTTCGGCCTCCATCTCCTGCACACCCAAAACTCCCACTGAGATAACCTGATGCATTCCTTGGGTATGCAAAATCCCCACTGAAGTCAATGGATCCAGTACTAAGCATACAAAACTCCCTCTGATTCAATCGGCTTGATGCGCTTGCGCAGCCAAACTTCCACTGAAGTACTGGGAGTCTGGGGTCTATGAAGGATGCATGACCTGGCCCTAAATGCTGCCTGTTTTGCTTTTAAAAGCGTCCTAACAATGATCTAAACACCCTAAACATTCCAGTAATGTCAGTGTCATGGCTACTTTGTACCTGATCAGATGGGAATGGAGCCACTGTGGTTCTTTCACTTACATTGGAATATTTCAAATGTTTGTCAAGACTCTGTATGGTAAGGAATGGAAGGAACTGACACATCACGTCATTCTGTTTGCTGGAATGTCACATCCGTGCTCCCCTTTAAAAAAGCCAGGTTGACTCTTCCCCAACAAATCGTGTATAAATAATTTAGAACCCATCACTGTATATGTAGAGTAGGGATTATTTTTTCCCGTGTGCACTACTTTGCATTTATCAACGTTGAATTTCATCTGCCACTTTTATTGCCCAGTCACCCAGTTTTGTGAGCTCCCTCTGTAACCGCCCCCAGCCTTCTTTGGACTTAACTATCTTGAATAAATGTTGTATTGTCCGCAAACTTCACCACTGTTCACCCCCTTTTTCCAGATCATTTATGATTATGGTGAACAGCACTGGTCCCAGTACAGCTGCTTTGGGGATGCCGCTGTTCACATCTCTCCATTGTGAAAACTGACAATTTTTTCCTACCCTTTGTTTTCTCTCTTTCATTCAATTACTGCTCATGCAAGGACCTTTCCTCTGATCCCATGGCTACTTAGTTTCTTTAAGAGTCTTCGGTGGGGGACCTTGTCAACGGCTTTCTGAAAATCCAGGTACACTATATTGGCTAGATCACCCATATCCACATGCTTGTTGACTCCCTCGAAGCATTTTAGTAGATTGGTGAGGCATGACTTCCCTTAACAAAAGCTATGCTTGAGTAGGGAGTGTATGATCTGGTCCTCCAGATGCCTTGTGTTGACTTGTACAAGTCAACTGAAATCAATGTAAGTTTCTATACTATAGAGCCAATTCACAGCAGGGGAAACCGACATAATTTACATGGTTACAAAAAACAGACACTCATAAGAGAGTATTTAACAATAAAAAAAACTTTGCACTTCTATAGCACCGTTCATCCTAAAGCCCTTTGCAAACATACTTAGCTAAGCAAAACAACATCATTGTGAAATAGGTATTGTTATAATACCTATTTTACTGACGGTGAAAGTGAAATGATAACAGAATTGCTGAAAGTCATTCAAAATGCAGCGAAGAAAATCCAGGAGTACTGATTCCTAGTCCCCTGGTCTAGCCACTAGAAAACACATGCTCCCTGTATTATATTAATATTGTATTTGAGTATGAAAGTACAAAACATTTACTACACTGTGATAAATACCTTTACTGTGGTATTTGCAGTATTCTGTATTGTTAGAATGGGAAATTCTGCACCAAATTTAACTACTGCAGATGGTAAATGGTGCCGTATTTTAATGGTGCCCACAGTTCTGTGTTTTCATTGGGCAGTCCTAGTGCCTTGGCAGGGTAGAGACTTTAAAAACAGTTATTACTGTAACTAACGTACTGAATATGGTTTAAAAAGTTATCATGGCAAAGAGCAAGAGACAGCCACCTTTAAGAATTAAAGGGTTGCATAACTGTTCAAATTGCCTTTTTGTACATAAATACATAAATAAAGAAGACCCCAGCAAACTGGGGGGGGGGAATTAAAATGAATGGAACTTCCTGGCCAGATTTCACTCCACTATTAATTCAAACCTGGGAATCATGAGCCACTTGAAAAAACACAGTGTCGGTTGGAAATGCTCACAGACCTTTCAGGAGAGCAGTGCTGTTTGTTATGCAGCAGGATATTCTGTCCACGTAACATGCACTTTCACATTCAATATCTGTGTGTTTACCTGCAGTGGGTGTCTGCATCTACTGTATACAGATATAAAATCTGCCAGAAACTGTTATCATTACACTGTATGGGTAAATATTGGCAGCCAGATGCATCAAGCGTGCTAGAAAGGCTGCAGACAGCTTTTTTCGTTTCTATAATGATGGGCAGTATGCCCTACTCCTTCGAAGCTGGAACAGATCTCATCAGCTTGGCTGGATTACCAGATAGGACCTTAAGGTAACCACCAAGCATACATTGGCTGCATACACATAATGTACCCCATAAACCCATTAAATATAGGCAGTGCTGTATTTCAACATCCAGGTAATCAGAGATTTTAAATGGCCTTTTCATTCTGGTTGAAGTTTTCAATAAGATTTTTTTTTTTATTATTGTTATTTATAACTGGTCCCAGGAAAAAAATAATAAGTGTAACATGAAAAACCAACCGAGAGTGACCCTGTAGCACCAGCAGTGATGCGGTTTAATATCACTGGGATTTGCATCCTATCAAACTATTCATGCTGAGTCTGAGACCCTGGTGCTAATTTCTAGTAAATTTCACGCTTGATGTCTCACTGTTGTGGGTCATTGCCGGTTCGTCTAAATAAACTGCTTCCAAATGGCTCCTCTATCTAAATATTCAAGCCAGTTTTTATAATTTAATTTTGCATTATGCTGAATAGCCTTCCGGCCAGATCGAGCTTGTTGGGTAACCACCAATACCACTGTGATATGCCTTTATTTGTTTTATTTATTTATTTTACTGCTTGAATTAGACCTCCTAGGCTGACTAGTAAAGAGGTTCCCCCCCACCCCCTCAACTAATGTCAATTTTCAGCATAGCAAGAGCTGTCTCTAATCTTTTCCTACTCATTACACACAATTTTGGAGTCATTTTACCCACAGTGCAGTCGGCTCCTGGCAGTGTGTTTGTGTGCACTGAGGGGTGGCATAATTGTTTATTTTCCCTCCCTGCATAATCCCCAGCTAGCATTGAAACCAAAACTGCAAACAACTCCCCAAGGGATGTCGAAACTGACAAGAGAGACGGAGACTTTCTACCCAGGTCCTTTTACATGAGATAATATGGAGAAAACATCCTGACCTGTATGTAAATCAAAATGGCTGTATTCTTCACCCTCCCCTCCTGTGCTTTTCTCACCTCCTCCGAGCTTATTTGTAGTAATAAGAAGTGATATGCAAATAAAAATATTGGCACTTCCGTTATATGGCTCCAGAGCCCTGCCCTGTAGTTCTGATTCCAAAGCAAAATTCAGTTCAAGGGATATTACTAACAAAGGGCAAGTTGTCAAAGAGCATGGGAAGCTGACACAACAGCAACAACTTAGTAAGACAACATTCTATAGCTTATTCTACGAGAGGATCTCAGTGCACTTTAAAAGCATTAATGAATTAAATCTCATAGCAATAGCAGAGAAACTGAGGTACACAGATGTCAAGGTTGCATAGCAAAGTGGCAGAGATGGGACTAGAACTCAGATCTCTTGATGCCCACCATCTTGTGTTGTGACCAGTGACTAGGTTTCCTCCCTGGAAGATGTCCTCATTCTCGGAGTATTCTGCAAACTAAACTGTGTTCTTTCCCTGTCATGCTAAGAGAGACTAGCAGGCCCAATAAAACCCGTCTTCATCATGCAAGTCTTTCTAGACTAGGGATTTTTACTCTGTCAGCGGCACTGTAACTTTTCTTCTAGGTGTTTGTCAAGTGCCATGTACATGTAAAGTGCTGTCATCTTTTACTTATTTAAATTTTATAGCACCTCCCTGGCACTTCACAAAATTTAAAATAGTAATATCCGGTCCCAAATTCGTACGGATGGCATATTAACGGAGCAGCTTTATATTGTTCAATCCACATGAGCTGCCACCTTTGCCTGCAGAGTCAATTTGGAGACCCTTGATATGACAATAATACAATATGAAATTATCAATGACCAAGGGCTGGTCCACACTACCCCCCAAGTTCGAACTAAGATACACGACTTCAGCTACGTGAATAACGTAGCTGAAGTCGAAGCATCTTATTTCTAACTTCAAAGTACTTACCGCTGGTCCACACGGCGGCGCGCAGGCTCCCCCGTTGACTCAGCCTGCTCCGTTCGTGGAGCAGGATTACCGGCGTCGACGGGGGAGCACTTCCTGGTTCGATTTATCGCGTCTAGACAAGACGCGATAAATCGAACCCAGAAGATCAATTGGACTCCTCCGATGCGGCGGGTAAGTGTAGACCTACCCTAAGTTACCCGCATGGCAGCATATGCCGATACATTTTTTAAAAAAATGTAACACTATTGGCTAAACCAGCCCCATACCAAAGCTGTGAGGATCTTTCCAAGCAGTAGGATTTTCCCAGGATTAGGGTTTAATTGGTCCAGGTTAGAAGCTGTAAATTTTGTTAGCAACTAAGCTACTGTTAAAATCCAATTACCCATTTTCAGTGCTACTGATCGGGGCAATCCCTATAGCTGTTTAGGAGGGTATGCATACAAATAATGCAGTGTTGTTTACTCTCAACAGAAAAAACGGTTCCTTGCCGTCTCATAACTGTTGTTCTTCAAGATGTGTTGTTCACGTCCATCCCAATTAGGTGACTCCCAAGCCTAAATTCTGGAGGCGGGGCCAGAGTTGACTGCTCTACTGAAGGCCGCATCATCTCTGGTCTGCTGGGTGATCGCATACTGGGCAGCGAACGTGTGTATGGAGGACCACGTCACCGCTCTGCAGATTTCTTGGGTGGGAACCCGCACCAGAAATACCGCCGAGGAAGCCTGCACTCTGGTGGGGTGCGCCATGCGCGGAGGAGCAGGCACCCCTGCCAAACTGTAGCACTCCCGGATGCAGGACGTGATCCACGCCGAAATTCGTTGGGAGGAGACTGGCAGACCTTTCATCCTGTCTGCCACAGCTACAAAGAGTTGAATAGACTTCCGGAACGGCTTCATTCTCTCAACGAATGAGTGCAGCCTCTGCTCCCTGCTGCTTGAATGCGGTTTAGGACAGAACACTGGGAGGAAAATGTCCTGGTTGATGTGGAATTGGGAAACCAACTTCGGGAGGAAAGCTGGGTGTGGTCTGAGCTGAACCTTGTCTTTACAGAACACGGTTTAGGGAGGCTCTGATGTTAGGGCCTTGAGCTCAGACACCCTCCTGGCTGAGGTTATCGCCACCAGAAACACCACCTTGTAAGAGAGATAGAGCATGGAGCATGTCACCAGTGGTTCAAAGGGCAGCCCTGTCAATCTGGAAAGGACCAGATTGAGGTCCCAGACTGGGACCGGCTGTTGGACGTGCAGGTATAGCCTGTCGAGAACCTTGAGGAAATGGCTAACTATAGGTGGCAAAAAACCAACCGGTTCTCAGCACCTGGATGGAAGGCCGAGATAACAGCCAAGTGAACCCTTATTGACAACATGGACAGCCCCTGCTGCTTAAGGTGGAGAAGGTAGCACAATATACATGGTATAGAGGTGAGAGTGGGTGACAAACTGTGTTGCGTTGATCAGATTTAGAACATCTTCCACTTGGCTAGGTAGGTAACCCTGGTGGAGGGCTTTCTACTGCCAAGGAGGACTTGTCTGACCGGGTCTGAACAGGAAAGCTTGATTAGATTCAGCCATGGAGCTTCCATGCTGTGAGGTGTAGTGACTCTAGGTTCGGGTGCTGGAGACGACCATGATCCTGGGTCAATAAATCCGGGAAGAGTGGCAAGGTGACTGGGGCTTCCACGGACATTTGCAGGAATGATGTGTACCAGTGCTGATGGGGCCAGGCTGGAGCTATATCATCACCGAAGCTTGTTCCCTCCGTATCTTGAGGAGAACCTTGTGAACGAGCGGAATGGGTGGGAACGCATAAAGATGGTCTCCCCATGGCAGAAGGAATGCGTCCAGGATGGAAGCCAGACTGACTCAGGAAGGAGAAGATGACCCCTGCATATACTACCTGTGGGTCGAGCCACCACAGGAGGGAGTCGAGAACCTGGAGGGGCAGGGTTATGACCCTGTCCAAATTATCCTGGGCTGGCCAATACACCGAAGCTAGCCACGACTGAAGGGGCCAAAGTCTGAGTCTGGCATGCTGCACCACATAGGTACAGGCGGCCATGTGTCCTAGAAGTTTCTGGCAGTTCCTTGCTGTAGTGGTGGGGAACTGCCTGAGACTCTGAATGATGTTGCCGAGGGCTTGGAGCCTCACCTCCGGGAGGTATGCCCTGCCCTAGATCGAGTCCAGCACCGCCCCTATAAATTCTATCCGCCAAACTGGAGATAACGTCGATTTCCCCTCGTTCAGAAGAAGGCCCAGATTGGTGAACGTCACTCTTACGAAGTCGACCTGTGCCTCCACTTGAGCTCTGCAGCGGCCCTTGATGAGCCAGTCGTCAAAGTATGGGAACATCTGTACCTGCCACTATGCAGGAATGCGGCCATGACTGCCAAGCACTTGGTAAACATTCGAGGTGCTGCTGACAGGCTGAACGGGAGGACTGTGAACCGATAGTGATTGTTGTCACCACAAACCTGAGGTATTTTCTGTGGGGCAGAGTTATTGCTATGCGAAAGTACGCGTCCTTCAAGTTGAGGGCAGCGTACCAGTCTCCTGGATCCAAGGAAGGGATGATGGAGGCCAAAGAGACCATGTGGAACTTGAACTTCTTCATGAACTTGTTGAGTTCTCACAGGTCTAGGAAGGCCTGAGCCCACCTTTGGCTTCTGGTATTAGGAAATACTGGGAATAGAAACCCTTGCCCTTCTGCTCCTGAGGAGCCTCTTCCACTACCCTTAGCGAAAGGAGCAAGTGCACCTCCTGTATAAGGAGTCGCTCATGAGAGGAGTCCCTGAAGGGGGACGGAGAAGGGGGGTGGAAGGGTGGGCGGGCACAGAATTGGATGGAGTATTCCTTCTCTACAGTACAGAGCACCAAGCGGTCCGAAGTGATACGGGGCTATGCACGGTAGAAAGGGGATAGTCGGGACGATAAGTTAAGGCAGGGTAGATCCAGATCTTGTTCTGGTGCGCTGTCCTCGGCCGCATCTTCAAAAGGTCAGTTTGGGGCCAGGAGGTGGTTTGGATTCCAGAACCCTGGACTGAGGACAGATGCGGCCTTTTCCTACCACTCCCATTCTTCCTCCGGGAACTGTCCTGTCAGTTCTGTTGTTGGTAGAACCGCGGAGGAGGTTGCGGTCTGAAATATTTCTGCTGCGTGGGGGCACTATGGAGGCCCAGTGATTTGAGGGTGGCTCTTGAGTCACACCCTCAAAGGGGAGGTCCTGAATGGTTTGCAGGACCTCGTATGGCAGACCTGAAACTTGGAGCCATCACCCTGGAGGCCGCATCAGCTCCATCTAGCGCCGCCTGCAGGGAAGGTCGTGAGATGAGCTTGCCCTCCTCAACCAAGGCTGAGAACTCGGCATGGGAGTCTTGTGGCAGCAGCTTTGCAAATTTTGCCATTGCTCCACATGTATTATAGCACTGCCTGCTGATTTGAAATGCGGAGCTGCAACCCGCCTGTAGAATAGACCTTTCTACCGAAAAGGTCGAGTCTTTTCACTTCCCTGTTCTTAGGAGAAGGCCCCTGATAACCCTGCTGCTGTAACTGCTGCAACACCCTGTTGCCCTCCAGAGCTGGGGCTATAGAGGGGCCCACCAGTGCTTCATCCAGCGAGGAGGAGGAAGAAGCTCCCATAAAGAGTGGCTGCTCCCTCCCCTCGGCGCCCACGGGCTGGAGCTGACCCGGACAGTGCCGTGCCCACAGTTGCCGGGACGGAGGACACCCATGCCGGGCCTGCAGGTGTTGGTGCTGATGTAGGCACCAATGTTAACGTTGGGCTGATGTCAGCGCCATTGTAGTCGTCGGTGCCGGTGATGCCAGTGCTGGCGGTGCTGGTGACGCAGCCGACGGCGTCAATGTATGCGGTGGCGGTGCCCCAATAGCTGGCTGCGGTGCCCGAGGGATCGCCAGGGCTGCAGGTCCTGGAGGGGCGGAAGGCGGAAAGAAAGTAGCCAAGGCTACCTGATGTTGCTGCCAAGCGCGACCCTTGGCTCCATCCCTGGCTCTGATGGAAGGCCCAGGGCGTCCAGAAGGGCCACTGCAGGGGCCACGGCGCCGGGTAAGCTCGTCTCTCCCGCCGTGACCTGGACCTCCCGCTCCTGGTTGTGCCGGGGCGATAGGAGTTGGACTCTGACTCCGTGGTCTAAGAGGAGGAAGATCACGGAGGAGCTGCACTGCGGGGCGCTGAGAGCTAGGGGACTGGGCTCTTGTTCCCAAACGACTAGTGTCAGAGGGCTCTGTGGAGAAGGCGAGCACCGGGACAGGAAGGGTCCTTTCTCGGCACCGGTTCCCTGGATGACGGCGCTGGGGCGCTCCGCACCGAGGAGGAAGTGCTGGGTCCTGGGTCTGAATGGGGGCGAAGAGCTGCCTCTATGAGCAGAACTTTGAGCCACTGTTCCCTCTCTTTCAAAGTTCTGGGGCGGAACTCGCGGCAAATTCTGCAACAGTCCTTTTGGTGATCCTCACCTAGGCACCCTAAACATGCAGTGTGGGGGTCACTTTTTGTCATGTGCTTAGCGCAGACCTCACACTTTTTGAACCCTGGGGAATCTAAAGGGGTAAATCTTCAGTAATGTGCACAGGGAGGTAAATGTAAAAAACTCTGTTATTGGAGACATGGCCAGCCTTAAAGCCATATATTATAAACAAGTATTTCTTTACCTGTGTATGACTCACTCACAGTCTGCGCATCTCTTACCCTGGACAATGAAAACCAATTATGGCAATTCCAGGTTCTCAGTGCTGTAACATTTGGGTTGCAAACACTTGATGGAAATTTGTCCTTGGTGTAAAACCAGTATTTTCAATGGAATTTAAAAGAACAGAGGGGACATTTTTCTGTGGGTGTTAAGGGCTTGTTTTTATAAAATTAATTGTTTAGATAAAGTGGAGTTGTCACCTTACTAAGGGCTTGTCTACACTGGGGTTTCACACAGAGATAAACTGTGTCAGCACAAGTCACAGATAATCAGGACACGGATTGTCTACATTAGGGGCTTGCACAAATGCAGCTATGTTGGTGTAAAAAAATCCAGTGCAGACAAGGCCTACAAGTCAGACCCAGTGTAGACAAGGCCTATGAGTCTAGAACCCACAGCAATGCACCTTTAAGAACCACTTATAAAGAACACTGGAAGGAAATGTCACCTCCTAAGCAAAGAATGTTCAGAAGAAGCCTTGCCAGCCAGAGGAGACGGAGGTGCAAAGCCTGAACAAGGTAGTTCTAAAATGGGCTACAGCTGATTTTATCTCCCAGATTTAAAGGACCAGCTACCAGCAAAGCCCATGCTTGGAAACTGAAGAGTTCTGGTGACTACACGGCAAAAGTGACGGCAGCTCTCCTTAAAAGGGGCTAAATTTCTCAATTATTTTAGAACCAAGGGGCTTGGGTGTCAGAAACCAGGAGATTTTCCCAGGCAAATCCATGGAGTTTCACGTATTTGGGATAATTATGCCCTGGTGTTGGCTTTGCTATGATTTCATATTTAACTAACAAAAATTCCAGCCGTGTCACCCGACTCCATTACATATGGTTCCATTTTGTGGAGTAGAACCACAACTGTGTTCTATAACTTGGCTGAAACCTGGTGCACTTCCAAGACTTCCATCTGGTAATGAATTGAAACACACTACAAATTAGAACAGCATCAAAACAGGGGCAGGGGACAACCTTGATGTAAGCAGGCCCTCTAAACTCAGATGTATTCACAGTATCAATTGGTCCAAGTATCATAAAGGTTAGAAAGCCTACAGTTACCACCCTTCATAGCAATTCTGTATGGCAAATCATATGTGCCTTCAAGATTCCTGCAATCAGCTCTTGTCCACATCATGAACGAGATTGGACCCAGGCTGCAGCCACAGAGGATGAAGCAGATGTCCTTCTACACAAATCTGTGTGTGCTATGCTAGGAGAAGGCAGGTGTGCGCTGGTTACACAGGACTACTAAGAGATATAGCTGCTCTCCACTATAACAAAGATCAAATAGAAGCGGGAAAAACCACCTGTATTCCTGAAGGTAAGAAGTTGACACAGTCAAAGCACATCACGCAACCTTTAGTTCTGTGTCCCCATAAGAACCGTTTGCTTCTCTTGATATCAGGAACCAAACTGACTGTCATTCCCAGCACATGAAAATACATCAATGGTTTGATAATCACCTTTCATTCCACCAGAAAAGCCTCTCCAGTTGGCAAAGACCATCAGAGGGAGTCCCTCCCGGTTAAAGTCTTTGATAGCCTGAGCAGTCTTAAAGGCAGAGTCCGGGAACCACACCTGACCAGCCTGTTGGATTATCTGTTGGGGGGGGGAAATGGTACGACTTGAATATTTTGTTGAAGTGAGAGTTACTGTAAGAAGAAAACAAATAGATACAGCAAGAGCTCCAATCTGAAACCAATGCTGACAAGCACATCATCCTATTATAAATATTACAGGGCCGTGGGTGCACTGGGAGAATGACGTGCAAAGGACCAAAAGGGCACTGACTCTAAGAGTTTACAAAATAAGACGCTGATCCTGCAACTGACTTCATGTGAGCAGATCTCCGCACCCACAGAGATCTCCATTGACTTCAGTGCAATAAGTGGAACAAGGAGACAAAAAGAGCACTAAGGAGAGAGGAAGCAGGAGTGGAGACATAGGCAGGGCAAGAGCTGGGAAGGCAGAGACAAGGGATATGAACATAAAAATGAGCGAGAATTTCAGAAACGGGGGCGAGGTAGCCCAAGCAGCAGGAGAGGATGATGATTTTGGTTTCCCAGGTTTCCTGATTCTAAGAATTGTGCTTCAGCCATAAGATCTTTCCCCTCTTTCAAAAGAGAGCAGAGCTAGCCTCCATAGAGATAAGCCATCTCCTGCCCTTATAGTTGGTATATCCAAGGCTCTCTCTCTGTATGAACAGAGCCAGCCAGCAAGACAGCCCATTCACCAGCTCTGAGAACAGCATATTAGCATATGGCCAAAGGCTGATCAGTTTCTTGTCTTGCGGGCCAATCTCTCAATAAACACAAAGAAACTTTTCAAAGAAGCATCTGCAGAGAATGACTTTAACCAAACCCCAACATATGTTCAACAGCAAAACCTACCTTGGCCTCAGAGTCCAGGTTTGCAGGATCAGCAGGGATACTTAGCTCCACTGTTCGGGTTTCTACAGCAACTACTCCTACAGGGATTCCTCCCAGTCTGAAACCAGATGAGACAAATCAAAACCCACGTATTTTATCGTGGTACAACTAGTCATTTCTTTTCTAATCCAGCATCAAAACACTTCAAAATAAAAACAAGAGACAAACAATGCAAATCAATGGAGGGAGAGGCACGCTGGTCTTTCTGAAGAGTTCAGGCTTGTGGCTGGATCATTTCAGAGCTGGATTTACAGCGCTCAGAATAAGACCTATTTATAAAACGAACACCCCCCAACAAACCAGAGCAGAACAAACTGAAGCCTAGTATTTTGCACTAGGTATGGGACAGTTATGCAGTTCCACAGGGCTGCATCTCTGCTAGCATCTTTCCTAGCATGCCACCACACAGATTTTCATGAAACTGTCTCCATCAGGAAACATAACCTTGAAGACCCAAGCCTTCTGAGCCCCCCATTTACAATCACAATGATCCTTCCACCCACTACCAGTTGATCAAAAACCCTATATGCCACCTGTTTGACAGAAGACTGCATGACCCAGCCACCCCAATTGCCCTGCACACTTTACAGGGATCCCCCAAAAGTGAGGAATGGTGATGGGCAGATGGAAGGTTAGTGTTTTATCTATTAACCCTTACAGCTGCTGGGTCATTACAGGGAGTGTGGGGGATAAATGGAACAGGTATATGAGCACAAGGAGGCAGGATAACGAGTGTCAGGGAAATTCAGCCTCACTCTCCATTCAGTTGAATAACTTCCTAAAACCAAAGGCAGCCGCTTGTGGCAACAGCTGCTTGCAATGGCTTCCTGATGCTGCACGAAAGGGAGTCCCAGCAGAGACAACCCCTCTCTACTCAGCCATCTCAGGTTGGATGACAAGCACCCCAGGCACCAAAAGTGACAAGGCCGATGTGCACGAGGGGGTTTGAAAATATTCCTATTCACAATGATTAAGAGTCCGGCTGGAAACTCATAATTGCAGAAGCCGTCTCAAATCGGTAACTTATAACGTCTATATTAGGGCCCATGTGACCTAATAAAGAACATCTTTATCCAAGTATTACAGTTATTTATTGAACTTGAAAACAGCTCAAAACAACTTCTGTTTTCCATTATACTTCATATAAATTTCATCAGGCTAGCACATGAAGATGCTACATCTTGTTTTATAGTGTGTCCCTGGACAAGTTGCCCTGGAATAATAAAAGACAATTTACAGCCAATAGCACACATATTCCAAACATACATACAAAAGATGAGTTTTGGCAGCACTTACAGTAACAATCCCAGAAGAATACATTCATATTTATTTTTTCAAAATGCCACTGCTTTTGAAAGAAGTCAGCTCCATTTGTATTATATATACGTGTGTAGGAGACTGAGTCCAAAGCAGCTCAAAATGTGTCAGATGAAAAGAAACTAAAAGTCAAGCCAAGTATATTCCTGAACAAAGACTGTCTGGCCTTGCTAAATAATTGATTTTGTCTGGGATGTTGTCTAAACTTACAGCCGTTAGATGATTATAGTACTTTGCACCTGCAAAGCAGGATTATCAAAGAACCTTACAAACATCAGATTAAACCTGAGAGGTAGGTTTTATACACAGTTTCTTGATGGAAAAACTGAGGCATGAAAAGGTTACAGGATTTCCTCAAGGTCAAACAGCAAATCAGTGGTTGAGCCAGCAGGAATCCTGGCTCCTGTTTCTCTGATCTAACCACTAGAAAATATTCTCACTCAGAGCTCGGAATGGAATTGATGAGTACTGGTTCCAATTCCACTGCTCTAAGCACCGGATAATACTCCATCCTTCTGGAACAGCTTTATTCAGAAGGGAAACAGACAAAGAAAACACACAATGCCACTGATTATTTTAATGACAACAAGAAGAAAAGACTTGAATTCTGAGCCCAAATGGAAGAGCCGTTCTGCAAGATTTGCCATCTGATGGCTTTTCCTTCTCGGCAGCATGAAAGTGCAGGGACCTACTCTACTGAAAGAGCTACAAAGGCTGGAATTATTTTCAAGACTGGGATCTAAATCTCAAACGAACACGGTATGTTTTAGAATCTTGAGCAAGTGCCACTTGCCACAAAGATAAGGGAAAGTGATTGTCCCAGAGAGGAAGGTGAGCACCAGATGCAAGTCCCCAGGGTCGCTTGTCTCTGCAACGTAGAGCTAGACTAAGATCAGTCTTGGCAGGTGCTAGTTTGGAAAAAGCTGCAGGTTATTCTATGCTGGGATCACTGCTGAGTTACCCTCTTTTCAGAGTGGGTAATAAAATTTAATAGAAACTTTGATTTCCCACTTGAAAAAAAAAAAAAAGTAAGTATCCCAGCAATCTGCAGTTTCTTCCAGTCTACTTCAGCTTTAGCTGGACTTTTTTTTTTTTTTTTTTTTGGCAAGTCAAATGTGATTGTGAAGCAATATAGCCCACCAACTACTCCAAATAATGTCAGAGACACGACAATGGGACCCCTCTGTATTACCATGTACAGCTGAAAGGTTTGTCCCTAGGAATCACCTGTTGCCCACCCATGGATACTCTTTCTGCCCAGCATTACAGGAGGTGAAAGTTATCAAGCACCCTGGGACAGACAGAAGGAAGCATCAATTCACGTAGCAGACGTGTTCTGCTGAGATGATAACTTTGTTATCCACATACATCCACTCCCCTGTTTTGTCAGAATGTGTCAGCAGAAACACAAAGCATCAGTAAAAGTTAGATTTCTACGAAGGTCTAAAAAGCCTATGGGTACTTACCTAGCTCTACCAACCACAACTGTTTGCGCCCAGGGCTGCATGATCTCTAGGAATGATCCCTTGTCAAAGAAACCACTTAACCACTGGCCTTTTTGAGCTACAAAAAGGAAAAGGGGGAGGGGGGGGGAACAAACAGCAGTTAAAACTGTAGCAAGACTCCAATTTAACAACTTGGGGGCTGGGCTGGGTTTTTTTGTTTGTATTTTTTTAAAAAACAAACTGATGATAATATAAGGGAGCATTAGACGGCTGAGCATTTGTCTGCCTTCAGCCATCATGTCCTATTTCATTTGCTAGTCTGCATAAAGAGAGTCATTTATCAGCAAAGGCATCATTTATTGTTAAACGATGGGGTTTGGATAGCAGAGGGACTTTGCATGCTTTTAAATAAATAACTTTTTTTTTTCAAGACACTGCAAACATTTGTCAAAAGGCAGCCAAGTCATTAAAGATGTTGTTTTTCAAAATGCCTATTTCTATTTTTAAAACCAAGCTTATAATTTTCTCTCGATTCTGCCAAAAATGCTGTAGACAGACACACATTTAAGAATAAATGAGCTAATGATATTTGAACACTAGACACTGCATGTGTATGGGTCATACATTGGAAAAGTAATAGGACTGAATCACTATGTATAGCCCACATATATAGCCCATAAAGTGAATATTTGCTCTACTAAAGAAATACTACATAACGCGCATGTTCGTCCCACACTCTTCCAGATGCTATAGAGAACCATAATAGTTGGCATTCTAGATCAGACTTTCTATCCAGTTCATTTCCTTGCAAACAGTGATGTCTAATTCCTGATGCTTCAAATAAACAAACCTTTTTCTAACAAGGCTCCTAGATGATTGTGCTATGCTGAGGAGAAACAAATCCTTCCTGACCCCTGAAAATCAAGCTTGTGCCCTGAAGCATGATTACCTTGACTGTGCTACCTATGCACAACTGGTTATAAAATTATCCAGTGCTTTATAAGAGGAATCCATTATCTGACTTCATGCCCTCCTATATCAGTGATTGCAACAGACTGACCATATCCCTGTGTGGTGCCACATTCTTGTTGACTGGTACTGTATATGCATTCAAAGCAATTGATAATAGTGTAGCAGAGAGCAGGACCTTTAATAACCGCTGGAGTCACAGGGGATGAAAGTGTATTTTTATGTATTTAATTTACAGACAGTTCTTTGGTTCTCACCAATGTAATAGCTGCACCTCCCTTACTCTTAGGGGATAAAGCTTCGCTACTACACACCCATGTGGCAAGTGCAATATCATTACCTCCATTCTACAGATGGGAAGACTGAGGCACTGAACGTTAAGTAGCCCAGCTCTTCTGATTCCAAGTCCTGTGCCTTCACCAAAAGACTACCTTTCCTTCCTGCCTCTTCTACATTACTACAGATATTCATCAAGCCAAACACAGCCAGGAACAATAAAGAGAGAGGCTGCAACATTTTATGACTACTAATGCTTGTACTTGTCTGTGCAAAAGTAAGGGTAATCAAGGGTCATGTTTCAGGGTGCAAGAGGACTGCCTGCAGGGGGCAGCAATGCATCATTATTCGAGAATGGACCCTAGATGCAACGTTTGTACTGAGATCTACTTTCCGAACACAGATTTCTAAAATTAAGTATGCTCCGACACTGGGTCAGGGCCAACTGCAACATTCAGCTCTGCATTCAGGTTAGGATTCTGAAATGACCCAGTGAAGTTCAGGATTGTTAAATCCATGATTTCAGTTCGTACCCCATCTCTAATGAGCAGGAAAGGGCACTATGGAGGGATTTGACTTTTCTCTGTTACTGGCCACTGTCTGATCCTACATCAACAAAAGACAGGACACGCCGAGCGGTCACTGATCTGTTTTCCGCAGTCCTCCAGACTGTAGAAGCCGCGAGCACCAAATCATGGCACTCAGGATACTCTACCTACCTAGGCAATACAAATCCGCTTTTCATTGAGCCCTCACAAAGCTTGCACAAAAACACAGCCTCCCAGCTTTACCCCTGGGCACACAGCTTCTGAGCAATGCTTTAATTTGAACAAGCACCTCTGCCTCCGCAAACCCAAGTCTAAAACCAATTAAAAGTGGAGATCCAAGCGAGCTAACCTCTGCTGACTTAAACAGGATGGAGAGTGTTTTATCAAGACCAAACTTGTAATTACTGTGTTCTACATTCCTTGCCTCCATGGCCCCACTGTAAAATGTGACCATCCATTTCAAAATTATCTCTTTATCATGAGCCCAAAGCTGATCGTTTAGATTCTGGCCTCGTGTTGGGCGTCAGTTTGAAGAATATCACAGCACTATCTCCTCTAATAAATGGCTTTAACTTTTCACCTAGGAGATATCTGCTTTAACTTATCACGGAGAATCATCTGCTTTCCTTAACGCTTCCACTAAATTAAAATCTGAAGTCACTCGATTTGGAAGCCGGTGTTAGCTGCACTCAGACAGCTGGATGAATTACTGGAGAGATGATGAAAAAATATTATCCAAAACCGGAAAACTTAGTTTATCACAAATCTCATTTTATCCCTCAAACCTCATTAATAACAGCGGGGATAATGGTCACCTAGTTTGTAGCTTGTCCGCACATCTCTTGCACGCCTCCAAAAGGGAGCAGTAGGGGTTCAATCTTTTGCGATGGTTCCAATCCAATTATTGTGTGAGGTCTGCCAAGCTAGTTCGAGATGGATTCCTTTATGATAAAGGCTTTTATTTGGGGGGCTTTAAATTCCAAAAACGGGACAATTCCCTAACTATAAAAAGCAGCTCTGAATTGTAAATGTGCTCTCAAGTACTCAGAACTTACATACTATCATGTGTAAATTTTGTTTCTTATGTCTCTTCAAACTGGTTATTTCATAATCTCTGAAAAGTACAGGATGCATTTGGCTTCAGCACTCTGATTCCCTGCTCCAGCCCGTTCTCTCTCCTTTCAAATAGTAACATTCACATGGCTTCCCGGTTAGTTACAGAAGCCGAGCAGAATATTCCCAGTCCAGGAGCAAACCTGGATAGTGTCAGGGTCATTTTCAAATCTCAAATGCATAAATGTGTATTGCGAAAAAAATATCCAGGGTGTGGTAGCGGGCTTTCCAGGAGGCCCCAAGATGCATTTGAGATCAAGGCTGGGCCTTTCATCTCACTAGGCACTTTCCTGTTAATCTTAAAGGAAATAAAATCAACCAGGACATCAGGACAATGTCTGCGAGAAAATGTCATGAACGTCTACCTTCTGATTTCCATGCAAACCCCAACTGCTCTCAAATGTATTCAGTGCAGAATTTAAAATAAATAATTCTACTTTGGGGATAAATGTGAAGAATTGTGCACTATCGTTAGGGAACTTCACAAACTCAAGCAGAACCACTACAAAATCAAACCCTCTACACTAACATTCCACACAACGATGGACTACAAGCTGTCAGGAACAGTATCCCCGATACTACCATGGCTAACCTGGTGGCCGAACTTTGTGATTTTGTCCTCACCCACAACTATTTCACATTTGGGGACAATATATACCTCCAAGTCAGTGGCACTGCTATGGGTACCCGTATGGCCCCACAGTATGCCAACATTTTTATGGCTGACTTAGAACAACGCTTCCTCAGCTCTCGTCACCTAACACCCCTACTCTACTTGCGCTACATTGATGATATCTTCATCATTTGGACCCATGGAAAAGAAGCCCTTGAGGAATTCCACCATGATTTCAACAATTTCCATCCCACCATCAACCTCAGCCTAGACCAGTCCACACAAGCGGTCCATTTCCTAGACACCACTGTGCTAATAAGTGATGGTCACATAAACACCACCCTATACCGGAAACCTACTGACCGCTATACTTACCTACATGCTTCCAGCTTCCATCCTGGACACACCACACGATCCATTGTTTACAGCCAAGTTCTAAGATACAACCGCATTTGCTCCAATCCCTCAGACAGAGACAAACACCTACAAGATCTCTATCAAGCATTCTTACAACTACAATACCCACCTGCTGAAGTGAAAAAACAGATTGACAGAGCCAGAAGAGTACCCAGGAGTCACCTACTACAAGACAGGCCCAAAAAAGAAAATAACAGAACACCACTAGCCGTCACCTTTAGCCCCCAACTAAAACCTCTCCAGCGCATCATCAAAGATCTACAACCTATCCTAAAAGATGATCCCTCACTCTCACAGATCTTGGAGGACAGACCAATCCTCGCTTACAGACAGCCCCCCAACCTGAAGCAAATACTCACCAGCAACCACACACCAAACAACAAAAACACTAACCCAGGAACCTATCCTTGCAACAAAGCCCGATGCCAACTCTGTCCACATATCGATTCAAGTGATACCATCACAGGGCCTAATCACATCCGCCACGCGATCAGGGGCTCATTCACCTGCACATCTACCAATGTGATATATGCCATCATGTGCCAGCAATGCCCCTCTGCCATGTACATTGGCCAAACCGGACAGTCTCTACGCAAAAGAATAAATGGACATAAATCTGATATCAGGAATCATAACATTCAAAAACCGGTAGGAGAACACTTCAACCTCCCTAATCACTCACTGACAGACTTGAGGGTAGCAGTGTTGCGACAGATTAACTCAAAAAGCAGACTTCAAAGAGAAACTGTTGAACTCGAATTGATATGCAAACTAGATTGCATTACCTCAGGATTAAATAAGGACCTCGAATGGCTCGGCCATTACGTTAATTGAATCTATTTCCCTTAAGTTAACGATCCTCATTCACACCTGTGTGACCATCTTGTTTATCACTTCAAAGGTTTTTCTTCCCCTGCTGTTATGGTTCCTCTCAATTAATTAGCCTCGTAAGGTTGGTCTATGCACCTCCACCTTATCATGTTTCTCTGACTGTATAAATATCTGTCTACTGTATGTTTCATTCCATGCATCCGATGAAGTGGGTACTAACCCACGAAAGCTTATGCTGAAATAAATTTGTTAGTCTCTAAGGTGCTACAAGTTTTTCTCTCTTATTTTCATTTTACAAAATCAAAGCCACCTTCAGAAGTGCCCTTTGTCTTGATTGATATGATTTTGTAGAAGCAGATTGAGGGTAAAATTGTCAAACACACCTACGTGACTTCGACACCCAAGTTCCATTTCAGAAGTGACCTAGGCATTTAGGAACCTAGATCTCATTGTAAGTCAATAAGACTTCAGGCTTGTCTACACTTTAAACGCTACAGCGACACAGCTACACTGCAGAAGTGCTTCAGTGTAGATACTCCTAGGCCAGAGAGAGAATCCACGTCCACAAGAGGTGGCAGCTAAGTCAATGGAAGAATTCTTCCATTGCCAAGTGCTGTCTACACTGTGGATTAGGTCAGTCTAACTACATCACTCAGGGGTGTGGATTTTTCCTGGGCTGATCTAACTTTTTAGTGTAGACCAGGCCTGAAGTCCCATTCTCAGAAATGACTACGGCCTAGTCTACACCTAAAACTTAGGTCAACCTAGGGGGCTGTGAAAAATTTCACACGGAGTGATGTAGTTAGGTCAACCAACCTATCCCCCGCCCACCCCCAACACCTCTCCCCAGTATATGCAGCGAGGAGGATGGAAGAATTCACTTTGATCTAGTCCTCTTTGAAACAGGACTAATCAAAGCAAATTAACGAACTGTTAATGGGTGTCAGCAGGATCCATGTGGACAGTTGGCAGAGTCACACCCCAGCTTGCTGAGAAGTAAATGTTTATGTAGGCAAGCTATAAGCCATGTAGGTGCTTCTGACAATTTTATGCTTAGTTTGGTTTCAATAGGCCACCTATTAAAATAGTTTTATTTAGTAATGCTGGGGTTTGCCAAAATTCAACCTACTGTTTTTTAATCATCTTCTCACCTGGATTTCTTCTATCTACATCTGACACACAAAGAGCCTGCATCTACACACCTTTATGCAACTAGTCCTTACTCACACAAATACTCCCACTGAAGTCTATGGAGTTACTTGCATGAGTAAGAATTATCCAAGTGAGTAAGGGTTTCCAGTACATAAAAGAGATTCATCACAGACATGATCATCCTTGCAGTGGCTTCAGTCCACTTAAAACTGAGTCAATTGCTAGTGCAGTATCCCTCCTTTTCTAATTATAACCACACCGCTCTGAAGCTAGTAGGCAGCGGCCATTCAATACAGCATCATCAATAACAATACTTAGTACTGGTACATGCCAAATTACATGATTGAAGTACATATTTTGGAGCCCTGGCTGTCATTTTAATGCCAGCAGAGATCTTGAAACCAGCTGAACTATCACACAACCTGTGTGACAAAGATGCACATACTTGGACTAGGACGTCCAGCCAACATCCAGCGGGGATCATAGGGAGTCTTGGTGGGAACAAACTCAATGACCCTGTCTATAGGATCCTTGATGGTGAGGGTAGGCACTGGGCTGGATACACTCTAAAACAAACAAAACAAACAAATGGGATAAATTGTCCTATGGTATTCATGGCTCTGCACCAAACAGTAGAAATGCAAATAAACTGGCTGATGTCATCCCAGTTCCTCTCGCACGTTACCACCCCCTTTCTAGACAATCCCAATCACTGCAGCATCCCAGTGTCTTTGAAAAGGTCTGAAGAAGATGGTACATCCACTTTGACACTTGTGTGAGACTTCACTTGGCTTATTTTGCTCTTGAGCTTCAGGTGCTGCCAGCATCTACTGGACTCTCAGTTTAATTTTAAAAAGGTGACCAAAGCCACCTGACGCCTCCCATCCACTGTTTCCAGAAGACAGGTGACCTGTGCGTTCGCCTGGCTGCAGAGCAACTCACATCTAGAGTAACTTTGCTGGGGAGGGGAGACTTTTAGCATCATTTCTATAAAAGACAATCAACTGTACATGCAAAAACCCTGCTGCACAGATTACTATGGACAGTTTGCCAGCGGGGTGAGGTGCACAGGGAATTGGCAGTTCTCCAATAGCCTCTGCAGTGCCCCAGAGAACGGAGTTCAGTGAATGCCGTTAGCCAGGATAGGCAACGGCACCTTGCATTGCTGCACCCACAAGACTTACCTTGGGCATGTAGCACAGCCACTGCAGAATGGTGTAGACGCCTTCAAAATCATCACACACAGTGCTGTGCGTCACGCCATTGTTGTGCATGATCTGGACCCCGCCCAGCTGGTTGTTTGAGGTGTACACCTCCCGTCCGAGCACCTTTCAAACGAGGAACAGAAAGGGTCAGACGACATGAAAGGGTAACGAAGTGCCTCTGTCCGTGTGTGCATTCCAGTCCACCCTTCCAGCAAGTCCTACCACTCCAACAGTCATTGCTGGGGCAGCTCTTTGAACAGCAGTAGTAATAAATACCTGGACCGTCTCTAGACCCCTGAGTGCTATACAAACATTCACTCTCCCGTCACCTTTTACAGAGGGGGAAACTGAGGCATGGAGAAGTTACATGACTTGCCTTCGATTACACAGCCGGAGAGTGGCAGAGGTGGGACTAGAACCCAGGTCTCCAGAGTTCAGTATACTAGACCAAAGCCGCCCTTGTGCAAAACACAGCAGTGGAACGGATACATTTAAGGGGGAAAAAACCACAGCCCTGCACAAAACCCAGTACAGCACGTGAGCATAGACAAAGACCCGGTGCCTCCTTGGAGGGGGCAGGAAGAGTAAGACTGACTGCTGGACTTTCAATTCTCTTCCGAGGCTCCATCTCTAATCTCAGCCCAGACACTGCAGCTCTTTTCTCATTCTCCTGCTGTCTCTTTCCATTTGCCCTCTCACTGACTGATACACTGATCTCTCGGTCACTCGGCTTTCTGCTCCACTGAGTCCATATTACTAATAACACCTCTGCCACAGCCAGTTTACCTCATGAAGGCAGGAGCACATCATTACAAAATAAACTCATAACTTTGACATTCTAGCAAATACATGCCGTTTGTTATTTTTATGGCTTGAGCCTTTCTAACAGGCAGAGGGCATTACATACCTGTTTCATTTAGATCTTAAACAAATTCAAACCAATCCCTCCACTCCGGCCCCAAACAGCAGCAGCAGCTGTTTTGGGTGGGTGAGTGGGTGAGGAAACCCAGAAGCAAATTTAAGTCATTAGGGCAGCATTGTCACTGAGGAAGTGAGGTTCAGATCTGGTTTCATCTTCATGAATGCAAATGACTTGAAGTTCTAAAGCTTCCCATAGGGAATGTAACCCATCTCGTTCAGAAAGATTTCAGGGAAATTAGTAGGGGGCTTAATTATTTTAAAGTCCCCTTTACAATAAAAAGGTGCTGAAATGATTCTATTATCCTGTGGTTTGTTGCGTGGATGTGCGTGACTAGAATCAGAATTCAATACTGGCGGTCAATTTCAGAGGGGCAGATACCCTCAGCAACACTGCAGCTCCTGTTAACTACCGTGGGAGCTGCCAGCACTCAGCGCCTCTAAGGATCTGGCCAAGAGCCGGGATTTCGATCGGTCTAGATAACTATGAAAGTTTTTGTTGATCATACGAAATAACAACGAAAGTTTTTGTTGATCATAAAACTAAGCCAAAGGACTCCAATCTTATTCTTCATGGCATCAATTGACCATAGCTGGGGTCTGGAAACCTCTACGCTCTGCGCCCATTGACAGCATTGCACCATTTGCCCGGGGCATGCTCACTTTCCTCTGGAATATGGAGGCACAGACACCAGAATTCTTTACAAACAGTAATTAATCCTCATCAAACCCACGTGAGAAGGATATTATCCACATTTTACACGCAGGGAAACCAAGGCAGAACGGTTAAGAAACTTGCCCAACATCTTGGCAGTCAGTGTAAACACCAGGATTTGAACTCTGGAGTTCCTGGCTCCCACTTCCCTTTATCTTCCCACCAAGAAAATCTTGTGCCCTGACCAGCATTTTCCCCCCACAAGTTGAGAAGCCGGGAGTGAAGATATAGGTTCAGGGACAGGAAAAGACTGGCCCCCAGATGTGAGGCACAAGTCCAGCTAACACCTTCCATGGAGGAAAATAAAAAGAATTTAAACTCCCTATCTTCAAATGAATGCAAACGTCTGTACATGCAGAACGGGCCACTGCTTATCTAGAGACACTATAGACAGCTCAGGTTTACCGCTGCTGACAGGCAATGAAAACAGTCTAATATACTGCCTGCTCTTGCCCTTAAATCCCTTTTTGGAGATCAAGATAAATATGCAGTTCCTTTTCCCGAGTGCTCCAGACGTTTGAGTGAAGTGGCAGAGCATTGGGAGGCTCTGCGCCATTGAAATCACTGTGTAATACTGAGTGAGGGCCGTATTTACTTATCAGTGTATTTGTCAGCAGAGGCCTCATGGGTTCCCAGATGCATACAAAATACTATTGATGAATGGTAGCTCACCTAATTTGTGCGTCCTATTACAGGTGTGTACACACATGGGCATGCAGAAACCTAGGGACTGAGTGCCGTACTATTACCGTGTTCCCTGCACTATAGAGGTGGGTGGGTGGGTGGGTGTGTGTGAGAGAAAATCAGTCTCCCAGCATGCAACCTGGCACTTAGGCATCGATCCACTGGACTCCGTCTTCCCCCACTTCTTGTGTGTGTTCTCCTATCTACTTGCAAGTGAGCAGAGAATCTGCCAACTCATCTCATATCTATGGCTTCAGACTGGATTTCAGCTAAGGTGCCAGAGGTTAAAAGGCACGGAGGGGCTAGCTAGCTTATAGACAATGATCATTTGGCTTGAGAAAAAATGAATGCAATAGCTCATCCATTTAGCCCTGCTAACTACCTCATCTCTGACCTGAGAGGACTACATTTTTAAAGGCTGACAAGTAATTCAATCTCCAATTAACAATTTCAAATGGGGCAGTGTATATTACTGTATAAATGTTTCTGCAAGAAAATGTCCAAGGGTGAAGCAGAATGAAATGGCTGCGGAAGTACAATACCAATGCCTGTGAAAGTAAGGGTGTTCTTCAATGGGACACACGGGCAGCAAAGACACTAGTGCACTTTAGAAAAGCCAATAGACAATTTAGACAGACAATGCTACACAAGCCCCGTGTGTGAAAGGCCGCTTAGGAGCAAGCTTGTATCCAAAACCATAACGCACCCCTTCAAAAAAGCAAACACCAACAATGGGGGTTCCATGACAAGCCAAGCAGGTGGCTTTAAAATACCCTAGAAGGGAAGTGGTGGTGACTGGAGCATCTTACTCAAGAGAGAGTCAGGACAGCACCAGCCAGCATCATCAACCTTATGTTGAGCAACAGAGGCTACGTCCCAGGAGGAGAGATTTCCAAGCACGTAAGGGACCAGTAGAAAACCTAGCTCCCAAGCCCAGCAGCCATTGGACGCAAGGAAAGCACGGAGAAGGAGAAGTGGTGAAGGATGATGGATCTGATTTTTAAAAAGCACGTGTATATTATACAGATATAATTGCATACTGGTACTTCTAACATCTCTTTGTGTGCTTAATTTGATAGCGCAGACAATCAGAGCAGAATAGTCATTAACAAGGAAGCATTAGACAGCGAACTTCTGAAACCAGATTGTCTGCTTAAAAATAAAATTAAAACTTACTGGATCCCAACACTAAAAGAAAGTGAAAGTGCTACAAAAAATCAGAAGACTGTGTCCCCCCCCCCCCTCCTCAACCCCACCCCTGTCCCCTTCCCACACACTTTACAATCAAGGGGGAAAAGAAGCTACTGGGAGGGAGTGACTAATGCAGAGATGGCCCATAGCTGCCAGTAACACAAGAACCTTCCCTTTCTGATGTTTCTAAGCAGGGGCCAGGCTGCACTTGAACCCGTTTTCTATCTCAATGTCTTTGCATTTTATATATAATTACAGTTTTCTGATACAACTCCTTAGCTCTGGCATTTCTGATCAGCAGCAGATAGCTGCTCTCTTGGTCTAGGAAACAAGTCTGGTTTTGTTTACACTAATAGCCATCCCATCAATACCACCACAATGCTTCTCACAGCACATCCATTACAAATAAGCTAGAAACTTGACTGACACCACCAACTCATTCATACAGGCCTTGAGATGGAAATGACTTGTGGTCACTACAGATCTGGGCCAAATTCAGAAAAGCAAACTAGAAGTAAAAGGCTCCACAACGCAGTGCCAACTCTTTAAGCCACCCAGATCCCCATATTTTCCCTAATTTAAGACAGATCTTTCATACGGCTAAGAAGTAATCTATCGAATAGACTCTATACAAAAACCCCTACATTAACAGAACATTACGGTTGCACAATTAAGTACTCAAAAGGAAATGCCAAATCTAATGGTGCATGCATTACAATACAGCCTTTAATTACATGAACAAATACTATTTCTCAGATAATGTAGTGTTTTATATTACAACCTTAGATACATATGTAGTATCTATTTCATTCTTTTCTACTTATTTAATGGACCATTATGACAATGAAATTAGTATCTTTATTGACTTTGGGAGAGATTTTCAAAAGCACAAAAGGGGAATTGGGAACCTAACTGCCCTTCACTTCTTTGAAAATTCCCCTTCAGCATTAGTATAAATGTCATGGTCTCTAAGATAGGGATGTTAATTTTGCCAGCACCCATGTACTCTAAATCTTAGCAGCCAGCAGCCTTCCTTAGACACATTTCCAACAACTGAGTTGTTACTCACTGAGGCAGTGAACTACAAAACTAGTTTTGCTGAAAAGTTAGTGGCCTGTGTGTATGAGCAAAGATGAAAGATCTGAGGAACTGAGAATGGAAACTGTTACGGCAACCTTAAATATTGTGCTTGAACCTGCTATTATGTTCACACTAGAATGTGTGTGTCTTAGCTTATATAAGAATTGAACACTGCATTTTATACAAATAATAATAATGTTAATTTATACCCCACAGCTTAAATAGTGTGTGTGTCAGAAATTAGAATTGGAAAAAAGACACAGACACACACAATAGCTAGCAGCATTAATAAATACAAGAGAAATGCTCATAATAAGGGTCTCAACAAAAATTCACATTGCACTGACTTAAAGCCAAAGTACCATTATTTGTGGTTGAGCCTCAGCACATCTTACAGCTTTCATTTTTATCACTCAACACTTCAGCTCTGCACATTAACGTATTGGATGATGGGATAAATGGCATCTGGGTACGAGAGAACAGACCTCGGTTTGGATGCCAACACGAAGCACGTTCCTTGAAACGATGAAGAGCTGAGAGCTGTGCTTCTAAACACCCTGTTTCTCGAGTCTTTATCCTATTCACATGGCGGCATGAACACCCCCCTCCTCTCCATCTGGGCTTCCTGTTGGAAACGGATTGCAGCTCTTGCATTTCTAATCTATGAATGTGTGCAGTGCCTGCACTTTTAATTTACGAGCGTTCAGTGGGGGACCTTTCTGACTTGGGAACATATTGGCTCAGTCTAATGTTTGGAGATTATTAAAGTCAGAGCTATGCTCCACTATCAAGTCTACAGATCTTTTATTTAGAAGATATGGTGCTCTAAATGCACAAAGAGCTCCCTGTCACCTTCACATTAAAGCCCCTAGTGCCTGGTAAATGGAATTATATAGCTGTCATCTCCTTTCCCCAAAGTTTTAAGAGTACAATGGGCTCATTTTTTCACACTCCATCCCAGCTTCAGAACTAAGAGACCTACTTTATATTGATTTAAAGTCTCGGAAATAAATAAACCTGTTTCTCCACTGTGATTCACAAGAAATTCATGATACACTATTGCATGATATATTTCAAGCTCTGGCTCCAGCTCTCTTTTTCCTCTGGTGAGTGATGGGGGAGGCGGGAGGTGGAGGGGGGGTGGGGGCGGCAAAGCTGACAGCCTGATGGTTATAGGAGATGGTTGCTGACTGCAAATCAGATGCCAGCACTGGTGATGGTGGAGTTGGATGTTTTTGGGGGGGGTCGGGGGGGAGAGAAAGGATGTGGGAAGAGAGCAAATAAACTTGGATGCTCTAGGACACGTGGGGAGGAGGCAGCACACAGACCACATAACTGCAGCAAAGGGAAGTGAAGTACCTTACTGTAACTGGTGTTTTTCGAGATGTGCGATCCCTCTCTGCACTCCCCTGAGGGTACGCATGGACTGCATGTGCCCAAGACCGAAAAGTTCATGCCAGCAGTGTGGGTCGGGCCACGCCTGCGCCCGTGCTCTCCTTGGGCTCACACCAAAGGCATAAGGGATGGGGTGGACCGACCACCTCTCCAGTTTCTTCTCTACCATGAATCTTGTCACGATCCGAAGCAGAGGGGTAGGAGGGCAGGCAGTGGAATACAGACAGGGAGCACACATCTCTAAGGACTCATTACAATCAGGTCAGTAGCTTCCCTTTCTTCTTTGAGTGCTGGGCCCTGTGTGTGTCCCACTGTGGGTGACTGACGAAGTACTCAGAGAGGAGGGAGATGCCATTGATATAGCTGCTGGTAGAACAGCTGTCCCAAAGAGTGTCCAAGACCCCTCTGCTGCTATGTCCTTTGGGACAGTAGCATCTCTCCGAGGTGCCCATTTGATATTTGCAGGGCAGTTAGCGAATGTGAGGATGGAACTCCACATAGCTGCCCTGCAAATATCAAGCAGGGACACCTCTTCAAGGCTGCTTGTCCCTTTGTAGAGGGAGCTGGCACCCTGTAAGGGGAGGAAGCTGTGCCAGCTAATAGAGGAAGATACTGCCAGAGATCCTCTGAGAGGATATGGCTTGTCCTTGCACTCACTCTGCTGTGGCAATGAGCAGTCTGGGTGACTTTCTGATCTGTTTTGCTCTCTTCGGATAAAATGTCAGTGCTTGTCTCACACCCAGGGAATGAAGTCTGGCCGCGGGTTTGCTCGCGTTAATAAAGGCTTGACATTGAACCCTGTCCTCCTGAGTAACTTGTCCCCAAAGTCCAGCAGCTGAGAGTAATTGAGGAAATTGTATCTAGTGAGATGGATCGTTTGAGGTTCTAAGCGGAGGGCTGGTAGACGTAAACACCTTCCTCTCCATAAGGTCTAGGTGCCTGGCCTCCTTATCTGCAGGGGTGGCCCTTGGATGACGAGGTCTAGATCTTTCCATGCCCGCCTGAACCATCCAGGTGTTCGAGGCAGGGTGGGTGAGCAAAAACTCCACTCCCTTAGTCAGGGCAAAGTGTGGCTTTTCTGCCCTCTCGGGGATAGGGGCACGGGGAACTGCTGTGTGCTGTATAGCCCTTACCAGGTCTAGTACAGCTTAATTCACAGACAGTGCAACCCAACTGGATTCCGTAGGCTGTAGTATATCCAGGAGCGTATGTTGAGAGTAGAGGACCTCCTCCTAAGGGGATTAGGAGCTCTTGCGCCATTCTCAATAACACCTCTTGAAATGGTCTATCACACAACTCTGCAGTGAAGATGTTACCTAAAGGCCACCAGTCCCTGTAATGCAGTCACCATTGGGATGAAACGTGGGAACTGGTTAAAAGAGCACAGCAACACTACACAACATGTTCACTGGAAACTACAGAGGGAACTTGAGGTAGGGCGAATGTGAGCCAGTATGCTAGGGGTGGCAGCCCCTATTCACAGGAATAAACATCCGCATATAAATGCAGGTATCTACCCAGCTTTATACACATACAGATGTACTAATAGAGACCCATATTAAAAGTGATAGATATTTGTGCAAAGTAAAATTAAAAAGTCAACAGAAATCTATTAGACTTTCTTCCCTCAGCAAACATAAAGGGACTGGTAATGGGGATGTCTGGAATGTAAATCGTCTCCAATGGGAACAATATACAAATATAACCACTTAAAACAAGGCAATTAAAAATAAAATGAATACATGGAGATAGGTGTTTATTTTTTTGAAAACACTTGCAGTTGCCTGAAGTCCAAGCATCTGTCCTGCTTATGGTCATTTCTCTGCAGAGAGCTGAGAACCTTGTGTTACCAAGGGGGCCAACGGCAACATACACCTAGTGGGCCAATCCAACATGCACCCAATCTACCTAAAAAGGAAAAGCTTCCAGTGCCCCTCAAGGGGGTGATTTTAAAAGGACAAGACACTCTCCTCCCCTATCACCAACACTGTGTAACGGATATCGGCTCCCATGCCTGAGCTGTACTCAGATCCGGGCTCCCAACACAAATGGACTTTGCTGGGGTTGACAGGAATGACCGTCTACGGTGGAGAGGCACAGTGCAGTTCAGTAGCACACCGAGATTCTGCACCTGTTCCAAGATGGTTGAGTGACCAAAACCCCCTCCCTCAGCAAATCACTCCGTTGCTCCCACAGCATCCTCTAATGCATCCATCCAAGACACAGAGCCAGCAGCCCCTCCTCCTTCCCCCACCACCCTGAGCCAAGAACAGGGTAACCTTGGTGAGATTCACAAGAGGTACTGACTAATGTTTAATGCTGGTGGAGTGTCAATTTCCGTTTGACATTTCTTAGGCCCTCTTTGATTAGCATTCTCAAACACACTGCGCCCATACGTATCCGCCTAATAGTCTTGCTGCGCCACTACAGAAAGATTCATATCATGCATTAATAATTATAATGCTTCTTTGAATGACAGGGATGGCACTTGCTGTTCTAACTCACATGATTGCTCTCACATGATTGCTTTGATCTAATCCCAAGACTGGAGTCAACTTGAGCAGACACCAAGACATCCCTGCCTCATTTCTCAGGAAAAGAGCTTTGCACAGTCCATATTTTAAAGCACAAAATCAAACCAAACCCCACTCTCCCCTAAACTGACAATAGTGTATCCAATGAGGTTTTTATTTTTTTCACACTGTGAAATTGGAGGGTAAGTAAGAGTGCTTGTGATACTGAAAGATTGAGCACTGGTACAAGATAGACAGTGTAAACTTCCTTTTCCTCCCAGCACAGCTCTGCCAACGAACCTCAGTCCTGACCTGCTATACTTTTGTGTGGGCTCAGCACCAGAAGAGCAGCTCAGCCTATTCCTCTCAAATCCTGACCCAGAGCCCACCCGGTGATTCAAGCCCTGGCCTCCCACAAAGTTCTGGCAGTCTTGACATCCAACACCACCTGTTAGTCCAGTTCCAGGCCCCTCCGCAGCAGAGACGGTCAATCACCCCACATTACGGGGACTGAGACCACCAGAGAAAGCTATCTTGTGTTATCTCAAATATATTGCCCTCATTCCACAAATTAAACGTCACAGAACTACATGGAAATAACACCACCGGTCTGACGTCAGCCCACCAAAGTTAGGACAATTCAGAGAAGAGAGTCTAAAATGCAGGGATATTCCCTTACGGATGTATGCAAAGGGGTTGTTCGGGATTTTTTTTAAATGCAGATTGTCAAACCAATCCTCAGAGCTATTATGTCCTGTTGTATCAACAAGTCCCCAGGGACTCATTCTTAGGCACATGATTGACACATATACTACCCTATCATGACACAATATGATACCTATCATGTTAATGGCTTTGCCATGCCCCTGCACCGTGTCTGTGTTAATAAAAGCTGCATTCAAGAAAGGTCATCGGACATGCAGTGACATTCTTTTCTTTTTAAGTTGATTTCTAAGCTCTTCAGAATGCAAATTGTGAATTAGCAAACTGTAAAGTTTCCAATAATCTCTCTCCTGCACGCCCACAGACTTTTTAATTGGAGTTGAAGAAAAACCCAAACAAATCAGCATGCTCAGAAACTGCTTGTTTTTAAATTTGTTGGGGGGTGATTATTGGACTTTTCCAGCTGTAAAATGCAGCATCTGAACAGATACTTAAAATAAGATCATTCCCAGGCCAAGTCCTTGTAGGCACAAGTTCAGTCTTGGAGCGAATTTTCACAGCCAAGTAACAAAGCCCCATAAAGCTGGAGGAATATGCAAAATGTTGGCTGGACTGTAAATGCAGCAGGGCTGGCAGGTGCTCCTCTCCATGTAACTCTAAATAATGATCTCATATGTGTAGCACTGTCCATCTGAGGAGCAAAATCTACTTTACAAACAAATATTAATGAATTAAGCTGTCAACCCCTCCTGCAAATTGGGTAACTCTTGTTGTCCCCATTTTGCAGAAGGGTTAAACAACATATCCAAGGTCACACAGCAAGTCAGTGGCAGAAATGGATCTAAAGCCCAGATCTTCTGACCCTCCGTCCTGATTTTCAGTTTTGTTTTGTTTTAAACATTTTGCATTTGCTTTGTTTCTGACTGTCCATCCGTTCTCCTTACACCTATGTACTAACACCTGTTGAAAGCAGGTTATACTGGCCAGGTAAAAGCTCCTACACCTGCCTAGTAGTTAATTTCTTTCTTTTAAAAGAATACAACTCAAGTTAAATTTTGACAGACCAAACCAACGAGATTAGCACTCGTTAAAATAAAGAAACAAAACTATTTGCACGCACACACTATATTCACAGAAATGAAAAGATCATGTATCAGATCGTTGGCCAACTAAAGCATTTGGAATTTGATGGGGACAGAAATCAGATTCTCCTGCAGAACTACTACTAACTATTACAGATTCTAAAAGAGAATCTCTACTAATTGTTAGTAACATAAGGCGTATGATATACAAGCAAGCAGGTCTGATAATGTCCATTAGGAGGTGCTGCCACACAAATTCACTAGCCTGATAAGTATAATGAGCATCTCAAGGTATTTAGCCATACAATACGAATACTGCCCAGAGCTGATGCACATTTCTTGGTCATTGCTCTACCCACAGGGAACTCCCCTTTGGCATGCAGGTGACTCAACATATCTGTACGCACTCCATGGTGAAAAAAACCGAACAAAATAAAGTAAAGCAGGTAAGTGCGCTGCTCATGGACCTGTATGTAACATTAGAGAGACTTATGTTAGGATGTCCAGAGATGAAAGGCGATTTTATTAATCTAGTACCCAATGAACCTCCATATACCTGAATCCTGCTCTTGCTGGACACTAAATATGGGTGCTTTTTTTATTTTTTCTATAACTATACCGTAATTTAGGGACTAACCTAAACTTCACTGAAAGCATGTAATAAAACTGCAGAATAAGAAGCCATTTTTTCCTACTCTCCCTTATCTTTTGTATGTGATCAGAACTTACTTCAGTTTCAGCAATTCATGCAGATTATTTATTTTAATTGAGTGAATTCAGGGAATGGCTTAAGCCCAGCCCAAGCAGAGGTTATCAAGACTCCCCCACACTCCTCTGCCAATGCACTGCAGTTGAGACCAGCAATTCTCCCATCCTTCTGTTATTTCAATTCTGGGGCATTTGAAATTGGGCACTCAACGGGCTAAAATGTGCAGTGCAGTGCTTTTGCAATGTTCACTATTCGTCAGTTTCAGCATTTATTATGATTTCCAGGGAAGACAATGCTCAGGTCGCTCTCTGCTCCTGTTTTCAAGGCTCAGGAACCTTTCTTTATGAGGGAAAAGTATCAACAGGCCTCAAAGAAAAAGGAGTATTTTTCTTTGGAAAAAGGTCTTGTGGTTTCTTTGCTTCCCAGTTGGGATCATCTACTGCCCTATCTGGTATAAAGCAAATACAATAAGGGAAACAGACAAGCAAAGAACTTCAAAAGGAAGAGGTGCACCTTTGAGGGCAGGGAGGAGCGTTTTAGCCATTGTTGTAACAAGGGGACTCCTAGAACTTAAGTTATTTGTAAGGATATACGGAGCAGAGCACTGTCCCTCCATCCCCCCTTCTTGGAAGCAGGAGAAATGCCAATGATGGAAGGAAACAATCTAGGAAGCCTGGACCAAAGACAGTTAAAAAAAAAAATCAAGTGATGACTACAACAACCTAACCAGCCACAGAGTAAGGATTCACTCTCCGGTAGCTGCGAGCACCAGGCACTAACCACATCCCACGTCAAGGTATCATCTGCCCACTAAACAGTCAGCCCTTGCAAATATTCTGGGAGAGCCCGGAATTGTTTAAAAACGTTTGCTTTCCAAAGACCCTCTGGCTTTGTGACCACTGCAAACATTCGGATTTCCCTGGGGTCACACACTGAAACAGTGGCAGAGCCAGAAACGCAATTTAAGGGCCAGATTCCCAGAGGGTGTAAGTTGTGGAGCAGATGTCACACAGATCAGAAGCAAGTAAAGTTGACATGAACACATCCCCTTCCTCCCAACTTACAGGGCTGCAGTTCACACAGGTCTAGCTTTCGGCAAAAAAGCCAATGGGTTTAAACAAAAAGATGAAATATTTATATATAGATACAGATACCCCAAAGTTCTAAGCTTTTTATTCTCATCTCTGAAAGCCAACCTCTAAGTGATGGGAGTCAGGAAGAAACGTCCTCTATAGGCAGATTATTCCACAGTTCTCTACTCTGGGGTACTGACCCTGGTGGGAGATGGGATCCTGGACTAGATGGATCATTGGTGTGATCCAATATGGCAACTGCTAATGTTCCCACCCTGGATGTTGCATAATTCAGTACACCCGTTCACATTCCTGCCCAATTGACTCTTCATTCCTAGTCCCACTCTATCTTTAACGGTAACGTCCCCAGCATCTAGAAACCAAAGGTTTCAGAAAACACCGAGTGAAACTCCCAGTGAAAATCAGTGCCCCTTAAGGTGTCCCAAGGCATGCACCCCACGAACTGAGGCATTTCAAATCACTAATCACTTCTGAAAGTCTTGGCCCAATTCTCAAGCCCCAGCCTAGCCTCCATTAACACAAATGCTCCCCCTCCAAACTCAAGTCCATAGCTAAGACCTCACTGTGCTTCACTGTTTACATTAACACAACAGTCAAAAGGCTGAGAATCCCATTAGGAGAAAAACAAACACACAGAGCTGCAAACTAATTATGAACAGGTCAGCTAAGGATTGGGAACATCAGGTGTGCACTGAAATGGAGTGCCGTTCTAAAGGCTTACGCCACGTATGCAATGCATTAAATTAGGAGCGCAAGGCTCTTCAGCCTTACTTCTATTAAAAGGGAAACCAATTGAAATGTACATGTTCCTGCATTCCACCAGTACAACAGGCAGCGTGTCATCGATCTCATTTCAAATCACACCATGTTAGGCCGGTGACGAGGAAAGGAAGGTGGGGGGAGGGGATGGTTGGGAGGAAGGAAAAGTAAAAAAAAAAAAAAAAATCTGCCTCAGCAAAAGTTTTCATTAAAATTTTAGACAAATGATCTCTGTGTCCTTCTCCCATGCTGCCTGGGGCTCCATGCTATTTCTATGCAAATAACAACCTCGTGGTTTATATCTTATTATTTCCACCGGAGCTGCAGCGACATGACCCGAGACGTGTGCGAGGTAGACAGAGAAAAAGAGAGAGAGAGAGGGAGAGAGAGATGGAGTGGGTGCTCGCTGAAGTGTGAAAAAATATTGTCAGAAGTGAGCGGCAAGAACAAAAAAAAAAAAAATTGCAGGGATAACGTGTTTATTTCAGCCCTTCTCCCCATGTGAACTGGCACCTTTTAAAATTCATTGGGCATCAGGCGATCATGCACAATCCATCTGCTTTCACTTTATCATTTGCATTTCATGCCTCCTGGCTTTTGATGTGCTGATACTTTGATGCAGCCAGGAGATGCGCATTATCATTATTTCAATTTTCAGGGGGGTCAATGGGCTCAACACCCGCGCGCGCGCACACGGAATAAAATGTCATTTCCACCTCCCCACCGCCTGCTGATGCTCAATGGGGAAGACAAAAGGGGGGGTACAGAAAAGACATGGTCCTGGAACACCTCCCCCCCCACCAACAGCATCCTCATACGTTTCATATGCACATGAGTCTGGGCTGTAAACGAAGGCAGATTCATCATGAAGCGGGGGGGGGGGGGGGGGGGGAAGAGGAGGGAGAAGATAAAGAGAAGCTGTGGTACGGTTTCCTTTTTCACATCTGGTAGGCGAAGAGGTTGATAGCATCCTTAATGAATCTGCACGAAATCTGGTGTCTTATGGTGATTTGACTCCATACTTAAAGAGCACTGACACGGACATAGCAAAGCAGCCAGCACATGATTAGATAACCTCCAGAACTGATCATTCCCTTCAGCTAAAAATGATAATGGATTTCAGCCCATTGTCTAAGTTATAGGCTGCAGCCTGCTTTTGGCAGCTAGACCTTTCCCTCTACACCCAACCCCTGGGGCTGGCTCTACCTAATTAAAACGAACAAGATCAGCAACAGATGAGGTAGTATGTTTTATTTTTCACAATTTTTTTTAATGAAAACAATCCCGGTATTTTGTAGCAAGAATCAAATGAAAACTTTCCAGACACAGATACTGCTTCTCTGGAAACCAAGACACTTCCATGTCTGTGGGAATCTCCATATGCAGCTTATTACCCAAGAAGCAAATGAACATTTAGAGCCAGGAGAGGAAGAAGACATTTTGAAAACTGTCTGTCTGTCTCTGTGTGTGTACACACATATGAGAGTGCATGTAAGTAACTTATCTCCAGCATTACCTACAAAAACACTAGCATGTAAGTTAGTACTGTACATTCCGTCCCAAATCTCCAGGAATACGTGGCTGATAATTGACAGCAAAAAGACAAAAAATTACTTACATTTGACTGTGTTGGAAAATTTTCCCTCCCCGCTTTCTAATGCAAAGAAGCAGTGTCTTTTTAACTTATCTAGGTTCTTATGTTGGTGTCAGTCCCCAATGTATGTGAGCACTTAAATTCCTTAATCACTAGCTCTCCCGACTGGAGCAAGGGAGGAAGTAGATCTTTTATTGTAACTCTCATAAGGAAATGCTTTGTTTTTGCTCCAGAGGGCACGCCTCAATCCAGTCATCCCACATAAGTAGCATCAGTAAGTCTCATTTGCTTATCACTGAAAGGCAAAACTAAAATGGATACAAATATCCTTCTAGAGTTTTATATAAGCAAAGATCAAAACAAACAGGATACTTCATGCCACAAAGTAGCTTCTCCACTACTACAAGAGAAGATCCTGTTTAATCAGTCCCTGGCTAATGGGCGCACGGCCTATCAGCCAAAGGAAAATTCAAATGAACTCTCCCTCTGGAATTCAAGGGCAAACTGTTTCTCTCCCCTGCACATAAGAAGTGGGATACTGAGCATAAATCTGAAACAGCCACTGCTCTGGTGGCACAGTGATTTAAGGGAATTAGCCTTTGACTCTTAGTTCAAACCCTGTTTAAAATCTCAAGTGGAATGGGTTTGGCCATCTCAGTTTAAGCCCCAGTGGACATTTATCCACGTCCCATGTAGCTCTCACACACAGCTGTCCCTGTTCAAGAGACCCATGACTGGAACAGCGGAGATGGGAGAATCAGGATCATAGTTATCAGGGAGTCACTCTGCACCCAATTCAGGTGAGAGTCTAGATTCCAAGCCTCCCAAAAGACAGGAGCGTTCCGATACATGGTTTAGTTTCAGGTACAACTTTACCATTGCCAGAGCTGGCGGGACCCACTGGAGTGGAGTAACAAGGGGAGGCACTGAACTACCAAGTGTTCAGATAACACGGTGATGAGTGCGGTATAAGAACCTAGATAGGATAGAACAGATGACAAGGGCTAAGTGCATTGGCAATGTCACCTGCGGAAGCGTGCACAGCACCAGCCTGCACCAAACGCTAGAACCAGGTAACATATGCCACTTCAGTGAGCACCAAATTTGCTCATCTTTTTTAAAAGGATCTTAAAACGCCCCTCGCTCCTCCACTGTGTAAGGGCTTGCTCAGGCTGGAGTGTCCCATAGGGGATAGGAACACCGCTTAATTTTCTGTGGAGCCCTCTTTATTCAGTGCAATTATCCAATGAGAGACTATTTTCCTTTTAGTTGCCATTATTTGCCAGACACGCCTTGAAACACGGAAACGCAGCTCGTGCTCGAGCGCATCCACCCCAGGTGCTGTAGAGCATCCAAGCACGAAGCTGCACAATGGACAGCGACACTCAGGCCTGCACAATGCTCACATCCACGTAAACAAAGCCCTCAATGGGAGGAACAATGGCAGAGCGGCCCTGGCTCATGCTGGGTTATGGGCTGGGAGTTGGAGCAGCAAGGAAGGAAAATCATCTCTTGGGAAGAAACATGAACCATTTGGTGCAGTGGAAACGAAGACGTTTCCTTGAAGCTTAAAGTTTTAAAAAAGACACTAAAATATCTGAGATGCCCAGCAGCCCCATCCCTTTAATAATAATCATTATTACCACAGCCCCTCTCACGTGAACATGCTAAAGCACTCCATCAGTATTAACACAACACCATGGGGAAGGGGATTAAGGGTGACTGGGAGCCACACCTTCCAAAATATCACTCCTCCAAACTAAGAGAACCCTGGAAACATTCTACCTTCTGAAAAGGCCCTACTGACCCAACTTCCCATCCCAACTTCCTTTCCACTCTCTCAAGAGTTTGAGCTACCCAGTAAGCGAGGCCGGCTAGCACAGCCCCGCATGTGATGTGATGATTCAACAAGACACCTCATGTACAGGGTTCACCTTCTCCTCCATGACTGGGCCCTCTTGATCAAGGGACTCAGATTCTCAGGACCATCCCCTAATGTACCTTTGGGGGGTACCTAATGTATCAGTTATAGAACATAGGCTTTCCTTCAGCTAGAACAGGGGCGGATAAACTTTTTGGCCTGAGGGCCGCATCGGGTTTCGGAAATTGTATGGAGGGCCGGTTAGGGGAGGGGGTTGTGACTGCCCCAGGAACCCCCGCCCCCTGACCACCACCCCTAACTCGGCTGCCCTCTATCCAACCCCACCTGCTCCCTGCCCCCTTACCGCGCTGCCTGGAGCACGTGTGGCTGGCAGCGCACGGAGGCTGCGGGGGAGGGGCCGGGGCTAGCCTCCCTGGCCGGGCAGGAGGGTCCTGCGGGCTGGATGTTTGCCCACCTCTGAGCTAGAACATGATGGGCAACCTAGCATGAGCCCACTGAAGTCAATGGAAGACTGAGTACAAAGCCTTTCCAAATGGGTCAGTATCTCTTTGATCATCATGATCACTGGTTACATGATGTCTGATTTTTTTTATTAACTGGGTCATCCTTGTAAAAAATCACCATGGGTTTCACTTAAACAAAAAATTGCTCAAATGGACTAATTTTATGAAAAGAAAAAGAAAAAAAACCTGGAGAGGTTTGCAAACCTCTATTACATTTCCTCAGCCCTATTGGGGGGACGCATTTTAAACACGTCTGTTCTGTTTCAACATTCTGCCCACCGTGCGCGCACAGACAGCAGCCAAGAACAGACTCACAGGCAAGATAGTGAGAGAGAAAACCTGAGTGAGAGCACACTCCAAACAGGAACTGCCCTGCAGCAGAATGCTGTCTATGGAAAACATGGACTCGATTCAGGCAGACAATGGCAACATTATAGGAGATTACGGTCTGGAAAGGACACATTCTCTCAGCCCAAATACAGCATCATTCCTAAAAATCACATTCGATTTTATATTCTTTAAGGGAATTTAGGTGCAAAAGTGACAGTCCTGGAGACTGAACTACTCCAGCCACAAAGCAGGGGCAGCCCGGGCAGCAGTAGTGCAAGCATCCCACAGACTGCCCCATGACTCAGCCCCAGACTGGAGGCACTGTCCATAGGATTGAGAAGGGAATTCCGTCTCGCTGAGCCATACAAACCGTGGCTTTTCTGCGGACAGTAAATGGGCTGAACCATGCCAATTGTAGTGGGGGTGGGTTGTGTGAGAAGAGGCTTGTCCCACAGAAGCACGCATTCATTTCACCCAGTCCACACCAAAGAGCACGATCCAAATTGAATTCTGATGCATTGAACTTACTTTGTTGAGGGCTCCGGCTCCAGTCAGGATGATATGGGAGTTCTCTACTTGGATAGTCCTCTGTCCTAGCCGGACGAGATAGGCCCCAATTCCAATTGCCCGACACGTTACCTAAAAATACAAATCACATGTGCGTCATATCCTATCGTACCTTCAAAAATGCATCGACCCAGGTAGTCTGGTGTGTTTACTTCAGGCCCCTGTGTATTCTGTGGCCACAGAAGCCACCCCTTAGTGCTCCAGAACCTAAGCGGTCATTTAAAAATGAATGATGAATGTGTTTTATAAAACAAAATAAAAAAAGCAATAGCTTGTTAACTGAACAGACCGCTAAGTCAATTAGAGCGGCTTCGCTTTTCAAACGCATTTAAAAACGTACTCAGAAATGGACCTAACTGTTTCAAAAAGAAAACGTTTTAGCAGCCAGATCCTCCACTGCTGTTAATTCCCACTAAATCCATGGGAATATGCCAATTTACACCAGCTGCTGGTCTGACCCTAGATGTACGTTCTGAACTCCACTGTCAAATTTCCAGCTGAAATAGGAGATGAAGTTGCAGGAAGAGAAAGCAGTTGGGGATTACCAGGTTGATGGTGATAATATCCTCATAGGCTAATGATGATTCTCCTGCAATCATCCCAGATCCTCGGAGGTTCTCCACGCCAAGTCCTTCTTCCTTCCCAATAATATCAGTTATCTTATACCTGAGGGGGAGACATACAGACTTTGAGACACAAGATCCAATGATTTGCCAAACCAATTCGCTGCTAAGAACGTGGAAAGTGACTAAATATTATTAAGGCTGCAAACAGCAGTGGGCAGAAACTGGCCAGGATTTATATACCAGTTCAACCCACTGCCTTGCTGAACACCAAGGAACAGGCCTACACACTGACAGCCAAAGCAGCGCCATAGGGAAGAAACGCTGACTGAGCTGCACAGGTTACTGACATATTTATGGAGCAACACTGAAGTCAGCTCCAGTGAGAAATGATCCTTGGTTGTCTCTGCAGATTAGGAGATCTAGTTGATTATGGGGAAAGGGGCAAGGAATGAAGGGAATGGGACCAAAAGAAAAAAAATTGGGAGAGAATGAGAAATTGTAATTAGGCGCCTACCTTCTCTTTACTTTCCTCCTTCATGCCTTTCCTTCTCCAGTCTTCTCTCCCTCCACCATCCCTTCCTGGCTTAACCTCTCTCTGTCCCATGAGGCTCTGATTCAGAAAAGAACTTAACCATGTGCTTAAGTGCTTCACTGAATTGAGGCCTGCCTCTCTCTAATTCCTGCTCCCAAGCTCCTCTCTCCTTCCTGTTCTTTTACAGCTCATCCATCTGTCTGCAAACCTCATTTTTCTCTCCAGGCATCTCCCCCTCCTTCCACCTCCAGGCCTCACATTAAGAATCTCAGTTTCTCCTTTCTTATTTTCAACACTTGCGGTGCCCCCCTGTAAGAGCGCCCTCACTGGGGGGCAGGTGGAAGGGGTAGGTGCTCTCTGCTGCCTAGAATAGATGTGCATGTGGGAAATTGAACCTTTTGGAAAGGACAGTTTTGCAGCCACACCCCATGCCATAGAATGAAAATGGGTTAAAAATTCACTTGAGTGGGTTCTCTTGTCACTATTATGTGTTTCCAACGGAGAAGCCACTTTCCTTACTCAGACTGTAAACTCTTTGGGGGCAGGACCATCTTTGCGTTCTGTGTTTTTACAGTGCCTAGTACGCCGGGGCCCTGCTCCACGACAGGGGCTCCTAAGCACTAGTGCAATACAAATATTTGGTCCACTACATTTGATAAGGCAGTTCATGATACAACATTTTAACCTGTTCTAGTTCTACAATCCATATGTAATAAATGGGCAAAATGTGTCATGAGACTGGGTGCTACAGGATGCCCTGGTGACTAGACAAGAGAAAACAGACCATGAAGTGACAGGTGTCCCTCATATATAGCCAAGGTGAAGCAGGATTAGACCCAACAGTTTACCTGGACTCTCCTTCGTCCTCCACATGCTCACAATGAACTGAGTTCAGGGCACTGACTTTCTTATAATCTTGAGGAGTTAGGTACAAGTATTTATAACCCTGTGGGGACAAATAATTCGTTTTACTCATTCTCACCAATTAATCCCTCCTGTGGCCCCACCCCAAAAAAGATGTATTTACCCAGAAGGGGTAATAATAGGTTTTTTCAGCACCTGCGGCTCCAGCTGAGGTCAAGGATGCCCAGAACCTCTGAAAATCAGGCCCGAATTCATCCTTGGTGTAACTCTAATTAGTGAGCCAGTACCAAGGCTAACTTTGGTCTTAAATGTCTGGCAGAGCTTTAGCTCACCTCTGTGAAGAGGGACTGGCTACTGAAAATAGAAGACCAGCCTGTGGAACATCCCATAGTTCTGCTACTGCACATTGCTGCCGAGATCGAGCGCCTACTTACTTTATAAAGGTCATTGGGGTCTTCCCAGGCAACATGAAACATGTGACGAATCTCCTCAGCCAAACCAATCCTCGCTCCACTGTTGGCAGCCACGTAAATTCGTGGGATACCCTCCGTTCGAGCAAGTTCAGAAGCCCTAAGGAACAGCAGGTCCTCTTGGGGCCCAAAGGACCCTATTCGGTAAGTAATGTCATTGCCAATGACTATGATATCACGGCCATCTGGGCACTCGGGGCTCTTGAGGGTAATTTTCCAAGACACCATGCCAATCTGTGGTCACACAAAGGGGGGGGGGGGGAGGAGTTTCAAATATAAATATTCCAATACTAATAGATGGATTTCTGCCTCCATGCTCACTTGATTCAAAACCATGCGTTGTATGTGAGGATCCATAAAGAACAGCACTGTGGATACGTGATCTCAATAAGGTTCCCAATCTGCATTCTTCACCGAGAGTATTGCTGGAGTAAGGACTGCAAAACTGGTCCTCAACTTGCCACCACAGCCACTTCAACACATTTCCCCGTGTTGCTGCATTCTTTCCACCCAAGACATTCAGTTTTTCCCTTTACCAACTATTCTAGGCAATCCATTCAGGGATTTACCATGGCTCCAAGACACATCCTACAAGATCCTTCTCTCTTCTCGCTGAGTTTATTCTGTGTCACAGAGGACGCAGGGTTAGTTAAAGCATTCTGTTTCAGTGTGGTTTGTTTACAGGAGTCCCTGCCATCTCTTCAGGGCCACCCAGTCAATCACATTTCAGAACCCCTCCTGGCCTATAACACTCATCAGCTCCTTTCCATCTCTGGTTGCCCTCTCTGCTTTAATCCCTTTATTTCACAACTCTCTCTCCTTTTGTTTTCCACCTATCTCCTGCATTTCTTTGTCTCTGTCCCCTTTTTCTTGTCCACAGACACCGTCGCAGCCTCTTTCGCCTTCAGACTGACTTTTCAAGCTCACCTGTATAAGTAATATGTTTTTATTGAGTATTTTTCTTGTTTTTTTTAAATCACCAGATGATCTCTCCTGGTCCTGCCTAATGGAGATGAGCAACTTCTGGAGCCTGCATCGCTCTCGCCTCTTAGCCCCTGCGTATGATCGCACTGGGGAGCTGGCCATCAAGGAGCGCCATTAGCAGATGTAAATAGCAGCCTAGCCCTGAAAGCCACATGCTTCACCCAGTCTCGGCTGGCCCCAGGATCATAAGCTGAGTACACATTCCTCAAGCCGGCTGCACATCCTCTGCAATCAGTATGGGTGAAGCTCTCATTGCTGATACTTGGGATTCTGAGCATTATGAACTAGAAGTGGGGTGGCATGAGGGGGGAAAGAGGAGCAGCAGATAAGTATGTGCTGTTTAATACAAATCAAAATGGGCACAATACACAGACAAGATCCAATCAACGCCTGCAATAAGATACACTGTAATAGTTTCATTAAAAAAAAAAAAAAAAGCCCGACAGAGAAATTAATCAAAGGATCATTGGAGAAAATGCAGGCAGCTATCCAAAAACATCAGAGCTATCTGACAGCTCCTTTCCCTTCTCCTCCCTTCCACTAGCTGGGATCGCAGGCGACCAGAATGTTGGCGCTTTCGCGCACCTTCCTAGGGGCTCCGTTTCATTCACTCTCATTTTAACGGCTATGGCACTGGGGGCGGGAGGTGGGTAATTATGTTGTTTCTGAATATTTGCTGATGTACAGGTAAGTTCCAGCATCAAACTGCAGAGTGTTCAGAGGCGAGAGATATGCATCAGTTGCAGAGACAGGAGCATAAACCCCAAAAGGTCAGCTGGATGTTTTGCTCAAATACCAATCTTGTTGCTAAATTAATGGAAAGCCTTAATGCTTTACAACAAGTCGCTGCAGCTGCTGATCACCCCAAAGACCTCTGAGCCTCAGCAAAGACAACAGGGATCACATGGACAACTTACCAGGAGCCCAAGGGGCAGGCTTATTGATCAAAAACAAATCCAGGCAGCCATAGCATTTCCCTTTTTAATTTCAGCAGCAACCACCCCCACCCCTAAAGCTTGCAACTGATCATCTTTGTCCTCCTGGCCTCACAATTACAGAGAGCGGTCATGGGCTGAATTTAAGTACCTCAGGATCTGGCACTTAGGATGGGCAAACTCGACATAAATCATCATCAAAATGAGTAGGCACTGAGTTAAGGACTTCAGGATTAGCCTGAAGACACTGTGGGCTGCCCAAAAGGTAGTTTAATAAAACACAAGTTCGGCCACAGATCAGTTCAATCCTCCATTATATTTCAGACAGTAAAAAAAATAATAAAAAAAATCCTTATTTCCTCATTAATGTCATAACTAAAAGCTTGAAGTGGGACCTTCGCAAAAAGTTCCAAGGCCAGCCTCCATGCCAAACAAGGCAGGAATCCCAGTTTTAACTCTGGGGAGATATTTGCCCATATTCCCTTTTGCTTTCTTTTCTTAAAAATGGCACACAAATTGCACTCTAAACTTCTTCCAAGAGAAGACACACAAACTACTAATATTTTGCACAGATATCTACCCTAGTGTAACAAACCACGGCTGCCCTGGCTACAAACAGACTAAGGTCATTAGCAGGGATGAAACCTGGAATCTTCAGCACCAACACACAAGCACAAAACCACTTAAGCTACAGGAGCAGCGTTGTTAGCTTTCAGTAAGACTAGGTCCTTAATCCTCCCTGTAGCCAGTCAAAAGAGGGAAAAGGGCTCTCACACACTGTGACAAGTTCATAATGTGCTTTGCAAAGATATTACTATCTTCAGTTTACAGATGGGTAAACTGAGGCACGGAGGAATTAACTGTCTTGCTCCTGGTCTCTCAGTGGGCCAGTGTCAGAGCCAGATTCTAACCAAGAGTCCTAACAGTCGGTCCCATGCTCCATCCTCAAGATCATGCTGCCTCCCTGGATGCAAGATCAACTCAATGATTTCTGTATGTTAGAATGGAAGCCTTCATACTCAAAATACTTCCTACCAATACAATACAACTCAGAACAGAAGCACCGGATTTGCTTCCCAACCTGGGGTTCTGCATCTGTAATGCACATCCTTATCTTAAATTCTCTTTGCCCCATTGCTGTAGAGTATTAGAATTGCGTTATTTAACTAGGGCACAATGAATTTTCATATCCAAGTAACTATATATACTCTTGAAAATAGTTTTATAATGAAAAAGTCAGAAACAAAAATATGCTATAAAAAAAAGCACAAATGTGCCACGATACTATTTCATGTCTATTTTTGATTCCCCAACACATACTATCATCAGTGTCAGTTGGCTAGTAATAAAAAACAGGGCAGCACCAAGGATTTTTTTTCTTTGAAAGGCTCATATGCTGTTTAAATTTATGGGTAGGAGGGGAGAGCTTTCTATTTTCGAGAAAAAAATGTGGTTTTTAACTTAACGACAGCACTCCAAAAAGGGAGAGTTCATAGGTTAATTAGGCAGCCTGAGCTAATCACCTAAGAGTGCTGCCAGAACAATCATGGGGTGATGGCATGGGGTGGTGGTTTAAAAATAGGATCTTGAAAACAGCCACAGCAGTTTGGAAGCGCTTGTCTTGCCACACTTCGACCCCCAGCACAAGGAAGAGAGCGAGCAGGAGAGGGGAAAAAAATAAAAACAAGAACCGTCTTATTTAACTGTTTTTATGTTGGTGAAATGATTTGTGCCACAGTATTTCCATAAGAAGTGGGACCATTATTCTTCTGTAGAAACATTTGGTTTGAAAAGTATCACTGGACAGAACGTGAAAATCAAACCAGATGAATTATTCACAACCTCCGATCAGAAGTGATCATTATTTCTGGTGTTCCGAACTGTGATTAGGATGCAGTGCTTAGATGTCATTTGCTCCCTGAGTAACACCAGCAATGCAGAATACCATTACACATATATATTACACGCACACGTTTTATATATATAATTTTATACACACCCTCTCCCAGGAGATCTTAGCTTAATGTAACCATTAGCAGATAATAAAAACGTGATATTAACTAATGTTCATTTTCATGATGCTAAAATGTCATTAGTTTGACACACAGTGTCAACACTAATCATGACCTAAAATTAACACCAAAATTGACTTCAACATTAATTGTGCTATCAATGTGAACAGTAATACACACACTGATTCGGTTACAAATTGACTGCCAGTGGCAGTCAGAGCTGTTGACAACAGATACCAAAGGGAACGGGAAGAAACTAGGATTCCATTCTCTCTAACAGTAGCACAGCAGATACAAGAAGTGATGGGACACGGATGCAAATGGTAGGGACCCTGGGGGGAAGCTGCAAGACCCTTTCTACCATGTTCAGTAATTCCTCAAGAAAATGTAGTTGACACAAAATCTAATGTAAACTAGAACAGCTTGTTATTCATCAGCATTGGCGTTTATGAGCCATGGCAATCGTGTTATTTCACTCTATTTCTCTCAGCACAAGGATGACGTTCGATCTCATGTACTTTTTACCATGCTTAATTTTATTTATTTATTTTTAAAGTTGGAAACCTGGATGTGGCTCTCTGAAAATGGCCCTACCGGGACTGCTGTTTAAAAAGTTTACTGACAAATAATATACAGCATTTCCCTCTTAGAGTCTTCATGGTTACACAAATCATGTCTCATCTCCCATTCTATTATATGTATATACAGTATGTGTGTTTTATATGCACGTCTATACGTACATGTACAGGTGTGTATTTTACATATGATCTATTACATCATACAAAACTATACCAAAAAGGAAATTTAAAGATTCCAAAGTCCAGCTCTCAAAAGTTAGGAAATACCAGAATAAAGGTTACCCATGCAACCTTCATTCTTCCGTCTCGTACAGATATATTGTGATGCAGTTCTTAAATTACATTATCACATTTTTTCCCCATGCAACCTCTGCCTCATTCAGGGCCAGAACCAGTGTCTATTGACTCCCAATAGGTGCCGGAACAGGTCTTCAGTGCATAGGATGGATACTGAATGTGGCAGGGTTGTGTGTTGTTTTTTCAATAATAAGACTGAAGGGGAAAATAACCCACAGAAATTGCACTGGGTGCAACCATGATCCCCTACATGGGTCAGCAACAGCATCTGAAACTTCTGGCCCATAGAACAGACTTCTACTGCTTGAGCTAAAGAATAAATATCAGCAGTAGTAGGCCATCATCTTTTGAGAGAGAGAGAGAGAGAATGAATGAGAATATATATATGTGGGAGATGAGGCTTAAGTATAAAACTTTGCAAAACCAACCTTACAGGAAGGGCAGCATAGGAAGAAACATTTTTTCTTCTGTATTTTTGAATAGTATTAAGCATTGCCCAGAGCAGTGCTTGACTGTATAAAAACATCTAAACAATTATCTTAACCACTGGAAAGAGTCTTTTTTTTTTTCCCTACACTGGTAACTAAAAATGGCTGAATTGATTTTCTTACAAACTTCCAAAAATTAACCTCCTGGCTAAGACCAAACATGAGACGTTCCAGCTCAAAAATACCTTTTGGTAGGTTTTAAGCATCTGAAAATTGATGTTTAGAATGCAAAGCTTTCAAACCTTAAACTACTAGCACTGCTCTCTCTCTCACACACACACCCCTCTCTTTTATAAAATGAGGGTTACAGAAGTTACTGTTGTCTAGGACACTGTGTGAGAGAAATAGCATGCTGAAGTAACTGATCAGCATGGAGGATTAACCGACCTCGGCAATCTGAGTTGCTATGAGGCATCTCCTTTTAACCAAATGAACTGCTGTTGAACAGTGCAGTTTTGTGCTCAAAATCCCATATTCCAGTGTCATCTGCATGTGTCCCACCATTCATTATAATCCTAACATGGACTTAAAAAGGACCCACTAAATAGGTCTACTCTTCACACTGGTTATTAATTTACAGACACATTAAATGTTCCAGGCATATAAAAAGGGAAAGAAAAAAAAAAAAAGATTTGCCTTCACCAACACTCAGGAACCCACCCACGTCAGGAAGTTTGTTCTTTTAAATTCATGTGTCCTACTCCACATTTCGAGACACTTCCATCGCTCAGTAAACCAGCATTCTACAGTTCTCAACAAAAAAAATCTGTTCCATTCTGGTCCTTATGCTATTACCATCAGGTATCGAAGTGCCGATGAGGCCTAAGGTATTCTGTGACAGGAGGCTCACCTAACGAAATCGCACCAGAATTGTTTCCAATGAGCACAGCAGAGTTGCCCACGTTCCCTGCCTACAACTTCCAAGAGCCTTTATACAGGGTTTGTTCCCAAGTCTTATCAAGGGGAGGAGTTCTGAAACACACAGAATTACAGTCATTGTCATAAAACAAATGGTGGGGGGTGGGGGGGTGAATGGAAACACACACACACACAAACTTATTCCATTCCCCTTCCAGACCTGCGCTATTTTACAGACCTTGTAATCCCGCAACCCAACAAGTTCTTTCACGTTTACTATACGTGTTCGAACTCTGAGGTTTTAATACCCTAAGCCCTGCCATAAGAGATGGGAATGCAAGGCAACAAAATAGAATCCACAGAGCATAAAAACAGTTTAACTATTAAGCCTTCCCTGCACGAAATTCATTAGCGATCCCTCTGTTGCACCAAATAACACATGGAGCTGCTGCACAGGGGTTCCTCTAGCCCTTTACTTAGTTCTGTCCTGGAACACACCTGGATAAATCTTCCCACATGCAATGGAAAGGATGCTGGCAAATGCTTCACAAAAAGGTTCAATTAGAGATTGTCTCAGGCTCAGGTTACTGTGAAGGAAAAACTGTGACATCTAGTGTCAACAGGGAAAAATGACATTGTCTTCCCATGTACATGTCATGTGATCTAGCTGGAGAAGGGGGGGGGGGGGGGGGAGACAGCGCCAGGGGTGTCCCAGTTGCATCCATTATCTCCTTGTCTTGGCGGGCCAAATTCACTGCTGTCATAAGGGGGCACAACGCCACTGACTCAGGGGGCAGTGGTGAATTTGGGTCAAAGGTTATAAAATGCTTTAGTGAAATAGAAGCATGCCCCTGTTTAAAAATGAGCAGTGAAATCTCTAACAGTACGATGAGTGACCTGATGGCCCACAAAAAACGATCACTTTTTTAAAGGGTGGGATTTCAGATCATTTTTTGGATCGTTTGAGAACTGCTGGTCTAAAGTAAGGGGTGGGCCTCCCCAGGGAGGCGTGGGAATGGGAGGAGGGGAGGGCGCGAGCGGTGTGCTTTTTTGTGGGGGAAGGGAGGAAGAGCTCTGACTATCAGCCCTCGGTGGCTGGGGCTCATGCAGAAGGGCCATGCACACCGAGGAGGCGGACAGCCAGAGCCCTGCCATACAGGCTTGGGCTCTCCTTCCTCCCCTCCTCCAATCTCTCTCTGTGAGGCAGCCTAGGCTCGAGCTTCTCCTTCTCCCCCACTTGGAGGCGGCGGGGCTCTGGCTGTCAGCCCTGGTCTTTAGACTCAAGATAGTACTCCTTGAGGAGACTGGGAGGTGACTGATATAGCACCCCAGTTAAGACTATCAACTCTAAACCACAGGCCAGACTTTCAGAAGAGCTACTCAAAGAAATAGACTTGTTCTCTCAATGGAAGCTGCTGGGTCCTTTCGAAAATCCTGTAAAAAATCTCCCTGTGCTAAGACACCATTGTCTGGCACTGCTAGGGTCATCCATATTCTAACAGGACAACATACTTACAGAACCATGTTAGAGCTTCGTGGTACAGCCTCGGCCGTGGCAGATAAACTTCTAGGGTAGAGAGACAGCAACTGTCCGCCATACGCATAAATCAAAACATGCAAAGTTCTCCATAAGACCAGATCGATCTCTATCCCAAGTGTGCGAGGTTCGGAGCACCTCCAGCCCCTGCTGCTGCCAACGGGACCCCCCGGAACACTCTCTGTAGAAACTCTTCAGCGCCTTGCTGCACTGAACTCTGAACAGTGCTGACTTTTTTCTTTTTTTCTTTTTTTTTAAAGTGAAGATACAAACTAGCAGGAGTTAGTTTAAAAAAAAGTTGTGGTGTAATGTAAACAACCATATCAACTGTGTGAACTTAAAATGATTGAAATGAAAACCTTAACAAGCGGAGAGGTTTTCGTTTGTAAATGTTTGCCCCACAATATTTTTCTTTTCAATTATGCCATGTTTTTATTTAAAGGTATACATTTCAGTGCCATGTGTCTATCCACGTTAGGGCCTGATTTTGAGGCAACCTGAGCGTCCACCTAGCAGGCACTTAGCTTTTGACATGATCCCATTTCTGACTTTCATCCCATAGACCGTCACAGTCGTAGCTCTAATTTGCCTGGGAATGCGATGGAATTCTTGCTGGCTGCTATGGCTTTATTCTCCACATGCTAAACCTTCTTCAGCTCTCCTACATACATATTTTCTGCCACTAACAAACCTGTATTAGCAAATTAGCTTCAAGAGAGTTTTGAATTTTATGCTGTTGTGAATTTAGTGCCAGCCTATTTAAATCTTGGGCGGGAGGGTGGAGCCTAGCAGAGCAAAAGGCAAACACCTCTCAGGATAGAAGGGGCCACAGAACCCAGAGCTTAACTGATTATTGGGGACAAAAATGAACAAATAGGGATGGGGGTGCAGGTCACAGGTCAAAATGAGGAATCCAGAGAAAGGGACACGCTGAGAAGAAAACTCTGGACAAAGTCCACTTCTCCAAGAAGTCACATTCAGAACTCTGTCCAGATGTCTGAATAGAAAAATGACTTGAGAAAGGCACCACTGTCTTGAAAGCCCCAGAGATTAACAGTTTCTGTGTAGCCAGAGAACAGGTACAGCCTGGCCAGTAGCAATGCAACCTCCCCCACACTATCCTACTAAGATATCTCATCTCATCCCCAGGCCAGCCAGAACAACATCTAGGAATGAGTGCGGCATTCCATCTTTATAGTCCATTAAGTCCTTGGCCTTTTTGTTGAGTCTGCCAGCAAGGGACATAAATACTGTCAAACGTGGCGGCGGTTTTTGTGATGTGGTTATCTGTCCACTGAGATCTGGACTGAGACCACCAAACGTCTCCCAAACCAGCTGTCCCATGGTTGTGACTTTCAGTCATTGCCAACATGGCTTGGTTGTGAACTGACTAACTTGAGAAGAAAGACTCTTTCCCATTACTAATCTCTTCAGTTCACCAATCTCCTCTGAAAAGAGCATCATAAAGAAACAAATAAAGCTGTTTTGTAAAGGTGTGGAGCTGAGGAAAATTTACATTCACAGCATTATTTAGACATTTCTGGGATTCTAGAAGGAAAACAAAGATTGCAATTTATGTCAGGCCCTAATAGTACTCCTCATCCTCCCTCCACTTTCACTCATTTCAACCAACTTTTAAATTCAACTCAGACTTTGCCCGTGAGTTAACAGAAGAAAGAAAAAAAAAAGGTCCTCTTTCACCATTATAGCGTATCACCTAGCTTCAATCACGTCCTCTGCTTATGTAGCACTGCAAAGTAACACCTAGCACTGATACAGTAATTACAGCGTCTAAGGTTTGTTATTTTTTTTGTTTTTGCAAATTTTAACTAATTAATCCTCACAACACCATGAACTACATCAGTACTATCCTATTTTACCAGTGAAGAAAGTGAGACACAGACGATAAGGGCCCAACAATAAGGACCTAAGAGGTCTAACTTCCACCTTGTGCACACTCCTTCAGCCACATTGCCTTCCATTCACGATTCACTATGCACCAAGTCGTATCGACTTTATCGTTTTAAAGGAGAGTGTGTTTACGTTAACGTATCCTCTCACATACATTCAGACAAGTCTGGAGAACAAACGAAATGATGGCAAATTCTCAAATGTGTCTGAAACAAGGAGCAGAACGAGTTAAAAATGTTATATTTTCCTCTCTTCGATGTCTCCTGGACAATGCCTACCTACACCCAGAACTACAAGCTTCTCCCACAAAGGTGGGTGACAGCAAGGACCCTTTGCTCCTGGTAGATAACGGTCTGCATAACTTCTAGGTAGAAATATGCAGCATCTGTGGGACCCATCTTATTTGTGAGAAAAGCAGCATGGATCTATTTACTGCCTCTCCTTTTTAAACATGCCTGTCAGCTTGGTTTTATCCAGGTTGCCTTTTCCATTCCAGAGATGAAGCTGAGGAATCAAACCTCAACTGTCCCTCCTCCCCTCCCACTTGCCATCTTCCTTGGTGCGAGGAGCCTGAGTGCCGGCTTGTGACAAATCTGTTTCCTCAGCTAAAACAAATTAAACCGTAAAAGCCGAAAGTCAGCTCTCCCTGATAAAGTGAATGCAGCACAGAGGAATGCATCCGTTCGACAGCTCGTCATCTCTTGAGTGTCACCTGTCCTTCAGACTTTTGACTGCTGAAACCCCTTCCTTCGATTGGCCACTTCTCCAGTGAAGGTGCGCTATTGTGTCCCCTGGCTACTGGTAACAGAATAAGATACTAACACCTCAAACCTCATTTTCACTGCGCATTGTTCTACTGTAACTAAGCTATCGGAGAACTGGCTTGGCTGACATAGTTTTTACAAGCTGCCCGGAGCATTAGCCACAAACCTCTCTGGGAAAAGCGAGAAATGGAGTCTTCAGTCTCTCTCTGCTTCAACTGAGACAGAGAGCACGCCCTAGAAGATTCCGGACTGGGCTACTCCCTTGTGCAATCTCAATGGAGTCATCGAGATGCGACTCAGAATTTGGCCACCTACTTCCATTCTCAATCATCTTCAAAGCATATGGACAGCAAAAGGTGGGGACAAACACTACCTCCGGGTTGTCTGAATTCTTGCCTCATTTTCAAACAACTCAACATATAGTGTAACAGCATCATACAGACAGAGTTTTAACCAGGGCATTATTTGTATAGCCACCGCGGGGCTCTTTGTGCTGCTATGTCTCTTGTTTCCACACAAAGGCACAACTAAGTCTTTCAAGGGTTAAAAAAAACTACTAATTTTTTTTTGGTCTTTGGGTACAGAATCTCGTATAATAAGACTATTTGTATTCATACTGGCAGAGTAAACACTACATGTTCATGCCCAGGCAGCTCTGTGCTTGTAATTTCAGCAAGAACAGAGCTCTGTCCCTCGGGGACTTCGCTATTCCCCCAGTCTCCACCCGCTCAAATACAGAACGAGAGCAGAGAGAAATGCAGACGGAAAGAGAAAGATCATGGCAAGAGGCTCCGCACAGCACTGCAGCCGTGGACTTCTGGGCAAAAAAACAAAATTAACCAAAAAATAAATAAATCTCATTTGTGGTTTTAATTACATTAGTGAAGCCAGTCTTCCTATACGCCCAGCAGCAGCGGAAAAAACCTCCCTACATCTCCATTTATTGACTGGGTTTGACTCGAAAATTCAGATTCAAAGCCTTTCCCTGACAAAGGGCTTATAAAGAGAGCTGCAGTAAACACTGCTGCAAACCTCTATTGAACTTCTTTGTTTCCTTGTTGGAATAACCAACTACCTCCTCCCAATGGTTTTGATATAGGAACGAGACTCTTGCCAGTCTTAAGGTTACATATCTGGTTGGATACTGTTAGTTTAACAATCATATAAAAAAAAAATGAATGCAACTATCGGCTTAGATTGTTTAAACTTAAACCGAAGAGACATATTTACTTTTTGCACTTCACTTAATTTGGACAATGAAAATGAACTGGTCAGTTTCACTTTTGTACTAGGTAATTTCACTTTCAAGTTAGCTCAACCCTGCAATCTCTGGGTTGCAAAAGTAACCACCACCAGCAGCAGCCCCCAGAGGTCATGAGCAGAGTTTGGACTTCCAACATCCCAGCACAGACTTGAGCTAAGAGTAACTCCATTAGGCTAGTAGCAGTAGTACACTCCTGTTCTCTAGAGGGCCAGTCCCTAGAGGGGGATGTGGCACACACTTTGCCAGTTTATTACCCAAACACTGCAGGGGAATGTTTAAATAGAAGATATATAAAATTAGTGGGGGGGGGGGGGGGGGGGGGGTGTGTTAAGTGAACAAAAACATTTCTATTTACCTTCGTAACAAAAAAATTAAATTATAAACTCTAGCTACCAGAAATACTTGAATTGTGCACCTTTTGATTATGAAGGGAAAAAATATAGCATTAGCACAAATTTGAAACTAAACCATAATTTACTGTGGCGGTTAAAGATCCGATTGTGTGGAAGGTATTCATCTTCAATGAGACAAAAATCTCATTTTCAAGAGAGATTTCACCCATGAAAGGAGCACAAGCAGCTTTTGAGCCTGGGTTGGTACATTTTCACCGCAATTTTCAAAGCCAGTCTATAACCCCAACATATTGCTGATTACAGGGGGGGGAGGGGGGGGGGGAGGTAATTTTAGAAAGTAACTTGCCTCATTTCCCCCTGGCAGCCTGTTCATATGCACCAGCTGACCTTGATCATCCAGTACCAGTTCAGTGTATGTTAGCATATCAGAAGGCAACGGCAGCGATGGCAGAAATGCATATTCACTCATAGAATCCCAGAGTTTAATCAGAGACTGTAAGGGGGAAAGAGGAGATGTCTTTGTTAAGACTGACTCTTGGTATACTTGATGGAACCTGTTATGACTCAGTATCAAGACAGAAACTTCTTCTATACCCGTTAACTCCCCCGATACCCAGCATTTGGCTGACACTATTCACTGGATCCCACCTTAGAGGAAATTTCAAACCCTGAACCATGGTTTTAGTCAAAGTAACAACAGCCCCAGTTTTGTGATTTGATCTATAACCCACAAGCCAAGTATAGAATCCAAGCCAGCACACAGGAAATGCCTAGTGTGATGGATTCTATCATACACCAACCTTGGTCACTAAGGCCTTGTCTATAGCAGAAAAGTTAGTAGTATCTGTAATTCATACTGGTGCCGCGCCAAACACTATGACCATTGTATTATCTAATCCGACTCTTAGCGGACTTGGGGCATGTCTACACTACAAATCTAAGTCAACCTGTGTTAGGTCGGCTTACAGCCACCACAGTAATCACTGCGGTGGCTGATGTCCACACTACCCTCCTGTCAGTGGCGTGCGTCTCACCAGGAGCGCTTCCATCGACTGAAGAGGGGCGGTGTTGCAGGCTCAGAGCCAGGGCAGGGAGCAGGGGGGCAGCCACCTGGGGCTTCTCTTCCTCCCACTCCCAGCTGGGAGCGGGGGGCAGCTGCCTGGGGTGTCTCACCTCTCTGAACAGGGACCCTCCGGGCAGCAGCCCAGCTGGGATTGGGGAGCCGGGGGCCGCCAGGCTCTAGCTGCCCGGCTTTCTTGTCAATTTCATGGCTCCAGCTACTAGGTTCCCTTGATGAGCAACAAGGTACAAAACTCTAGAAACACCCCAACAAGACCTGCCAAGGAAGATTTACCTGCCGGAACATCTCAGGGATATCATAGATATACGTCGTCCCTAAAGATTGTGCCTGGAATCTCTTGGACTGGAGCAGGTCTTTTGTCACATATGGGGTGTTGATCAGCATGCCATGAAGTGGTCCCTGTTTATCTCCGTACGCCTGGAACATAATCTGCAGCAGAAAACATGACCAGCGTAAAGAAAGGCAACCCAAGATCCAACAACCAGATCAGCTCAGGGGCGATGTCCCCATCAGAATCCAGACTTTATTAAATACACTTCAACAGGATACACTAGTCTGAATGGATTTGCTTGTGTTCCCTCAAAAGATGGCAATACCCACACATCTCACAGTGACCTGTTCCAACACCCATTACCACCTTACTCAGGCAGGGCTGGGCCTTTACTGTACAACTCTGTACAGCACTGACTTTTACAACAATATCACACTGGTAGGAAAGGGGACATGGCCGTAATCGGCATGCAGAGAAGACGGACCGTCCATAACTTTGGTGATTTCGCATTGACCGGCATTTCCTCTGACAGCGGGACTGTGTGGACTGAGTATGAGAATATCCCATGACAGCCATGAGAGGCTGGCTATTATTTATGTCGCTGACTAGCATAAATACAGTACAGTATAAGTACAGTAGCTAAACACCATTCATATCTCTGCTGATTGATCGTGGAAGCTAGTTCAAGACTTGCCATATGTCATTTGGCTTGAAGTTTTGATATTACACGTTTAAAATAGTCTCCCAGAGCAGTGACATGAGTTTTCAGCTGCCATACTTCATGGTGCTTTATAGTCCGCTCAGTCAGGACTCTTTCAGTAGGGAGGGCCCACTCTGATGGGGCGTCACCAAAGCAATAGATCCACTGGAAATCCCAAATGAAAATCCATTTCAACTAATGATATTGAGCCGCAATAAGTGCTGCTTAACTGGGACAACATTAGACTAAGCCCTGCTTAATAGGGACGCATTTGGCTGGAGCCAAATGATTAAGCTGTTCTTAACAGAATAATCATAACATTTGCTGTTCCAAGCTCCAGTTCCTTTATACAGAAGTTGCTGGATAAAGATTAAAAGAAGATGGAGGGGGGAGAGAGAGTTCAAATAGAGATGGAATTCAGTAAATAGTATTCATTTTTGTGGTTTTTGTCAATATAATATTTTACATCATTCTTAAGTCTTTACAGGTTGCTTTATTTTGCCTTTTAAAAAATAGCTTCTTTGGCAGGAGAGCTATTTAATCAGGAAAACAAGTGCCTACCATTATACAGTAATCAAGAAGCTTTTACTGTATTTAGGGCTTAATCCAACTCCCACTGAAGTCAGTGAGGGGCATTTAGTTGATTCACGGGGAGTTGGACTGGGCCCTTCAGCAAGTAGTGTTTCTAGTGGTTAGAGCACAGGACTGGGAAACAGGAACTCTGGTTTCATTCCTGACTTCACCTTTGGCTTCTCTGGTGAATTATCTATCTAGGTTTCCACACCGCTACAAATCATTACAGTATCCAAGCACCAGGTGAACTTCCTTGCATGCAGCAATGGATCCTGAACTCTTCTAACAAACCTCTCAGGATGCAAAAGCCACTAATGCTATAGTAAAACAGGAAAACTTGTTTGGGTGTGATTTTGTCCTAAACCAGAGTTCCTACTTGGGCTGAAAAGGGGGAGCCAGGGATTCACTATCTAAGTTTAATCTCTTTAGAACCATATAAGGGCGAAATCTAAAAGAATTCTTTTAGATAAAGGTAAAAAAAAATTTTTTTTTACCAAAAACATTAACATCTCCAGATGCCATCTTAGTTTTACAAGAACAGACCTGCCTTACATTTATTGTGAAAGTTAATTAAAACCATTCCTGTCCCTAGAATGCTTTGGCTGAAACATATTTACGTTTACCCTGAAAAAAACAATCAAATACTGTGAAAATTACAGCAAGATCTCCCCTCCCCCCCGGCACGTAACATTTTAAAAAAGAAAATCCATGCTTTATGGGGATATTTTTCTGTCCATCTCACCAGAAACAGAATGCAAAAGGAAAGGTCACATTGGCAAATGACTAACAAAACTCAAATTTTAAGCTGAGCCGCTGCAGATTAACACAATGTCCTTTTCTTTTCCCTGGTCCATTCAAAATATGTGGACATTATCTATACTAGGATCTCTAGACCAGGAGAGACTGCATGGCCAAGCAGCTTGCAGGAAAGATTTAGAAAAAAGGGGAAATGGTGACTCAGCACATTGTATCTGACACAAACACTGTCCAAAGGATTTATTCAGTTGCTACTACTGCATGGCAGAGATGTTATTGCAGTCAGAATATAAACTTATTTTAAATATTTTTCATTATTTCCAAGATCCATTTTAATAAATAGTTAAGTGCCTCAGTAGAATATGAGTAAGCTGTGCACAAACACAAAGATTAGTACATACACAACCCTCATGTTAAAGTCCTATCCCGTTTAATAAATATGACTACAGTAAGGTTCTCCAGTAATTTCACATGGGCCCCTAGAAGTTATTCATTGTTCCTACAGAATTTAAAAAGAGAAAGAGATCCTTTCTATGGATTTCTTGAACCATCCTGCATAAGCTTATAGCAGGGATATAATTTTCTATTAAATTCTACAGGATAGTTCCAAGAGTGTATACAAAGATGGTATTTTCTAATTCCAAAGGACTTTTCCATAAGGGAAAAGAGGTGTGTGCATGAACAAAGCAAAGTGTATGCAAATGGCTAGACTACATGCCTCCGTATGACACAGTTATGTGTTTTGCACACCTGCATGCCTATTTGATGAGTGTCATTATAAAGCTACATTACCTCTCTCTAGAATCACAATTCTTTACTTATTGAAACAACAATAAACCATTTAGGTATTGGATCAGGCTTAAAAATCAACAGACAAAAACCCTCCCAAAACCCACGTTCTGTAGTACTCGCTTCCAGGCCTGCATGGAGCTGTACCTGTGCTGTCCTGGAGTCCGTCACCTCCTTGTACAAGCTGATGTCCAAGTAATAGCCAGATTCGTTGGTCAGGAAGAGACGGATGGGAATCGCCTTTCCGGTTGGCGTCAAGCGAATGTTAATTTTCAGCTCTGCTTGGAGGACACGGAGCTTCCAAAGGCGGCTTCCATAGCGCATTACCATGCTCCGCACAGACTCTTCAATCTTAGCACACAGAGAACAGTGAGTTTGCATTGCCATTCTGCTGTGGCTACATCCATCCCTTTGTTATTCCTCCTTCCCACGCCAGACCTTACCAACACATGAGCAATGGCTCATTTCCCTGAGGCCAGCATTCAGAATGCCAGGATAACCTAAGTGTGGGCTAATAAGGCTTCTCTCCCACCTCGTCAATTGCCATCACTTTCCTTTCCTTCCTCTCCTCTCCATTTATACTCTATACTGCAGGAGCAGCAAGAATGCAGTACAGACCTTGCACCCGCTGACAGCTCCTTCTGAGGCTGGAATGACGCTTCCACTCAGGAAGAGCACTAAAGTCCCTAAGCAGGCAGTGAGCGTCACTTTTACCATGCTTCCAGCCTCCCTCTGGACCAAAATGAGATATACCACAGTCTGGGAACCCCTGGCGACACATGAGCTTGCTGTTTCACCAATTCACTTTGCAACCATGTTTTAAAAATACATAAACCAATAAAGTTTGGGAACCGCGGAGAGCCTAAAGGTTAGTCTTGAACTTGGGTCTTTTACACACTAGCGAAGTCACACCTCCAGCCAGCGCAATGCCACGCCACACTGCAGAGGGCCCACTGCTCCCCCCTTGATTGAATTTTCTTCTCTCACCTCCTGCAAACATTTCTCATAGCCAAGAATTACGAGATGCACGAAAGCACCCAGAGTGGTAAACAGTTAAGTAGCATTTATATGCACAATAACCATGTTTCATTGCAGGTACAATACAGTGCCTTAAATCAACAAAGCAATTACCACTCTGAGCTTGTTCCTGGGCTGTTTTATTAAACTTTATAATATACTCCTGTTGGTAAAGAGCGCATATTAAAGTAAGGCAATTTGTAGGCAGTTTCTAATATTCACTCCAAAATCCTCTTTTCCAGGGCAGTCAGTGCTGCACACACACGAGCTGATTAGAGGAGAGTACTGAACATCTCCGCTCCTGCTGAAGCTCCTGGGCACTGTGATGCTCAGGACCTCTGAAAATGAGACCTGGAGTGCCTCTGGGCAACTAGGGAGGGATAGCTCAGTGGTTTGAGCATTGGCCTGCTAAACCCAGGGCTGTGAGTTCAATCCTTGAGGGGGCCATTTGGGGATCTGGGGCAAAAATTGGGGATTGGTCCTGCTTTGAGCAGGGGGGTTGGACTAGATGACTTCCTAAGGTCCCTTCCAACCCTGATATTCTAGGATTCTATGAATTTAATTAAAGGGCTTGCAAACCTGTTCCTGCCATCTAGGCCAATCAATGCCATTATTCCCTAAGTGTTATTCAATCTCATATTCCTTGGGAGAAACGTTCACTACTGGCTCTTTCCAGATCCAAAAATATATTCCACAGAGTCTCAATTTTTACGTGGCTTCCTATAGAAAAGAAAAATTACTCCGGAATATTAGGATACCTAATATGACACCACCCCCCCCACCCCACACACACCATTACCACTTCCAGTGTAGAACGCTGATTTCCTGTGCTTTCCCTATAAAACAACAGGTGGAATTTTTATATTACATAATCTTTGATGGCTGGTACTCTAACATAAGACCTACAGAACACTTCGTTCCAGTGAGATTCAGCCAAGGAGTAACAGACAGCTGAGAAGTAGGGGACATGTACCTTAGATGGATCCATGATGACAGTAGGCACAAAGTTTAAGAAGATGTGGTTGCAGTCAGTGCGCACATTGGTGTTATTAAAGGCCACCTCCAGCTCATCCATGGCTTCCAAAAGCAAGCGCTCCCCTTCATTCTGCAGATACTCAAAGGAGGCCTCCTACAGGAGATCGCCAAAAGGTTATTTACTTTCCGTTAGCCTTCCCTCAGCCCCAAACACAGGGTCATTAGGCTGCAAAAGACCCTAGCAGAATCTGACACAGAAAAAAGGTGAAATTCATCTCAGTGCGCTGTACAATTCTCCAGCATACCTGAGTCTTTCTTCCAAAGACCTAGATGATGGTGCCTGGTTCAGATACCAGGTCAAATTGTGCTCTCTGTTACATCAGCATAAATCTGGAATAATTCCAGTGCCGTTACTGTAGATTTGACACTCCACCTAATGTCTGAACCCGGACACTTGAAAGGTTAGGTGCTATCAGACATGAGCCAGAAGCTGTAACATGCCATCCAGTAGAAGGGCAGTGGGTTTAGATTTTACACACACACAAACACACACTTCTGACATATTTTTCACATACAACCTTGGAAATAGACTTCCCACACAAGGAAACCCACCTTGGTAACCAGGTCTGAATGCCTTATAATAGCCCTCACGAAGAACCTGTAGTCCGTCACCTCAGTGCCCACTTCAACTTTAGCTGCTCCCAGGTACAGGTGCATTTTGTGGTTGGCACACGGAATGGCGGTCAGATCAAAGTTTCGCATTCGGTTGAGCTCCAACTGGAAAGCCAGAGCTGGCTCCAGATGACGGTAGATCCTATCTTCTTCAAACTGGAAAGAGAAGGGAAGCCCACCCCATAATATTGGGCACAAAAGGAACAAAAAGGGAAAACTCAGGTAAGAAGCTGGGTCTGGTAAGATGGAGAGAACTATATAAAATCTACTGACCTGAGACACTAGTGATGTCTAGTGTTGCCATTCATACGACCAGGGTCCCGTGTATTCTGTTATTCTACAGTGATAGAATTTACAACAGATACTACCCCTAACTGCAAAATTGTATTCCAGACTCTCAGCTTGGGGGGGGGAGGAGGAGGAGGAGGGTGTGTGTGTGTGTGTGTGTGTGTTTCGTTTTTTATTGGGGAAAAAAAAGGTTTCTAGCCCTCAGGATTGCAAAGAAAATCTTGAACCGGGTGTAACTGATGCAGCACTGTCTTCCTGAATCTGCAGACAGCTCGACACAACAATTCTTGAGGGTGTGAACTGCCCTATTCATTTCAATGATCCAACTCTGAAACCTCGAGTGTCAGCATGGTGGGATTGATATCCCACAATCGCAAACTGCCTCTCATCTTCAGAGATGCCAAATGCTCCAGCCGTGCCTACCTAGCTGTGCGAACCTCCAGCATTAACCCTTTCCTAACAATGCAAACATCTTGGGCATATCGAAAACTGAAAATCTGAGGACAGTGTAAAATAAATAGAGGTCGATACAGAAATAAATAACAAGGGATGCACCACACTGTTTCTATTATGATTTTTCATATTTAATTAATTAGAAAGCTAAACATTCAATGTTGTATAAGATGCCTTCTTTTTGCAAAAGGGGAAGATCCTTCTATCGAAACATCCCCAAGTTCCCGCCTTCCCTGAAGCATACTCTGTTTCTACAGCTCAGAACAAGCGCTGCCTTGGACTAGACAGCATGTCGTGGAATGTCCAGGCAAGTGCAATCAGTGGGGTGACATGAAATTTATCAGTGGAGTCATTTTAGTAATTTTGCATCACTATGGCTAAGATTTTCAAAAACAGGAGCCTAAAGTTACGCCTCTAAAGCCATAGCTAGACACCTAAATAAGTGATCAGATTTCAAAATGACTAAGGACCCAATAACTCCCGTTGGCCTCAGCTGTCAAAGCAGTGAGTGCCTGGATAAATGGGGGAGGGATATGTTCAGAATTGCCCAATGAGGTTTTGATAAGATGGACCCTCTCCCCTTTTACAGAGGTTTGGAATGATTGTAGGAGAAGGGGAAAAATCTGCTTAAAATTTAGAGAGAGAAAAGCATTGGTAACTACCACTTACCTTATCCCTGGCACGGAACGTGAAAAATTTAGGGAATTCCCTCTGTTTGGAAATAAAAATGGTATCAGTCCTTCAAAAGCATTGCACACCATCTGTTCAGCCTATGGGATCTTGAGAGAAGGGACTCTCCGTGTGGCAGTGCAGCAGGGGGAATCACTGCCATTACAATCTACCACTGCAACAGCTAGAGTTGCATTACATTTTTATTTTGTAAATAAGGATGGTGGGAAGATCAAAATCCTATTAAAGCGGTCGTAGGGGCATGTTAAATCAATGTCGTTTATTTTACCATTGCAGTAGATGGTTCTTGATTACATCTTCAATATTTTTGTCTACTATTGGGTCTGAAAACGTATTCTAGCTGGCAGGGAGGGGATGGAGGTGGAGACAGAAGAACTCATCGGATTCTCGTATTAATTATTACTACTGTTATTATTAAATTGCATTGCAGTAGTGCCTAGGAGTCCAAGCCATAGACCAGAATTCTATTGTGCTAGGCGCTGCACAAACACAGAACAAAAAGACAGTCCCTTCCCCAAAGAACTCCTCATATTCCTAACACTGCACATGCAGTTCCCCACCCAAGGAATAGTTTTAATTAATTTTGAGAAATTAATGAGTTCTAATAATTGACTTTAACCTCACAGTCTAGAAAGTCTACAAGATATAGTATACGTTTATTTGCTCCTCTGTTAAGTGCATGGAAATAACCTGTACCAAGGTCATAGGTCAAGTCCTAGGCCTTACTGCAAATCTAGAAGAAGTTATCTTTCTAATGCCATACAACACAACCCTCAGCTCCTAATAAGCTAGGAGTTTGAATGGAACTGCTCATGCATTTGAAATGCCCAAATAGGTAACCAGTACCACAGTTTGTGCTGTTGGAAGTTTAGCTTTTACTTTTGCTCTCAATTCACTACAACGATCATAATTTTGGTTGTTATCCTATATGAAGGTGCTTGCTGTTGACTCTTTCCTATGCTGAATTCATTTTATTATTATTATTATTATTATTGTTTTGGTGGTTCCACCATGTTCTGAGAATTGAGGACATACTGTAAAATGAAATGGTGGATATTGGAAGTGCTAATGAGAAAGATTTTCTGTATTGCTCTTTAAAACACAGTTATATATATATATATGCGTAAAGATGGCACTCTCATATCTATTCCCTACAGTGCCAACCCAGTGCAGTCCTTACACAAGTGCTTAACTATAAGCACAAGTAACCCCACTCACTTCAATGGGATTATGTACATGCTAAAAGTTAAACACGTGTTTACGTGCTTTGCTGGATTGGATCATATGTCTTCCAAGGCACATGCTCACTTTACTGATAAAAGCCAGGGCTGGTTTTTAGTTTTTAATACCGTTCAGACTGCAAAGTCAGTGCTGCTACGGAAGAGCGAGTTGATTCTGTTCTGGACAAAAAAAAAAAAAAAAAAAAAAAAAAGTCTGCTGATGGCAGAGTCTGGGCCAGATGCTGCAGTCCCTTAAATTGGTTTTATACGGTCATAATTCCATTGACTTCAGAGTATGCGCTGCACCAATGTAAGTGAGAGCAGCTTCAAGCTCTCCATTACTAACAGTGATGTCAGCAGCAGCCTGCCCTGATCCCAGGTGAAGCCCGTAGAGCTGCACACTTACAAAAATTGGCTTTCTGACTACAAAAAATGACGGAATTTGACCTGGAGTCGCTGAGAGACAATAAATATGGAGTCCCAGCCTCAGTCTTAGAATCACAAGCGCATTTGAGATATCAAAGAGGAAAGAAAAACAATGTCATGTTGACTCAGTTCAGCAACTACAGCACAATGACAGGGAGAGACGAAGTTCAATCAGGCGATGCTGGCAAGGGATTCATAGATTTTGAGGCCAGAAGGGACCATTTGATCATCAAGTCTGTCCGCCTGCATGACACAGGGCATAGAATTTCATCCAATTACTCCTGTATTGAGCCCACTAATTTGCATTTGGTTACAGCATCTCTTCCACAGTAATCGCCTCTAGCGCTCCAAAAGTTTTACCATGAAGAATCCCGCCACTGGGATTATGGACAATACTGAACCTCACGGGTACAAACAGTAATCTCCTAAAACAGCATATAAGGAAACAAATACAGAGTCGAGACTTTCACATTGCCTCAATATCCTCCCAAATCCCTCCCACCTGCCCCCTCTGCATGCTGCCAATTTCTCCTAACATCATCCATGCTCATTCTATCACTAATGTAATTGCTTTCGAGACATTTGACTAGTGTTGTGGGCAAATATAATAATTAAATGTGCGCGCACACAAAAAAAATCCTCAGTGCTCTGGTACCAAAAACCAAAAGAGTGCTCCGTTTCCTAGGAAGAGGAATTATACCCCTGCTGTGTTCTAATCAACCAACCATCATCAAGACAATCAAAATAATTTGCCTAAATTAGCCAATCAAGACACCCTGCAAATCAGAGAATGCAAAAAGCTACAAACAGAAATCATCATAGCTGATTATTATACTAATAATCGCGTTAAAAACCTAATGAGATGAGGAAATTGGAAGCTTGCTGGAGCAACTCTCTATTACCTCAACATGCTGGGAACTAATTATATAGACTGTAATTAAAACAAAAACAACCCCAAGCCAAGCCCTGGGTAAGTTGATAGTTGGTCCAGTAACAAACTGAACAGAATAGGAGACAATAACGAAGACAGACATTTATGCAGCATCTCTCATACAAAGAGCCCAAACTCTACAAACTTTTCAAACTGATCACAAGCTCTGCTCTAGGTTGGACAGTGGCAAGCTTTTAATAATGCACAGCTCTACGCAGCAGATCAGGCCAGAAAGTGAATCCAATGATCAGGTCTGATTTTAATCACAAAGGAATTCAGACAGGTGAAACTGACACTTATGTTAACAAGACTAAGTTCTTCAAAAAAGGCTATGAGATTTTTAATGATCACAGATAATCAGGACACTGGGTTTCTGACTTATTCAAACAATGGCACAATAGGGGTTGAAATCACAGATGACACTTGCTACAGGATAATGGGTTTTCACTGTAGGTCACCTATCTAAATACTGACCAAAGTGGATTCTGCTTAGCTTGCAAGATCATAACCCTGGGGCAGTACGGCTGCATTCAATCAAATATAACCTTGCTAATAAGCTCAGTCAACGCTCATGAGAGAGAGAGAGAGAGAAGGGCTTGTTTTCACTAGCATGGAAGAGGCTGCAGTGGTGTCTTTGCCTGTTCAGCTTCCACTAGTTACACAGAGGTAAAAGTGTGGGATAGTGTTCAGGGGACTCATTCAGAACCAGTGATGGGCAAACCTCAAAAGAGTCCCAGGATCTGTTTAGATAGGCACTCAAAAATATTTTTAAATCGAAATATTTCACCAGTGCTTAGCAGGACTGGGCTCCTTAGACCAGTGGTTCTCAACCAGGGGTCCGGGGCCCCCTAGGAGGCCGCGAGCAGGTTTCAGGGGGTCCGCCAATCATGGCCAGCATTAGACTCGCTAGAACCCAGGCCAGGAAGCCGAAGCCCCACCGCGTGGGACTTCAGCATGGGGGCACTGAGCCCCACCATCTGGGGCTGAAGTCAAAGCCAGAGTAATTTAGCTTCACAGTGGCCGCTGTGGAGTGGGGCCCCAGGCAACTGCCCTGCTTACTACCCCCTAATGCTGGCCCTGGCTTTTATATGCAGAAAAACAGTTGTTGTGGCACAGCTGGGCTGTGGAGCTTTTATAGCACGTTGGAGGGGCCTCAGAAAGAAAAAGGTTGAGAACCCCTGCCTTAGACTACATTAGATCTCTTCACAGGGCCCTATTCTCCTAGTGTCTCTCTTCTATGTGCTACTACATAGTCCACAGTGTTGCACTCAGCCCAAACTGCATAGCTCCCACCTTCTCATACAGAATACTATGCAGTGCATTTGAGAAAGTGCGGGGATTCCAGAAATTGGAAGAGAGGGGGTGCATGCATCACTGGTGATTATCAAGAGACTGGTCTTCAGACATCCCTAGAAGGTCTTTTCACACGAACAGTAACCACAGGGCAGGCACACATGCGATCACACAATAAGGGCTACATGTCCTTTGATGATTAGCAAACCTCTCAACTCTCAGCACTATTACTAGAGTGCGACTGGTACCTTTCCCTGCCTTTCTCTGGCATTTAACCCAAGTCTTACCCTGCTTTCCTGCTTGTATCAAGCCCTGGGGCTAAGTAAAAGTTGGCATTCAGCTGTCATTTTACCTTGGAATAGGGAAAAAAGAAGACAGTGACACTCCTGTAACTGTAATCACGTTTATTAACTGAAACCTAAATAACAAGAACACATTCACCCATTCAGAGGTGCATAATGTAAGGGTGGGGCACCGTTTGAAGGTGCCTCTCAATGCACACCCCTTTCCATTCACTGCCCACACTCCTTCCTGCCCATTTAAGCTGATCATTCACAAACCGGATGAACTTTTACTAGTCGTACGTGGCAGGCACTAGTGGCCTTAGACAGACAGTAAATATTGCCTTCTTCTGTAGCCGACTTTTTAGGGATTGTTTGGTTTTGTTTTAATAGAAGCTGCCCTTTGTTTAACACTTTAGGGGGAAATTAAAATTCAACGGAAGCTACAGCTTTTAAACTGTATTTAAATTCAGTGGCACACACACACACACACACGCACTTTGAAAGGATAGGATTCAGTCATATAAAATAATACTTGCATGTCTAGGGGCTGATTGTGGGTCCAATCCAACTCCAGCTGAAGTCAGTGTAAATTTTGCCATTGACTTGACGGGAGTTGGACTGGGCCCTCACACACCAAATGCAGAGAGGCAGACCCTCCTCTGGCACCATGACAATTTACACCAGCTGAGGTTTTGCCCTGGGATCTGTGGATCTGTAGGTATGCATATTAAAAAAAACCAGAGCCCCTCATATACAACAGACATTGTATATAACGATCACAGGTGTGGAATGATCATTAGAATGATTTGTTAATTCAGAATAATGGATGAAAATGCCAAACCCAGTGCCCTTCTCTTAACCTGCATCCCAGCTCTCTGAGTTTTCTAAGGATTCTTCTATTCTTCCCCAGCTTTCTGATCACCACCAGCAAGCTACAACATTTATTCACAGCCTCTCATATTCCATCCCCAAGTATCAATTTTGTTCTCTAAGCTCCTGGTTTTTCTTTCTAAAGCCTGGGGTTCTTTGCTCAAACACCCCACACTTCTGCTACGATTCCTGTTTCCTGTCCAAAGTCATTGACTGACATACATCTGTATATATTGTAATCAGATAGTTTTCTCTCATCAATAAACTGGGGAAAGTAGTTCGGTTTGCAGCATTTCCTAAAGCATTTTGGAAAAGCTTTTGCTTCTTTAGCCTGGAGGATAAACTCCCCTATTACTCTGTAGAGCAGAACCAATGATGCTAACTCAGGGAGAAGAAAAATATTCCTAGCACTGGATATTTCTAAAGGAAAAAACAGAGGGTCTGTGAAGCATTTTGCTAGCATAGCCCACAAAGGCTCACCTCATTAAAATAAAGTTAGTAGCAGAAACTGAATGATTCAATGGGCAAAGTAGAAAACTTCTGAATAGTGCGAGTGCTACAAACAGATACCCAAGGGATACTTATTAACCACTGTTATTAAATTAGCATATATACATGCATTTTTAAAAATAGCTACGAGACACTTTAGTGTGTGATTCACGGTGTATTAACATCTTACAATATTGATTGTACCTGGCCTTCAGCTTCGTGTCTGACAACATACTAGCTCTGGATTATAATTCAGGCTCCTTCATTTTATCTATGGTATATATTCTATTCTCAATACACAGGTATAATCCCCAAGTGAAGCTACCCAAGCTGATCATGAAAATAACAGGATGCTTGTTGCTCAACTATTATTGCTGATGTTGGAATGTATTTCTCATAGTGGGCTCTATGCATCTGACTGCATTCCTTGCACACTCAGTGCTCCCATGAACTTCAGGAGGGGTTGAGGAGATACACAAGGGGGGGAAAGAAAAGCTGACTTGTGCCCTACATAGTCCTCTTGAGAGTAAGAATCAAACTAGCTGTCACTGAAGTCCAAGCATGGGGGAAGGGAGAGCTGCCTAGTGGTTTCAGCAGCAGACTGGGTGCTGGCAATCCAGAGTTCTATCAATGGCTCTGTCATTGCGTGAACTCTGGCACGTCATTTAATTGGTCCGTTTCTGGGTTTATCTGTAAAACTGGTAAGGAGCTGGGAGACCCTTGAATAATAAATAATGTTTTTATGTTGAAAAAGAACAACATTAGAACAAATAAGGCCAACCTAGATTATATGGGTGCAAATTCAGACAGGTACTTAAATTACTAAGTATATTAAGCATGTGAATAGCCCCCTTGAAGTCAACAGAACTACTCACGTGCTTAAAGTTAGTCACATGCCTAAGTATTGAGCACATGCCAACTGCTCAATCAGGACAATGGGGTTGGATTTAAATAGCTCACTAAAGAGTCAAATCATCTTCTCCTTACTCATATGTAATGACTAGAATCACTTTATTTCCATGAACTGCAAAAAGGAGTTTAAGGCAAAATTATCTTGATTTTTTTTTCTTTTTACTTACATGAAATCTTTGATCCACCTCATAGTTGACCTGTTTCCTGAAATCCTTACAAATGAAACAGAGAAAGAGGGGGAGGGGGAGGAAGAGCAGAAGAAAGCTAGCAATTAGTACTAAAATCAAAAACAAATTAAGACAAGATTACAAGTGACTCAAAGATTATTTTTTTTTGGTAATTGTCAATTAATTTTCTTAAGCGAATTCACTGAAAGTCTCAGTTTTAGAGAATGAAGGCAACAAAAGCAGAACTAAAACTATAGTAAATGCAATTTTTGATCTGAAAAATATTAAGATTATAATTTCATTATGAACTATAAATAAAAAGTTTCCAAGCATCAGGGGAGATGTCAAAATACCTTTTGTGCTACAAGGAACGTCAGCCTTCGAATCCCATGATCAATCAGGACTGATTTCTGTAAAAGGGAAGGAAAGCAAACAGGAGAACTGGTTTAACAGAAAAGAAACGTAAGACTCAAATCTGGATGACATCTTTTAAAGACTGGTAATGGGTGAGAGAGCTTCCTGCCTCTAAACTGCCAACTCACAATCCAGCCCAGCTTAGTGGTGACTGAAAGTTCTTATCAGATGGTTGCTTAGCAGCACCTGTGAGCAAATGCAATAGTCTCAGTTCCTTTCTGAGTGGAGAAGAATCCATTTAACAACCACATTTGGCACCATCGGGGAAACTTCTTGTCTATCTCAGCAGGGAATTAATTGTTCGGGAAACACGGTTACCAGCAGTGGGATTATTTATATCAAACTCTTTGGGGGCAGGGACCATCTTTTTGTTCTGTGTTTGTACAGCACCTAGCGCAGTGGGGTTCTGGTCCATAACTCAGGCTCCTAGACTTTATGGTAATAAAAATAATCATAAATCATAACAATGTGGGGTTCTAGCAGTTTTCTTGGCCAAGGTTAAAACTGAGCTACCAAATCCAGAGGAATTAACCTACAACACAGGTCTCAGGAGGGAAGGAAAACTCCTTTCTGCATTGGTCAGGGAAACCACGTTACAACAATCTCAAGTGGCATGAATATTCACGATTAAATACAGTGCCAGGGGCTTGCATGGCATGTTCAGATATAAAAAGGCATAATAAGTTATTTGAGACAGCCAAAAAGTGGTGTTTTTGTTGTGTTTGTACAGCACCTAGCACTATGGGGGGTCCTGGTCCATGACTGGGGCTCCAAGGTGCTATGATAAATAACAAACAACAACAACAGCACCCTTCCCAAAAGACTTGAGCAGTGACAGGCCCCGGCCTACAAACCCTTGCTCAGAAGAGCAGCCCTTAACTCATGCAAATAATCAGTAGAGCTATTCACATCAGTAAAGACTACTCGGGTTTGAAGGATGGGGCCCTTAATTTAGACGGTATAAGATACAATATGAAAATGGAGAGTGAGTGGGAAGAAGAGAGTGAGACACAAAATCATCCTGTTTGGATTGTTTAGGCTCCTGGGTTTGGGAATATTTTAACATGTTCTAAAATGTTCATATTTTATAATGTTGGCATAGGCACTGGTGGGGACACACATACTATTATTTGTATCGGGGTAGTGTCTAGAGGTCATGGCCCCACGGTGCTAGGCAATGGACAAACAGCAGAGGACTTCGGTTTCTGAGGAAGCAAGGAGAATGAGGAAGCTTGGTGCATGGGAGGGCACTTCTTTTATTGGCTCCTGATTCAGGAAATCACTTAAGCACGTGCTTAAAGTATGATACTTCAATGGGGTATAAGCATGTGCCTAAGCGCTGTCCTGAAAAGGGATAGTTTCCTGAATTCGGGCCATACAGGGTTACATGGAAAAAGATAAGACAACCTAACAAGGAACAGAAGACAAAGGATTCAGTATGGCAGGAGTAGAAAATAAAGGCTTTTTTAAAAAAAAAAATAGACTGGCCCAAATCTATCCTTGGTGTAACTTTACTGAGCTGAATGGAGCCACACTGCAGATGAATGCTGCCCATGTTTATCATGCCCACTGTCCCTTTTAAACAAGTTTAGATCTCACTGTCATTTTGCTCCTGTTTCGACTTTCTCTCCCCACCCTCTTTTTCTAATTTAAAAACAAAAAAGGAGAGTGAAAAGGGAAAAAAAAAAGCCTCAGCATGGCCAAGAACAAACCCACCCCTTCTGGCTTGGACTGAAATGTTTTACTAAGGTTAAGCCCTTCGAAAATGAGCATCAGGGACTATATTCATGGCAAAGGAAGAAAATAACTTTAATAATGCCGTGATTTACAAAGCAAAAATTGTTATTGCTTTTAAAATTCCACAAGTGGCAGACAATAACCGCATAGCAACAGGATTCTGATTACATTGTAATAATGTAGGTCTCACAGCAAGTCCACAGCTATTACTGAGCGATTAGGCATCAGCACCTGGAGAAACTCCATTTACACTGACTGCCTCAATCTCCTCCACAAGTCATTTACAAGTATATGATCCTAATTTCGATTAAAAAAAACCACACACAACATGCTGGGACTGGAAGATTATTTGGACAATTTGGATCAACCTATATGATAGTTTAATGTGGTTTTTTTTTTTTTAATTTCTTTTCTTTTTTCCTCCCATAAAACGCCTGGAGCACAATCATGCAAATGAAAAACAAAACTAGTTTTGTTTTACTTCTTAAAGAGACAGTTCAATTCTGAATTGGACTGGACAAGCACAGGGTTTCTTGTAAGCTTCCAGTTCACTGGTCTCTCTCTGTATTGATAGGATAGTTGTATTGTGCACATTAGAAGAGCATTTGATCATACCTAATGGCTCTAACACTGCTATAACCTCAAAAATCACACACTCATTATATGGCTCACAGGAAACACCTGACTTATTTTTGCAGCCCGTTTGCCATCTCCCAGGAGGGAGCAGGGGTTGGAGCAGGGGTTAGAGCAGAGCTTTCCAAACTTTTCATGTTGGTGACACACTTTTTAGACATGCATAATTTTGCGACACACCGGAAGTGACACGGAATCAATTCCGCCCGGATTACACATACTGCGCATGCGCAGTACCCAGGGCCGGCCGCCCCAAGCAAAAAAAAACAAAAACAAAAAACCAAGTGCCGCCACCCCCCGAACGCCGGCCAAAACACCCCCGCACCCAACAACGCCGCCCCGCTGCCCCGGCCGGGGAGCGGAGCGCGGAGCACGCCTGCCGCCCCGCCCCGCTGCCCCGGCCGGGGAGCGGAGCACGCCTGCCGCCCCGCCCCGCTGCCCCGGCCGGGGAGCGGAGCACGCCTGCCGCCCCGCTGCCCCGGCCGGGGAGCGGAGCACGCCTGCCGCCCCGCTGCCCCGGCCGGGGAGCGGAGCACGCCTGCCGCCCCACGACACACCTACACACTGCCGCCAACACACTAACGTGTCGCGACACACAGTTTGGAAAGCTCTGGGTTAGAGATTACACTCCTCACAATCCCTCTGAGGGACATTTCAGAGCCATCATGGATTTAGCAGGGCCTCCATGCATGATGGGATATTCACCTGTGAAGACAGTAGAGGGGTTTTCCAGGTCAGGCAAAGGGGAAGCTAAGGCCCACTCTAGAGAGAAAGGGCAGAATACAGAGATACAGCTCCTACCTAATGTTAGCTCAGGAGTGACCACAAGTGTAGAATCTGGTTCCTCGCTAAAAGTTAATGGGAACCCCCTGCTCTCAGAAGGGAGAAGCCAAATTTACTGATCAGGTCCGCCCAGCGCCAAAGAAACAGACAACGGAGATGTAGATACTAAGCCAACAAGAGCTACAGATTTCGATGAGATTAAGAATGTCATGACACATGCACCATTTATTTTGATGTCATCTCAGACATTTCTGTTACACCGTCCTCCCCCATGTCAACCTGAATTGCGTCAAATAACTCTCATTGTATCGTGCTCCTTCAGACCCTAGATAAATATCAAAGCTTCGCCCGACTCATTTAAAACGATACGTTGCATTTACCCAACAAAATCTAAAAAGAAAGACTTTAGCTGATGGATTAGGATACATCATTAGGCAACACCAAGGGTGCTCTGTTATTCAATGCCTTCCCAGAGGCTTCAGGAAACTGTAGCTACATCCAATTAGAGAATCTATGGTTTTAGATTAGATAAATTAAGGATTTAACTGTTCCATTTATATATTTATTTTGCAAGATACCTGGGAAAAGCACAGACTTCTTCCCAAGGGAAAATGTCTCCCTAGAGGGTCACAACAATACTGGGGAATAGGTTCACTCTAAACTGCTATTCACCTTGCTTTGTGTGAACTCCCTGAACATGGCCGCCAGCCCATCATCATCAATGTCACAGTCGGTCTTAATGGCAATGTTCAGTATGTGAATGGGCTCCTCTCGGGCACTCTGTAATTTAAAGAAAGCAAGCCTAATAAATAAATTATTAACAACAACAAGAAAAGGAATGTTACATTTATATAACCTCTCTATCTGAGGGGATCCCCAAGTACACATACACCACCAATAAAATGCAGCTACCTCTGGGGAAGCGGCCGACATCTAACCAGCATGCTGAACCAAAGTACAGGAAGGGGAATTCTTGAGCTAGAAAACTAGGGAAACCCCTGCCTTTACAAACACTACTATGGGATATTTAAATGTCCACCCACAGCAGGCTAGAGCTTCATTCTGAAGGTCTCCTTAAGGCTCATGCACACTAAACTGCTTTGGCAGATAACACTGGTTTCAAATGGCTTTTGGGTGCACAAGGAATGCAGAATCAGGTCCTTTGTATGTATGTTGCATTACTACAGTGTCTTTGGAGGACATAGGGAGAATTTTAGCACCAAGGAAGGCAGTAAAATGAAAAAGGGGAGCAAAGTTCACTGCCTGGAAGCTAAGCAGCATGTCTTCATGGCTACGGTGCAATAGGACATTATTGAAGCTCAGCTAAAACATGAAAACCATGAAAAGTAACATGCTTAGTATTCAAGAACTTGCAATTAAACTCTCATAAACTGGGTACTGATCAACAGAAAACTACAATTGGTTAGGCCTGGACGGTGGGGGTGGGGAGGACACATAGCACATAAGGAAGAAGTTATGGCGGAGATACATCCTTGTCCCATATTATCTAACTCACACACACACACACCAGGAACAATGGACTGATTTGAAACCAATCCTTGTAATGATATGCTCCGTATCAGAGCTTCCAGTCTGCTAAGGGTGTTGTGGAGAAGCGGCCTGTCCCTCTAAGGAGAGTGCCTCTTGCATCATTAACCATTATCAACCAGCTGTTTCCTTTGAACCCTTTCTCTACGCCAAGTTGAAAACCTGGGGACTCTTCTCACCTTTTCTCCCCACAGGAAGCGGAACAGAGGGAAGAGGACAGGATATGAAGAACTAAATGCCACAGAAGTGTCCAGACTGGGGGTGAAGCAGAATACTAATGAAGGTCAGACTACAAGAAAGGGTTCAAATACTCTGACTTAACCTTCCTATACCTGTAGAAGGCCAGGTTCCATGGCCATGGGGCCAAATTCTCAGTCACACCACTGTAAATCCAGAGTCACTCCACTGACTTTAACAAAGTGATTCTGGATTTACTTTGACATAACCAAGAAAAGAGTTTGGCCCCATGGTTAGAATTGACTAAGGAAAAAGCCCAACCATTCAAGTTGCTTTGAACCCCCTACACCAGAAAAACAAACAAACAATCTAGATACTACTCCTACTCCCACCAACGCTAATGACAAAACTTCCACTGAAGTCAGCAAAACCGGTTTAGTCCAGAGTGTGCCATCACCATGGAAAAACGCACTTTCTATCCCTGTAACATGCAAGGAGCCTGGAAAGAAGGAAATACCGTACCTTATCTTCATCATACAAGGAAGTGTGGCCAGCTTCAGGAAAGTTTGGGCTTTGGGGAGGAGAGTCACAGAAGCAACCCATCACTTCATCGAAGATTCTGAAACACAGCCAAGAAACGCTAGTTGTAAATGAACTACTCGCAAGCCACCTGCACCAAAAGCGCACACAGTCACCCTACCAATACCATCTTCGCGGGGCGGAGAAAAAGTCATTCCTCCCCTCTGCAGACTTCAGAGCTGACTAAATGGAAACACTGTCCAGTATGAGAGCTAAAAATCAGGAGGTGGACTTTGTTTAAACTTCAACGAAAGCAAGCAAGCGAGCTAGCTCTATTTTTTAATATATAAGCTGCTAGTGTCCGTATCATCATTCTTGAGGTAACAGAGGAAAGCCTGCGATGAGAGCCTTGACAGCCCAATGTAATTGCCCCTCTCCCTGGGGTAATGCATCAGTATACATCAAGAGATAGATACTGAATGCATTTAATCAAAAGATGTATCACCTCTTGTGCGGTTTACTCTAGTGTTCTGTTTCATTTCTCCTGACATTTCACTCATCACGTCACAGGTGGCTTCTTCTGCTCTTGGCTCAGAATCTGGGCTTTTCCTTTGTTTGTTTCATAATGCATGGGGGCCAAAACATCCTGATTGCACAGATGAAATGGTGGTGCAACACCCCACAAGAAGAGACTATGAATCTTCCACCCCCGTCATGGGGAGCATGCAGATGTAAGATTTCTGATGGGTGTTGGGGTGAGTGTTGTGGAATATTCATAGGCTCAGCTTGTGGGGGCTTTCCAATCTTTTGCATAAGTCCAGAAGGTTTAAGACCAGACATATGCGCATGCGCAAAGACATACACACAATGTTGGGAAGAAGGGTTCAATTCCAATAAGCATTCAGAAGTTCAGATGCTTATGTGAACCTTGACTCTGCACAAATGCAAAATTCTGGTTGGAGGCAATCTGTTCTTGTAGCATTTTGGAACTTCCAGTTATTCCAGCCAGACAACTAGGAGTGGAGCCCCCAAACATTTGACAATTTCGGAACTTCTATGAAAGCTTCACGTTTGGTACTAAAACAAAGACCATCTCATTTGACCACCGCTGGCAAACATGCACACAGAGCAACCAGTACCCGTATCCTTACCTGACAAACTCTTCAAAAGTCCGGAAGGAAACCATTCCGCCCATCCGTTGGCACGGTGGGGTGAATGAGTTGTCCAGCAGCACATCGCTCACACTGGCTACATGGACCATCCCGTAATGATTGAGGTTGGAGGAAAAGGACATTCTAAATGGCAATTCAAGCAGAGTGTTATTGGTAGATTGGATGGGGGGGGGGGGGGGGGAGACAAGGTAAGGTTTTTTATTTGTTTTGTAATTGTTTGAAATGCTGAAATTTATACAGTATAACTAGACTGCGGTCAAATTAATCCTTTCACTATTGGGGTGGTAAACCTGTTCTGTGACCTTTACCCAGTCATAAGTTCACCAAAATCACTGGAACAAGGACGTACACCTGGTACCCTTAGTAACACAACTGTGTTCTACCTGGACATACTTGGAACAAAGCAGCAGTCAAGGGTTAAGAAATATCATTATTCCCCTTTAAAAAAAATATTTCTTAAGAGAAAAAGAATTGAGCTTACAAGTGAATTATGACTATGCGATGCCAAAGGCATTTTTCTCCTGTACCTATGATATGCGTTACAGATGAAGCGTTCACAGATAAACACAAGAATAATTCTAGGTTATGGCATTTGAAAGGTTTAGTAAATCTTTACAAACAACATCAAAAACATGTAATGAAATGTATTTGTTCTATCTTAAAAAAAACCTTTAAATTAGACACTTGCTATACTCTTGGTTTCAGTAATCAGACTCCCACCCCCTTTTCCAAATCTTTTCAGTAAGCTTACAAGCACTTCCATCCCACCTTATGTTATCTCAAGCTCCCACAGAAGGTATAGTGACATCTCTAGAAGGCTGTATTGGGACCCAGGGTCTCACACATGCTCACACTTGCTTTCATATGCTAAACACAGTCTTATTACAGTGCCTTCCACTTAATTCAATCAATGATTAATTTGGTCCTCTTTCTAATTTGACCAATTCCTCAGGAACACAACCTCTTTGCATTAAAGTTCAACACAACTTCCACCCTGTCGCTTTGATTGGTTTTGACTGCCTGAAAGCAGGAGTTGCTGAATAATTCAAACAGCTGGCTGTGGAACGCACCCATTTTAAGGCAAGGGGACAATGAAAGGGCAGGAAGAGCCAAGATAAACAGAAGTTGTCTTGGTCAGACACTGTGATTGATATAATAAGCACCATGATGTGCTCCGCAAGTGATGAGATGCACCCCGGTGATGATACTGCTCATAAAGAAGGGCCAATTTCTTATTTTAATAAGGGCGATAGGAACAGACTTGAATGAAATAAGAGGAAGACACTACATAATAGACTTCCATATAGCGAAAGAGCTGTTAATCTTAACTGAACTATCCAAATTATTATCCGCCACGGGTCTGATCTTGTACATAGAAGGGCTTGTCTACATGCTGCATTAGTCCCCACTAGAGGGGGTGTAAATTTTAGTTCACACTAGCATGTCACACACTAACTGGCCTGCGTGGACCCGGCTGGCACGCACAAGAAGTTTCCTAGTGTGCATTAACGTAGTTCTGTTTTAAACCAGGAGGATCCCCACGGGCCAGTTAGTGTGCAACATGCTAGTGCACGTGAAAATTTACACTCCACTGGTGCTTGCTAAAGCACGGTGTAGACCAGTGGTGGGTAACCTGTAGCCCATCAGGGTAATCTGATTGCAGGCCATGAGACATTTTGCTGACGTTCACCGTCCGCAGGCACGGTCTCCTGCAGATCCCAGTGGCTGCAGTTTGCCATACTCAGCCAATGGAAGCGGCGGGCCGCAGGGACGTGCTAACTGCCGCTTCCCGCAGCTCCCATAGGCCGGGAATGGCGAACCGCAACCACTGGGAGCTGCGGGGGGCCGTGCCTGCGGATGGTCAACGTCAGCAAAGTGTCTCGTGGCCCGCAATCAGATTGCCCGGATGGGCCGCAGGTTGCCCACCACCGGTGTAGACCCACCCACGGAGCCAGGGTCACACTTCCCACAGAATTCAATGGAAACAAATTGGGCCCTAAAAGCCTATCCCCATGGTAGTAAATACAGCTATCAAAAGGGACTTAATCTTTTGTCAGGACTTGTGACCTCAAAGCAAGGGTTGGTAGAAGAAGCCACTCACGTTATGAATGAAGTGAGTCCTATGAAAACTAGCTATGCATCCTCTCACTATCAACAGGGATCTGTTTTCCCTGTTCTGTAATGAATTCCTGTTAAATCTTTTTACACAAACCTTTCACTTATTCAGGATGGTCTGCTGCAGAATAATCAGAACTCATTGAGGATCAAGTTTCCAAAGCCACTCTGTCTTTTGCCTACATACTATATTATAGGGTATGGATTGTACATTGGCTCTAAAGAGATACCTTACTGCTGGGTATCAACTGGTCACATCCACGACAAGGAAAGTGTTTAATATCATTCTCTTTCATTCACCCAAATGTTCAGGAAGGTATTTGCTAAATTAAGTCTCTGCTTTTATACCTGTGCCACAGCTGGGGCCCTGAATCAGCAAATCACATAAGCACATGCTTACTTTAAGCATGTGAATAGTCCCACTGAAGTCAAGCGCGTGATTAATTGCTTTGTTGGATCAGGCCTCAACTGCACAGCAGGAAAAAATAAAGGGCCCAATAGAGCAACGTGCGGAACTCCTGTTGGCCAGACAGGAGCAGAACCAAAATACCAAATGATAGATTCCTAGTGCTGCTTAATACACATTTTTAGGAGTTTTCCTTTTTTAAAAATGCACAGAATTTAATAAACACATCCCAGAAGAAAATGTTCTAAGTGCAATGATAAAAAGTTTAAAGTTTCAAAAATCTTTACATCTTGCTCTACCTTTGAAATAACTCTAGGATTTTGCAACTAATCTCAGATCAGGAATCAGAAAGCTTTCAAACCGGTATACCGTTTTTTACTAGACATGTTTGTAAGCCGTAATAAATTGCAGGCATTTCTTTGAGCTTTGAAATAGTAAAGTTTTTCAGGCCACCTGTCTTCATGTACATTTCTTACCACTAAACATGAGAATGTTAAAAAGTAGTATAAATATTTTTGAATATTATTCAAAACCACAAACATTTTTGGATTGAGAAATGGGGGGAAATTAAGTATCCAAAATAAAACAAAAACATGCTGTCAGCTGATTAAGGTGTACTTTCATCGACTGGGTGAGAGGCGATGGATGTGCTAGAGGGCATCTGCAAATTCTAAGCCAGAGACAAGAGCAGCAATGAATACTCTTCATCTTACACATCAGGCCTTGGCTCTCCTAGAATTAGAGGTCTATTTCACTGTGCTACCCTGTCAGAGAGTCAGTGGCCACGTTCCAAGGAGGAGGAGATTGGAGGGGAAGTTTTCTGCTGGGATACTTGTTTTATATGTTGCAGCAGGTAAGCTGAGCTCATTAGCAAATTTAGTTTTCTAGCTTGCCACATGCAAAGCTAAGTTTTTTTAAAAGCTGAAAACATGTTTAAAACAACAAAAAAGGGAGAGTGCGGATAGGGAATATAGTTATGGTTCAGAGTGTCCCAAGTAAGGGTAAGGATTCCAAACAAAAAAAACCATACTAAAATGTTAAATATTAGGCTACTTCTTTTCTAGTCTACCTTTCTTTTCAAACCTTAAAAGAGGATGAGTACCATACCTGTTTAGCGTGGGGATGTTCCCTCTGTAATCAAACAACCACAGTTAGTTACAGATTGGTTAGTGAAAGCACTAATAAAAACTGTCATTCGAGCCAGTACCTAAGACCAACAACCGCACATTTATATTCACTGAACCGGAATTTGTTGCACAATTAAGAAAGAGCCAATGAGATTCTGTCTCACAAAGAAGGGACTCACTACTTGACCTAGCTTGCAGCGGCTGCTGTTGGGATGAGTGCACCAGAATGTATTTATCCACTTCAAGAAGCAAATAGCAACGTATCATAGAGAAACAGTATATTTGCAAGGTACCTTGCATTTCTACAGCATAGTTCATCAGATCGTCTCACGGCACATTGCAAACATAAAGCAAGCCTCACATGCCACAATGCAAGCACCCCCATTTGACAGATGAGTAAACTGAAGCACAGAGACAACAAGTGACCAGGCCGCACAGCAAGTCTACAGGAAGTCCAGAAAAGGAACCCAAGTCCTGATAGCCAAACCTTTACTTCTAACCCAGGGGTCTCAAACTCAAATTACCATGAGGGCCGCATGAGGACTAGTGCATTGGCCTGAGGGCCGCATCATTGACCCCGCCCACTCGCTTCCCCCGGACCCGCCCCCACTCCACCCCTTCCATTAGGCCCCGCCCCTTCTCCGCCTCCTCCCGTGCGCACAGCTTCCCGCTCCTCCCCCCTCCCTCCCAGAAACCGCAAAGCTCTTCCCATGCGGCCCACGGAGCTCTTCCCTGCGGCCCACCGGGCTCCCCGTGCCCCCCCCCATTTTATTTTATTTTTTTTAAACCCCCCAGGCAGTTCCTGCCACCAGAACAGCTGTCTGGAGGCGGGAATTGCCTGGGGGGGGGGGGGGGGGGGGGGAATAAATAAATAAATAAAAATTGGGGAGGCCGGGGGAGCGGGGAGCCCGGCGGGCCACAGGGAAGAGCTCTGCATGCGGCCCCTGGGCTGAGTGTTTGAGACCCCTGTTCTAACCAGTAGCCCACAAGCTGGCTCCCCAAAAGTGCAAAAGAAAAAGTGAACATAGGAGGGAAGGGAACTGAAATAAAATATACATACACCATAGCAAACTTTTAATTTTAAGATGGACACTGAAATGAACAAGCACATCTTAAGAATGGAATTTTGAAAACCCTGAAGGTTCCTATTATGTCATGCTGATACTGATTGTTTGGGTTTTCCACACAGAACAGGGCTCAATGATGTGTAGAGCAGAGAAGTAATAAGGGACATGTATTTCCTTGCAGTGAATGGAATGGCAATGGGCGTGCAAGATACACTCATGAAAGCATGTGGTTGCATGCATCTCTCTGATCTGGCGTTCAAAATACTAGAGAAGATGCAATTAAAAAAGCACATACAACAGATTAATGAATGAGAACAGACTAATACCAAAGCTTAGGGGACCATTTAGGAGACCCAGCCTCAACGTTCCCTAATATTACTTGCTATAGTAAGGCCACATCGGACATCATGTTGAGATGTTTAGGGGCCTGTACATTTTTCTATGGCCACAGTACCAGATACAGTCCCTAAATCTGGGTCTCCTCATGGATCCGTTTTGTCACAGGAGCGGTGCACTCCCTATATGGTATTTGGCCATTGTAACATCCACTGAATGTAACTACAAATCAGTATCTGACTGAGGTTTGGGCATGGAGATTTCCTGGGCTTATGTCTGAACAATGGAGGGGACCAGCCCAAGTCAGACCCCAGCCCTACTGTTAATGACACACAGAGGTGCACTATTCATTTTCCTCTAGAGGAGTCAGTGTGGAAGAAAGCTGTGCTGTAGAAAATGCCATTAGGGCTGGGAAAGGAGCATCGGGGCACAGAGTAGCGTACATTTCGTCTAGGTCGGCTGCGCAGAGTCTGTTTAATTTTAAAAAATTCTAAAGGGAACGGGATGTCCCCACACCTAGTGCACATGTTCCTGACTGCTTCCTGGAAGTCCCCATATACCTACAGGAAATGGACAGAGAAACAGCTAGGTTTGAAACAACCGCAAATTGTGTGCCGCGCCCCCACCCCCATAGGGAGCTCCCTTCTGCCGGGCTCTAGAATTGTTGTCAGTCCTCCCAGTATGTGGCTGAAGAGGAGATTACAGCAAGAATCTCAATGAAAAGAACACAAGATCAGTAACAAGAAACCTTAGAGCAAAGAATGACGGGTTCTTAAGTTATACAGTTAGAGCAAGACATGGCTGCCCAGTGTGACGTTATAACCATGTGGTCAAAACCTAGTGAAACTGAATACATTGTAATCTAGACTATCCTATTTGTAGCTGTCCTGAGATTTTTGGGGTGGGTTTTTTATTTTATTTTTTTAGTTTATATGTAATTTAATACCATAAAAGACTTTTCCATAACAGGAACTGAATTGTGCATTATTTAACACACATCAAAAGGTCAAGTTTTGGCCTTTTCAGAATAATCGGCAGTGTAAAAAGTGTTATGGTGGTAAGTAATCCACTTACCGGGCTGCGCTCTTGGGTTTTTAGATAGTACAGTAGGTTGAACTGTAGCATCTGAAAACACCCGTTGCAATGCATGTGCTATAGGCTGAGGATTAATCCACTGATGCTTTGCTCTTGTAATAAAGTATCAAAACACTGGGAGGTTAAAAAAAAGGAACAGGTTGGGGCACATGAACTAATAGCAGATATCTCCAGAAAAGAACCACCAAACTCCTTCACCTTGGCACCATCCTCTTGTACTTAAACAAAAACTCTTCTCCTAGCCTGGGGAGAGTATCTGTCTCAGTGTGAATTCAAACACCTAAGCAGGCAGCAGTTCACTGCATGCTTTACTGTTAGCTTGCTGCTGCTCCTCAAGCAAACACGGGTCCTTAGTAGCCCTTTCCTATGCCTTCCAGCTGAATCTGAATTTGCTTTCCCCCCCCCCGCCCCCTCTCTTTTTACAAGAGAGTTCCCCTCTGAAATTGATAGTAATGCATGCAAAGAGCCACCGGTTATGTCAAGCTGTGACTGAGTGCCGGCATAGGGCAATGCTTTCGAAAGCAGGCAGCAAAGCAGAATCATCAGAGGTCAGTTGAATAACCCACTTGAAGTTACTAACAGCACAGGCGAAAAAGCAATTCACCTGGCTGTGACCAGTAGCATTCCTCCTATGTTCCTTCTTTTCTGCAGCAGAATCCAAATGGAAGGCTGCAGAACATGCCTTGAACCATCTGTTTTGATTGGGCTTTTCCTCTCCCCCTCTTTCTTCCTCCTGTCCTCTGCCATCCCCCAGCATTTCAGCCACGCTGAATCCGTTACTGAAGCCCAATTTGCATAAAACTATCATTATTCCATTCAGTTTGCTGCTCCTTCAATAGCCCCTTTTTTGCTCTGCTGGAAGATTCTGTCCTTTCTGAAACAGACAAGCCAAGGGAGCTGCAGCACATTACCGCTTGCCTGCTGTCTAATTAACATCAAACCCACAGCATGAAACTACAGGGATTTACACGTGTCCTGGAATCATTTCCCCCTTTTCCCTCCTGATATCAGCTCATCTCCCGCTACAAGGAGGGGACCTCAGGCTACCTAATGATACACTAAGAGTTCTATACTCAACTCTCCAGGCTTACACGGCTCAGGTTCCAAAAGAACACAGTTGATTTTATACCAGGAGTCAAGTGATTGATGCAAGAGGTTGTTTCAATAACAACTGAAGCCTGAAGAAAAGCTTCCATTTTGCCAGACATTCAAGTTTTATGAGCAGGCCACCATAAAATAATGAAGCACCCACGGTAGGGGACGTTGGGTTTGTTTTTTTTCCCCCCACAAACAGCGGACACAATCCACTGCTCTAAAAGAACACAGACATTGGCTTCCGAGTCTTCCATAAAATGACCTATTGAACACAGCAATACATGTTTTGGCCTTCAGCTGTTCACAATAGTTTTGACCTCTTGTTCACTAGATGGCTAAGAAAAAGACAGGCAAAAATGTCCAGGCGACACACCAAAAGACAGCTGAACTAAGGAGAAACCATACACCATTCCAAGTCTTGAAATCAGCAGTGCTAGAAACCTCAGCCTCTTCTAGGCACAGAAAGTGAGAGAGAGAAATTTGACACACACAGATACAAGCAGGTTCATGAGAGATTTATATCAGGTGCCTTATCAGGTTGAAATGCAAACACATCTAATGACTAAGGCTAAATTATGCTCTAGAAAGTCAAAAGGTAAAAGACAGCAGAATGTAGCCCTAAAAGAATGATTTTGGAGCTAAAGACATCTACGTGAATGCATTAGCAAACAGGTTACATGTAGGCAAAGTCACATGCATAGACATAGACCCCGCACGGATACAAAATTTGTATCCTCATCCGATCCACAAACATGGTCTGCAGATATCTGAATCTGTGGATATAAAGCATATATCTGCAGATTTGCGGGGCTCTAGATATAAGATCTGGATCCGCATCCATCTGCAATCCGCAAACATGGTCGGGGGATATAAAGAGGATATCCACAGATTTGCAGGGCTCTACATATATACCCAACACTTGTACATACAACCAATATACCTAAGTATGTCCTTACTAGTGTGTGTATATTTATACTTTTCAATATAGATGCTATATAGATATAGGATTGTACACACGACGAAAAATATCTTAAGTGACTCAAGGGATTGAGAAATTGGTTGCTTAACAAAGACCATCATCTAATAAATGCAGAGCTGAGCTCTGTCCAGCTGGCCATACTTTAGAACAGTCTCTTAAAACTATAGTCTGCCAAATAAGGAGGTGGGCTTGTACTGGTTTCATTGCATAACACAGAAAACTGAAGATATTCCCCCTGCAACCTAACTTTCCCCCAGTGAGATTGCAAAAGTGTACTTGGATCACTTTATAAAGTGTACTTATCAACACAATTCCTCACCATGTAGGCACCACAAAGATCTAGACCCAAACATGTAAAGCCCCCACCACCTCCTAGGAACTGGGCCAGAACCTCCAAGTGTCTTGCTTCACATGACTACACCCATGGGACATGGTCCATGGCGTAAGCAGCCCAACCTCACCCAGGGGAGCCACATGAGGGAGTCCCCTCACTAACCCTTGGTCCATCAAACCTGCCACCACCAGCACAGGAGACCAGAAACACATTCCCAACTGCTCAGCCTGCTGCTATAGCAGACAGAGAGGTTGGGTTCTGCTCCACCCCCAAATTAAAGTGAGACATTGCCTTCAGTCACTGCCAAAACAGCTGTAATGAAAGAGGGTTGGGAGGGGGGTTTGGAGAAGAAAACATCTTGGGAACCACCTCTTCTGACATCAGAAGTTCCCTGCTTATCCTCCAGTGAAAAGAGAGCGGTGGCTGGGTGAAGGGCAGTTTGGATTGGTAGTGGAAGAACAGATTGGGCGGGGGGGGGAAGAGATAATGTGGAGAAATCTAAATTAACTAACAACTCTGCCATTTTACTTGTCGCGTGTCCGTTATAGGTTGTGCATCTTGTGTGTGTAGCTTGCAAAGCTTCTTAAGGCCATGGCGGTCTCAATTTATGCTTATGCGTCATCTAGCAAAAAGTGACACCAATCCTGATTGGGGCCTTTGGGTGCTGCTGGAATATAAATGTTATAAATAAATATGAAGTTTATTGTTTATCTAATGTTTGGAAATATTAATTCTACCATCACCATAGAAGTTTTAATTACTTTCACGCAAGAAACAACACCCCATTATGAACTAAATTATATAAATGATGAAGCTAACAAGGTTACAAGAGGAAAAAAGGTTCTAGGATGGGAACTGCTGAGTCATCTGAAAAAAACAGGCTGATGGCAGCGGTAGCATCGAGGCTAAATGGAATAGTAGTAGGACGGCTAGTCCTACCCAAGAAAGACGGCCTATAGACACATGGGAATTGCAGAACTCGCTTACTTCACTTTTCTCAAGCAAGCGAAGCGCTACCTAATGCTGCTGCTGGTCATCCCAAAAAGGAATCAGGACGACAGAAGTGGAAGTGGTGATAGACCAGGCAATTTGAAAAGAGGATGAGAAGGCAAACAAGTTCAGGCATTGGAGACAAGGATGATGATGGGAATTAAAAAACAAACAACCAACAACAGCGTGTGGGTTCATCACATTCACAAAGCCTTGCATATGCCCCACGAAACTCTGGGAGTCTCTGACAGAGAAGCGTTTTCAGGAGCTTTTATTCATGTTACTGTGCCCTCTCTGACTCGATTAGGAAGCAGCCTTCAGAACAAACACAGAACAGGCTGGATTGACGTCAACAAAACGAGTGTGGCAAGGTCGCAGGGCTTCACTCTAGCTGTTCAAGTCATCATCTGCGCAGAAATCCTGACAGGCACCCTCCCCGACGGCAGCATTCCGCCATCTGTACTATGCCAATTACGTGGTCCCCGAACCAAGTGCCGAAAGCAAGCTTCATGCCAAGTACAGCTGTGAACATTGCTTCCCCTTCTCCACCCCCCAAGACAATAAGATGAGACAGTCTTTTGGAACACGGTGTGCCAACACATTGTGATGCTACCATGATCAGAGACGATGGCTGTGTGTGCGTGTGAAGGTGAAGTCGGTCCATACAGCTGCTTTTCTTGGTTTTCTTAGGGTGGGGGTAGTTAACTGGAAACAATTGGCATTGTGTCTATATCATACTGAAAACGCCCAGGGAGGAGCATGGAAAATAGGGAGCCTCACATTAAAAAGGCAATGCAAGTCTACTGCTCTCACTCATGAAAGTGAATCCTCCAAGTCAACTCTCCCACCACTGACCATCTGCAACAAGAGCAATGTCTCCAGCTAATCCACAAGTTTCACACAAAAAGGGAGTGTGATGGGGTGGACAAACCCTACACTGGAACATGGCTGAAGCCAGCTCTGTCTTGCAACACATACCAGCAATATCATGTCTGGAAGGGAGGACCTTAGGAAATAAAGAAGTTGGCCAGCAGGCTTCAGAGCTGGGTTCCCTTGACTCCAGGATCGTAGGCCTGAGGCAGAAATGCTCTAGGGGGTGGGCTGAGTAGCACTGAGCTAAGGATCCTGGGAGACACCAGGCATGAAGTGAAGGACTGAACTGGACATTGTGTTGTCGTTTCTTGAAGTTAAACCCTGGGAAGGGGCAAGCTTTGACCCTACACAGGGTGTATGGACCCCATTTTGGAGCTGGTGGGAAAGTCACTTGCCCATAAAAGGAGGGAAAAATTAAAAATCAGTTTGGATCCCCAAAATATCAGGGAGAAAAGAAACCCTCCAGCTCCTTCCCAGTCACACGGCATGAAGGGAAGAGCATGACTAGAGGAGCAGAATGCCTCCCAAAGCTGACTGCAATGGACAATGTCCAGCTTCACTGAAATGTCCCGATTTCAGAGAACATGGGGAAGGCTGGACGTTTTTTTTTTTTTTTTTTTTGGGGGGGGGGGGGGGGGGGGAATATTATTACAATGAGAAAGAACTGCTCCTACTTGGGACAGAGCCAAAATTCCCTTCCCAATGCCCACCCGAGGGAGGCAATATTTCTTTAAGGATACGGGATGCAGTGGATATAGTGATATAGTGTACTTAGATTTTCAGAAAGCCTTTGACAAGCTCCCTCACTAAAAGCTCTTAAGCAAAGGAAGCTGTCATGGGATAAGAGGGAAGGTCCTCTCACGGATCGGTAACTGGTTAAAGGATAGGAAACAAAGGGTAGGAATAAATGGTCAGTTTTCAGAATGGAGAGAGGTAAATAGTGGTGTCCCCCAAGGGTCCGTACTGGGACCAGTCCTATTCAACATATTCATAAATCATCTGGAAAAGGGGGTAAACAGTGAGGTGGCAAAATTTGCCGATGATACAAAACTACTCAAGATAGTTAAGTCCCAGGCAGACTGCGAAGAGCTGCAAAAGGATCTCTTAAAACTGGGTGACTGGGCAACAAAATGACAGATGAAATTCAACGTTGATAAATGCAAAGTAATGTACATTGGAAAACATAATCCCAACTATACATATAAAAGGATGGGGTCTAAATTAGCTGTGACCACTCAAGAAAGAGATCTTGGAATCATTGTGGATAGTTCTTTGAAAACAGTTCACAGCTAGCACTTCGTAGCAAATATACAAAATCTGAGCTGGCTTACTTGGCTATGATTAGTCAGATGGGGAAGTGACATGGGATAGTTTCTTTTCTGACGGGATGAGGGCACAAGCACTACTGGGGTGAAATACTCGTGAGAGAGAACTTAAAATTCATCTTACAAATACCCGACAACATTCTTTGAAATGTTCTTTACATTAATATTTGCCCCAGTGAAATACAAGCCCTTGGAGGTTCATAGGAAGCAGACACCAAAGGGACACGAGCACGGCTGGAGAAAATTCATGTAAACATTTGATCAAGCATTCATGGAAAGTTTACTGCAGCACTGAGCCAGTTCTAACTCTTGGTGGAGGACCCTGTCTTTGGAATTTGCTTCCCCTCTTGGTCTGACAGAACCCAAATTTGCAGAGCTTCAAGCCACGCTTCAAATACCTGATTACCGGGGACACTTTTGAAGAGCGCCTTTGGTTTGGCAGGAGAACTGTTTTGGTGGATTAAGAGAACATAGATTGGCTGATATACTGCATGTTTATCCTTTTCAGTGTAAAGCTTCGGCTTTACAATGGGCACATCTTACAAAATGAATAACAAATACGACAGATACAGAAGATGGACACAGAGGTGGATAAATGACGTGCCTAAGAGCCTCTCAGTGAGTCATTGTAATAGCCAGGTTTAGAACTTGGGTTCCCCAGGTCTGCTAGTCCGATACTCAAAGCACTTAAAGGTGCCTCTTTGGTTAGTTTAAACCAACTTAGTGTCTTTTCAGACTCCTGATTTCCTGTTATCTGGTATTCTTTGTCCTCCTGGCCTTTTGATGATTGCACAACTCTGTACACAGCAAATAGTATCATGAAGCACTAAGGGACAAATTCATTGCTAACACACGTGGGTGCAACTCTACTGGAGTCAACGGAAATGCACCCGCTTATGCCAGCAGTCAATTTGCCCCCGTATCAGCATGTAGACTGGGCTTGGACAGCCAGGTGCTCTGATTTAGTCCCTAGTGAGGAGATGTTGAAGGACAGGAAACAGAACTAAGCTTCTGGATGTAGCTACCTGAGACTCAGTGTGACGGGGGGAGGAGATTTCTGAACAAAGCAGCTCTCCTTTGGGTAGGTGGGAGTTCTCATTCTCCAGCTGAGCTTGTCTAATTGAGTTGGCACACAGTATTAGGACAGTGGTCAGCACAGGGAGGCCAAACAACCCTCAAGCTACAAACAGAAGTAACCGTGAGCACTAGCAAACAGCCGGAAGAAAACGGAGACAGAACAGTGGGACAGAGTATTCTAAACCAGCACCAAAAATAGCATGCAATTATTTACAAATATTCCGGAGATGAAGGAAACAGATGAGACCAAACGCATTTTTGTATCAGGAGTGCTTTGCGCTGCTTGTTGAGGACACTCATTCATTTCAGAGCAAACCAGATTCTGAACATCACTTCATAAAACGTACCGATGGATTCTCAGTGAATTGAGACTGTCCCCACTGTCCAACCCCATCAAAAAGAAAAAAGAAAAAAAATGAGGGAAAAGACATTCGGAGACAAAGAAGGAAAACTGCACTCTTCTGAGGGGGCTGGTCCGATTCTGCCAACCTAGTACAGATCAACAGTGGCATCCAGTGGTCAAAAAGACTCATCACAACCTTTGGCTCTAGTGCTCTCTCAATTTCTTTGGGTGAAATAATTCAACGTAAACTGGTTTCAAAATGTTCTCCCCAGGTCTCTAGTTAGGGACCCCTAGGGCACGCAAAGAACCACCTTGATAATCTGAGAACCCCGTGGAATGCTGAGGAGGATCAGATAATCGAGGTACTTTTCAATGTAATGAGTAGATGTTGGCAGATGTGACCCTTGTTTTAGATGACAGGAGTGAGTGGTCGGTGACTGAGGCATTCGAAAACGGGGCAATACTGAGTTTCATCTTGATTAACTTGTCCCTCTTTCTTAAGACTAACTGATACATCTCTGTCCACTCTTGCTCACTGAATTCTGTTCCATGTTTTCCCCTGATGACATGGGACACAACCCTTCATAAACCCCTGACTCCAAAGGTACCTGAATTCAGGCCTGACCTGTTGGGATGTGAGGTGGGTAACATGAATTGGAATTCCACAACACAAGTGTTGTCCTTCAGCTGGCGATGCTGGACACTGTTCAACTCATAGGCGATGTACGCCCTTCGAACGTACACCTGGTTAAAAAGAAATTCTTAGTCAGTTCAACTGGGCTGGGGAGATAGAAGTGATACAATGGAGGAGTCACACAAAAAATGCCTCCAAAATGAATAGCTTCTGGATTTTTTTTTAAACTCAAGAAAGAGGAGATCAAAATACCATTACCTGGAAACTGCTAGAACAGATAAATGATCCTGTCTCAGAAGTGGCCTATATGCTATATCTTTCAGAGGAAGGCCAAAACACACAATGTACATACATTTGCAATATTATTCTGGGGGTGGGGATTTCTTCCTGACCTCAACTGGTGATTAGTTTCTGCTCTGAAGCATGAGGATTGAGATAAGCGATATGTTATGAAAGAGAGAGTAAACTTCCCCAAATGCAGGAGAGGAGACTACAGTTAGGCAAAAGGCGGCAGTTCAGAAAACTCACTGTGATACAAACACCACACAGGGTTTTCTGGAGTGCTAGCTATACATCACTCAGAGTGCAGACCATTTTATAAGGCACTAGCTTCACCCTCTGCCCCTGCAAGGAGGCAATTCGTCTTTAAACAAAGAAGACAGGTTGGATCTGAGATTTTGGTCCAGCCCATTATAAGGTTAAATGGCAGACACCAAGTTTGGATCTAAACTTCCTCAAAATGTGGAAATATTTGTCTCTCTCAGTGCTAAGCAAAAAGCTCACCTAACAGTTAGTTTTACTGACCAAGGGAATGATGGCCAGGGCATCAAGGTTATACCACAGTGCCGGTTATTTCCAGAGTGTCAGATAGATCCTTCACTCTCAACTGGCCATATCCTAGAGATGGTCACAGAGGAACCTCAAGACAACATCTCGACAGACAGATAGATTGGGGGAAAACAAAAGGAAGAAAAAGAGAAAGTTTGTTTTCAAGTGGGCAGAAACATACCTCCAGAGCTGCCATTCGCACCACCTGGTTACTATGGTAGAAAAAATTTGGTAGCACATCAAAGATGGATGTTTCGGACAGAATGAGTTTCTGAAAGACATTACGTACAGAAGGGTTTTACAAGAGAATGTCTTGCTATTAGAGCGGAGCCAAAAGTTTCCATCGAAACAAAATTCTGATGGACATTTTTTTTGGCACAAATATTTTTCTGTTTTCTGACAAGTGCTACTTCCTACAACTTTTCTTCCATTATTTTCATTGTGGCAGCACTTAGAGGAATCAATCAGGTATCAGGGCCCCTTTGTCCTAGGCACTTTACAGGCATGTAACAAAATCATAATCCCTGTGCCTTAAAGAGTTTACAGTCTAAATTCTAAGCCACCCTGCTGCAGGAGAAGCCACCTTGCAGTTCCCTAATTGCCTTGAGTCACAGTCTGTACACCACACAGCAATTAGCCCCTTTGCAGTTACAAGGCAAAAAGGATGGGGGCCTGTGCCAACACCTCGGATGAGTATTTGGCTGCAAAACTAAAATAGCACTAGGACTAGAGGGCAGCCCTGCTACTGGATTACTTCAAAATCGTCAGAGACATTTTCGTGTTCAATCTATGGGTTTAGGGAGTTACAAACATATACATGCTTTCATAATTCACCCACAGCCCCTGAAGGAAGGGCAATTCAGGGCACTGCTCAGATGCCTACAGCTCAATATGTTCCCTTGCACAGTGGTCTGCAGAGAAGTACAGGGTGATATTTTTCTGGGAAATTAATCAATTGTTTAAGGAGTTATTACATTAGGAGTGAAAACGTGTTTTGGAGAAGATTAACAAGCATCCCAAAATCCACACAAGCTAGTACTAGGAAAACACATTCTGTCCAGCACTTAGTATTAAACAGGGTCACTGCTAGAGTTGTGTGAGACCTGACGTACTCTGGCAGTGATCTCCTCTGGATGAGATCTTCCATACGGAATTGGAGCCATACATTTTTGTAAGGCGAGGTTTTGTGCAAAACTGGTACCACTGAGCTTAGTGAGAGGAAAGTGAGGAACCAGGAAAAAGAACCCTGTAGATACCTGTAAGTTCTCAATGCAGAACTGGTGTCCGTACATGTCAATGGCTGACAGGAAGATGGACTCCACCTGGTTGTGACGCAGCTCGTATGACGGCAAATGGGAAGCAATGAGAACCTGGTGAGACAGGAGGATGCAAAAGGTGAGTGTCAGAGAGAACTGTTATGCTGGTCCGTTATTAGAAGGATGCACTGCAAGTCTATCCTACCAGTAGCCACCATACTCCCTACTAGAAGAGAATGTTAGCTACATGTATGAACTCCAGGCTCTGTAGCACAAGAGTGATGCTGCAAAATTTAGTCTCATTTGTGTATCTCTGTGAATTGTATTACTGGGTATTCCCCAGAGAGAACGGGAAGAGCTTCAATCAAGTTTCATCAGTGCATGTGATTTAGCACTGCAAAGCAGCTAGTCCTGGGGATTGCCCGACCGGCTGTTAATTGGAAAGCAGAGCTGGCAGGTAGCAGCCATGGGGAGGCCTGCAATGGAGCCAGCCTTTCACAGTTCCAGAGCAAACCAAGCCTGAGCTACCCATGCCAAATACTAAACATCCAACACAGAGATGATGATAGGAAGGGGCAGCAGCTCGCAAGGGAAAACAAAACACAGCAGAGCAGCATAAAGACACACCCAAGGACTGCAACATCATCCCCCAGCATGCCGCTGAGAGGTTCAATAATGCCGAATGGTTCAAGGACATGGATACAAATCTGGAGAAAACATAAGGTCACTGAACGGCTTCAAACACCCCCATTCATTTTCAGCGCTCATGCACGGAAATAAAAGGAGAGCTCCCCAAACTGTCAGCTTCCCTGCTGAAGACTTTTAGAATGGAAATGGGGACTGCAGGGTGAGAGAAGCTAACCAGACTTCCAGGGTTAGCATTATACCCTCCCACTCCCTAATAGCTACAGACTAACCACTAGCTAGGGAGCTCAGCAAAATATCCAGGTGTACATATGAGATTCAAATGATCATCTACATTGGAATCTTGGAAAGGATGCTAGCAAGGTTTTCCCCGTTATTTTAAATCATTATTTACAATAACCCTTTGAGAACTGGAAAGAGCTATCCACATTTCAATCTCCGTTGTAGGCATATCCACTGGTTTGCTATTGTTGGGTTAGGGAGGAATCCCAGACTGCACACCCTGGTTATACATCCTAAGCAGCATACAGTGGCTTGTTATTGTAGGGTTGCTCATGAGTACTGGAGGTTGTTTGTTTGTTTAGGGATAAAACACAACAACACACTAACCCATCAAAAGTCCTAGACTTTGCAAAACAGACAATTAAAATACAAAGCAAGTCCAACTCGGACCTTGCCAAGGTTGGCAAGATCCCCTTTTAGCAACCATCAGCACAGAATGCTGGAGATGCTGCACGTACCTGACGCGCTCGCAGGGCCACTTTTGCATTGGTGGTCTTGCTGAGCTGGGTCAGCTCGGTTAGAATATTAATTAATTCATCTGTCAAGGTGGGGTCTCGGCCACACAGCTGATCCTAAAAAAAAAAAAAAAGAAAAAGAAAAAGACATTGGCAGTGTTGAAAAGGAAGACAAGTACCTTAGAAATAAAGCAACGTTCTTAGATACATTGTTGAAGATGTGAACATTCCGGGTGCCCAAGGAAAGTACATGAGCGGGAGAGGAAATGGGAGAGGGGGAGGAGGAAGCAGGCAGAATCACTCATTTGATTGTTCATATGCAACGTTTGTTGGGGCATCCAAGCTCATGGCAAAATCAGGCATTAAACTGCCAACAAAACATCGCACAAACATCTCCCAACACCCAGCCTCAGCTCTGGATCAAAAGTCTCCCCCAGCAACAATCCAGATTTCAAAAAACATTGGGCCAGAATGAAACCCCTTGCAAAGCGCAATGACGATTAGCAAACTTGCCTCTGGAAAATGATCCGAAGGAAAGAGTTTAGCAGCTGGGGACCCTCTGCAGAAAACACTCTGTACATATCTTACAGCACAACTCATGCCTTTGGTCACACTGCCCTCTATGGCTAGAACAGCTTCTTCTCTTCCTATGCAACAACTGATTTCCCTCTCCTCAAAGCGCATTTCTGTCAACCCCCTTCTCCAGCACTAATCACCATGTTCTGCTTCTTCCATGTTCTGCTTCTTCCCCAGTGCTAATTATATTAAAAACACTACAACCTTAAGAAAATCACAAAACTGTAACAAGATGAATGACCTGATGGTTTCCCAGAAATAAGTCTCTTTCCACTTCTTTCCTGGCCCCTTCATTCTGTTGTTTTCTCCTCCAGAGGTCTAATGTAGGCCCTGATCTTGCAATGAGCTCTTTGTGGACCTCTATCCCCACTTAAGAATTGGGACCACATACTGTGAACTTTTGGGACAGAGACCTTCCCCTTTTACTCGTCTATAAAGGCCATAAAACACCAGTGTCATTACATAGATTCACATACACACCAAAAAACGGACCACCAGGCGTAACCAGAGAGTGTCAGCAAAACCATTCAGAAAAGCATGTTTTCCAAACAGAATCCTTGAAAAGAAACTGCTAGGCTAATTCTAGACCCAAAATATAGGGTAGGAAAATAAAAGTGTCTTCCCAGCATTCATGACTAGTACAAATTATTCCATGACAACTTAAAATTCCAATGAGAACAGTTTGCTTTTAACATTCCCCAAACACTGCAACATCCAGCTAAGCAAAACTGATTACAAGCAGAAGTGAAATTGACTAGTTCATTTCCACTGTCTAAACTGAGTGAATAGCAACAAGGAAACTACCCAGCACCAGTGGTGAAGTGTGTTGCAGTTTCAAAATTCTGAAATAACTGAAAAAATGGTCATAGAAGTACAGAAATTTGTTTTCTCTATACGTATAGGCGATGCAATTCTGTAAACACGTCCAGAGGTAGTTCTTAGCCTCATGAGCAATAGCACAGCTTTCAACTATTCACAGTGATTTGCACGACAAGGACCCAAAGTTTGTGACCTGCGGACGCCTCTAATGTGTTTCTTTTGTACAACGCTCCCATACTATTCACATATAAAATGAATCATAGGAGGCAAATGAGAGATGAAGTGGGGATTTGGGACAGCAAGCAGCAGATGGTGCCTTAAAGTTTTAAGAGAATTTAAGCACTTCCAGACCAGAGGGCCCTTTTAAGAGTCAAGAAATACAAGGGGAAAGGGGCAAAATATCTACATCACGGGTTAGATTATTTGATAAGCCTGCTGGCAGGAATAAAATAAAAATAAACCAACAATATAAACCTCAGAGACTTGCTAATAATAGTTTATACCAACTCCCACCTCTAAGCCTAGCGAGTTTTAAAATTGTTCTTAATTCCCTTCTCTAACACTCTACAACTCTTGCTCCAGGTTTATGCCATTTCTAGGAACCTACAACAATGGCCCAGTTCAAAGTCAAATCATTTTCAGTTAGCTTAGCTACCAGCTTGTAGACTATTGTCTCCCACTAACAGGGCTTAACAATGAACACCATAGAGATGACGGTGAACCCCTTCAAGTTACATTCGTATCTGCAGACAGAGAATGTTTTAAGAATTGTTCACATGGTGTTTTTAAAAAGTACATAGTTCTGTAGTACTCTGCCGTATCTACTCCTACGAAAGCTGGCTGCTGACGAGACTTAAGCGTTGTCATATGCTATGCTTCTGGAGCTTCGTGGCAGCAGTAGGGATAGAACTTGGACCCTCCTTAGGCCTCTACCACTTGAAGAAAAAGAAAAATTTCTGTTAGAAGTACAGGGCATATGACATGCAGATAAGATGTTTTGGTTCCATCCAACAGAAGGCAATGGCACACATGCAAGAACTAGTTTATATCATTTCAATTCACACCGCATTTCAAGGAACGAAGGAGTTTCCATCCTGCCCTGAACAGCTACCACTTAAAAAGAGCAGATGATGAGCTGTACAAAACAACTACTAAAATAATCCTCAGATTCCTTGTTAATAATGGATTCCCAGGATACACCAAGAACAGCAACATTAGCATCAGTGTGTCCTGACATGATGTTTACCTGTGGAGGACAAACTTAACAACCCCAGATAAAGAGCTTGGCAACCTTTAAAATGCCATTACTTTCACCAACACATGTACCAAGAGGTCCCTATGGCCTGGAAGAATAATACAAATTACAGATGAGACGGAAGGATGGTCTTGTGGTTAAGGCACTGGACTGGGCTGCAAAAAATCACAGTTCAATTCCCAGCTCTGCCACAGACATTTCTGTGACTTTTGGCAAGTCACTTAATCTCACTAGGCCTCAGTTCCCCACTTTATATTTTATTTCCCTATACCCCACGATCCATGTGAAGATACATTCACTAGCAAGGCCCTTGGATACTATGGTAACGGTGACTATGCAAACAGATTTTATATGACCTACTAGTTCATCCAGTTGCTTGCTGCCAAGCTCAGGATTGTTCCCTAAAATATATTTTCTAGGGCTGTGTTTTAACAGTTCCAAGCAACTAGGCTTCCAGCATCTCCTTAAGGTGACTACGGGAAGAGGAGAGGAAAGGAGGGAGAAAAGATAGAGAAAGAGAAAGAAGAATAGAAGGAGTTGAGAAAAACAGATTATTTGAGCTTTCCCATCTCTCAGTGAGGACCCCTCAGAGAGATTTTTCCATCAAAGCGAAGACATAAGCAGGACTCTTGGCCTTTAAGACTCAGCTTGCACAGGGGGGAAAATACGAAACAAAAAGTTTCAGTCCCATCCTAGCAAGGAACAATCAGTATGACAACAACAAAAATAAAGCAGCTAGCTGGTGTTCCCATTGGCATCTGTGTCTGCTGATTGGTGAAGGCAGCGAGCAAAGCCTCAAACCAGTTCTCTGACAAGGCCTAACGCCTCCCCGGCACCCCCGTGTAATTACACACTTGAGTGACTGGACTCTGAAGAAAATTGAAGGCCTGAGCTGCAAACAGCTGCCATTTTCTCTCTCCATCACACCAGCATGATTACTTGAGAAATGAACAGCCCCGGCTCAAAGCTACTCCAGAATTCTCAGAGGAAATATGGCTCCGTGTTCAAATAATGAGATTCTTAAGGCAAGCGTTACTTACAATCACACCGGGAAAAAAAAAATAAAGGAATGCCAGGGCCTTTTTATCTTACAAATGAGAATTTAAGAAACCCAGCCAGAATCTGGGGCAATCATTACTCTTCTGCTCCTCTTAGGAGGGTTTTGGGGGTTTTATTTGGGTGCTTTGGATCTATTTTTAGAGGCAGAAAAACGCAATGTCTTTAGTGAAATAGAAAAGACAGCCTTTAATTAGCTTCTTAGAAAGCAAGACCTCAGCTCGGGCTTACGCTTACAATCACAAGGATCTCTAACTCTCCCTCTTTACAGTTCCGCTTTGCAGAGCATTATTCATTATTGGAAATGTTCTTAAGGTTTTGTTTTTTCTATTTATATCGCAGAATAAAATGGGACACACTGAGGGTTTTCACCTTCTTTTGACGGCGGGATAAACACGGTGGAGTTTCTCCCATTCCTGGGAGCCTGGAACTCATGGGGGCTCAGAAATCAACCTAAGACAGTTATAAACCCTCCCCACATTTTCAGTGGGGTGGCTAATTTGCCTTTCTGAATACTGAGGAGGAACTGGCATCCCTGAAAACTGAAATTCTTCCGGTAGTTAACAAGCTAGACAGGCAATCATGGAGGTGGGGAGGGTCTCCCTGCTATCGTCAAGCAGACGGTTCTCTAGACCGAGTCAATCTCAGGAATCTCCCAAGTTGCCATCTATGGTGTAAAATTCAGACGTGGTGAGTTCCAAGATGGGGTGGCTCTATGGTGTACAAAGAACACCCAGTCCTACAGTCTCCTTACACATTTGCAAACAAGTTGAACTGAAGGGTAAAATACCTCCTGGCCATGCTATGATGCCTCAGTCCTATTTGAAGGGCCCACCTTTTTGCTAAGGGGCTAATTCAGCCCTAGGGGAGAATGCATCTTGCATCAAGGGCTGCAGCCAGTCAGAAAGTAGCACTGAAGTCTAACAGGGGGTTCTCTGATCTCACAGCCATAGAGAGACTAACAGAGAGTAGCTGCTTCTGAGCCTATAGGAGCAGAGACATGAGACTACACAGTGGTTCATAACTGAAGAGTAGGTGAAACCCCCCAAGGGTTATCCACTCGGACAGGCCAATAGGTCAGGTCACTGCCAGGACCATATCCTGGTTAGCCCTGATGGATAATAGGCAAGTCCATATTTGAACGTCGAGGGCCCCTTTGCCCTAAAAACTGATCTGCTTTTTGTACACATGGCGGTGCGCAGCTCTGACCTGAGAATCGCAGGCTGGCACAGAGTTAGGACCCCGGAGAGCTCCCGGAAATCCAAGCAGCAAAGTAAAACTGAACAAACACATAGTGCAGTCACTAGTGACTAAAAGGCAGCGCCTAGTGGCTCTCCAATGATCTACGTGAAAGGAATTATTTTATTTTCCGTTCCAAGTAGCCAAAATAAATCCCTGCCACAACAGGCCCTTGTTACAACCTTACTGGCACCCTGAGCAAAAAAAACCTAAAAATTGGCTGCGCCATGGAAACGGAGCTAACGTCACTGGGCTGAGGTGCACTGACAGGGCAGGTAGGGAACGGCACTGTCACTCCCTGTTCTGGGGTTAAAGGACCACAGTCTCCGGGCTGAGGGCTGTCAACTCAGCATCTTTCACCAGCACCAAACGTTCACGTACAAGGTAAAAAGAAGTCCCGAGGGCCGAACTTACAATGAGCATCGTTACGAGGAGGTTCTTCTTGGTAACTTGAGCATGAGAGAAGATGTAGTTCAATACAGCGTTCATGTCACTTTTGTTCTCTTCCCGAAGGGCAAAGACACACTTGTCATAGTGACCTGCAGTCAGAAACGAAACATGAGGACCCACCGCATTCTGTACAGCCCGCACACGGCTATAGCGCTGGATGCATCTGGCTGGACACGTTTGGTTATTTTCTTAACATACCTTGGTGCATCTGAGGGACAGAAGCATTTTTCCTGGAAACTTTAGAAATCCTAGATGATTTTAACTACTGTCCTGTCACTTGCTTTCATCAACTCCAAAGCCAAATCAATGTTTTGTGAATTACACAGGGAGAGGGGTGAAGGCTAGTTAGGAAGGGGTTCTTTTTTACTCAGAGAAGAATCAGAAAATAACCAGATGGCATGTGAGATCATCTGCTATAGTGAGTTGATGTGGAAATGAATCTGTGGGTATGTCTACACTGCAATGTATATCCAGGGTTAAACTCAGGCTCAAGTCTAACACCCCATCCATCTACACACAAATCACACTAACCCAGGGCTTGGACCCAGGGCCCCATGGAGGTGGACGGTCTGAGCCTGAGTCAAGCCAGGACCCAGGGTTCAAGCCTATTTGCAGTGTAGACTCAGCCTGACTGGACTTGTGCTCTGGGAGTCTGCCAAAAAATTTTCCCCAATCCCACAGGCCGACTTCCTTTGTCCTCTGAACAATCAAGTTTGGTCAACAGTCAAGTTTTCCCACACTGCAAACAAAGGGTTAGAGCGGCCACACGTTGGGAGAGTGCTAGGAAGTCTGGGATATGAGTAGTTGGGACTCCAGCCCACAGACTGCAGTATAGACACCAAAGCCCTAGGCTGGGACCCAGGATTCAACAATTCCTAACCTGGAGTTACAAATGAGACGCTCAAGCCCTGGGTTAACCAATCCAGGGTCTGCTAACTCGAATGCGACTCGCCCTGGGCTCACTTTGCAGTATGGACATGCCCTGTAACACTACAAAGCTTGGAGTGCACAGGGGGCAGGAGGGAAGAAAAGTAGAACTGAACCGGAAAAAGCATTATCTGAAATAGCTTAAAAGCAGCAGTGGCTCACTGCCATCCTGTGACTGGTAACAGTATTGCAAGGTTCACATTGAAATGCCTGGCTGCGGTATTCTGCACGGAAATCTGAGAATTGTTCTTTATAAAGAGAGCATTGAAAAGTCTCCTGGTACTTTACAGCGGTTTCAACTGAAACAATGGATCTCTTATTGCATTCCATTTTCTTACAGTAGTATTTACCACTGCATTTCCCGCTTATTCAGCAGCTGCCACGGCTTCAGAGAGGTGATCTAGGATGGGAGAAACCTTTAATTGTGGGCCCTTGCAAACAGCAAGGGCCAGCAAAAGGCAGACACAGAAGGTCAAAATAAACCAAACATGAAGGAGCACAGAGTGGGCAGAACTCTGCCTGACTGAATCTTAAAAAGCTCAGAAACATACAGTGAATTAATGAATTATGTTTTGAATTCTGCCTCGTTTCTGGAGCGGCTTCAACCCCGAATCATGTAACGTTTCAGCTTACAAGGCTCTGGAGTAATTAAAAAAAGAGTGCATGCATGCAGAAGATGCACCACATTTACACAGCTCAACAAGATGAAAGGATCAGAGAGGGGCTGATGAAGTCAACTGTCAGCCCCTGTTGTGAAGATGTTCACAGCACTGGCCCAAAAAAGAATCAGTGTCCTGTTAGGGCTCCTAAGCAGTGGGGAGGAGAGATGAGAGGATGTGGAAGATGTTGTGTCTGCCAGTGGTGGACAAGGACTAGCACAGGCTTAACCTACTAGGGGAGTCTGGTGTGTGCACCTCCCTGCATGGAGAGTCTTGTTGCTGTGTGCACCTCCCTGCATGTTCCTACCATGGAGGCTCACCACACTGGGGAGTTTAATGGTTTTTTAAAAGCCCTCCTAAACAGTGACCCAAAAGGAAACCTGTCAGGCCATGCCACAAGGAGCCATGACGAGCTGGTCTCATTTGGGAGATGCTTTTAGTGAAGCCTATAGGCGGTGCTGTGCTCCTCTCAGAATTCAAATCCTGATGCGTTCAAGACTTACCATGCTGGAACTGAGTCTCCACCTTTAGGTACTGACGGAGCAGATCCATCACCACAGCCTTCATGTGGCCTCGAATACCACTCCGATACCTGCAGGAACAGCGGGGGAAGGTCAGGTCTATCACTGGAAGACTAAAATGCCATTGTCCTGTTTGTGAAAGGCTCTGTGAGTCAATACAACTGAACAATACAAAGGAAAATGCACATAGAGATGTTCCCGGGAACTCCTGGAGGCTCAGGGCAGTGAGAACGAACCTACAACCTCTGACACTCTTCACGTGGGCAGCACGCCACACAGCGTGTTGAAAGCCCCCCCCCGCAGAACCTTCCCAAACCCTTGGCTTCTAGAGCTGTGAAAAGGGTGGGGAAGAGACCAGCTGCTTGACAGAATGGCCAAGACAGGCTCACTACTAAGAGACAAAAAAGTTACACCTGCTTCCTTGAAGACAAAGAAGAAGAAGAAAATGACCCACAGCTTTGCTTCAGCCCTTGCAGGCAGCAAAGGAAAAGGAATGGAGGAAGGGATGGGCTCCAGTGAACGAGCTCACCGTTGCACCAGCTGCACGATGCTCTGGGTGTTCATGAAGAAGACCTCGCGCTCAGACTTGCGGTTCAGTGTGGCTGCGTGGCTGTCCAAGATGTTGGCGATCTGAGAGAGAAAAAAGTCACATCGCAACCTCATTGCTAGAGAGGGGGATATGGGTGGAGAACACAGGAGCAAAGGATTTCTGACAGACCAGATGAGAACGTTGGGCCACCAAGCCCATTATCCAGACTCCAGAAAAAACCAACATCTGATGCTGCAGAGGAAGGCAAAGTACCCTTATAATGAGCCAACCTACTGTGCAATCCTGTTTACGAGGAAGATATTCCTCCAAGACCCTGCAGCCATCAGCTGACACCCTGAATGCCAGTAGTAGTTCAGAGATTTCTTTAATCTCAGGAGGAAGCAATGGGATCACCCAGTCTCACCTCCTGCAAAACACAGACTATACAATTTCACCCAGTCATTCTTTTATTGATCCACAAAAACTGTAGCTGAACTACAGCATATTTAGGACACAGTAGTTCTGAGCACATGGTCATATTTCCTCCAAATGGCCAACCACTTCTGCTGCAACAACCTGTTACGTGTTCACAGATGAAGGAGTCACTACTTTAACTCGGGCAGCAGAGACATGGGGTTTGGGCAACAAAGGTCCAGGGTTCAATTCCCATTGCCCTCCCTACCAAACCCCTGCTTTTCAGCTCAAGCTCATCTCCAAATAATTCAAAGGTATTTTCCTTCCATCCCAAAGCGACCTGTTTTGCTTTCCCTTTCCAAAGGGCTGTTCATTACCTGCTGGCTGGGAAACTGGCAAAGGACCGATGTGATGTTGCTGGCATACTGGGCCATCTCCTTCTTGATGGACTTCTCCACATTGGGTGGGATCCGCCCAGAGACACTGGTCATGATGTCCTGAAGCTCCAGGAGAGGCAAAGATGGGTCTCTCAGGGTCTTCATTAGCCGCTCAACCCAGTCCTTCACCTGGAGACAAGCCAGGGAGAGGACAAGAACAAGATGCAATATGGAATTAAGGGAACGGCTGGTCTCAGCAAGGCTTGTTCAGTGTGGCAAAGCAGTATTACAGCATGATCCCCACCTGGGAGCCACACTAGTTCAGGGGGTGCAGATCAACATGGGAGGAGAAAGGTGCAGACCTACTCCCTTCCCCCACCACATATGCTAACTCGATGGCAGGTAAAGCTGCAGGGGGCTGCAGGGGGAGGGATAGCTCAGTGGTTTGAGCATTGGCCTGCTAAACCCAGGGTTGTGAGTTCAATCCTTGAGGGGGCCATTTAGGGATGTGGGGCAAAAAATGGGGATTGGTCCTGCTTTGAGCAGGGGGTTGGACTAGATGACCTCCTAAAGTCCCTTCCAACCCTGATATTCTATGATTCTATGATTCACCTTCCTTGTCCGCTCCCAGTGTGGCCCCTAACATAGCTCGTACGTACTAGGCTGCAGGCATTGGCAGCAATCCTGCAGCCCATCTGGTCTCCTCTTCAGTTCTGACTTGGGTGGCACCAATGGACACATCCCCTTCATGTCCCCAGCTTTCTGGGAATAGGGGACTGGGGGAAGGAATCAGGGCTAGCAGAGAGGTAGTAGATGAGGCAGGGCAGTGTAGTCTATTGTCCTGCCTCTCAGTTCCCTGCTCTAACCATTAGAGTTCATTGAGCTTGTTCGCGAATGCGCTCCTAATATCCAGGGAAGGAAGAGTTTGCCCCCCACCTGGGACAGCAGTACCTTGCTGCTGAAGTAGGGCTCTGGCAGGCAGTAACCATTCATCACATTGACCAGGTTATCGAGGACACAATGAAAGACGCGATGGAGCTTCTCGCCTCGGAGAGCTGTGCTGTGAATCTGTGGTAAGGTGCCTGTGTGCAGATCCGCCTGTGAACACATCCAGCAGAAAATAAAGTGCCTCCAAGCCTCCTCCCACATGGCATCAACCATCAGAATCACACTTGCTTCTCTCTCCACCCGCCACTTTTCAACTGGAGACCCAATAGCCTACAGCACGCGGGGTAGTGGGGGGCCGGAATTAGACTCAAACGGGAGGATCTCAGGATGGAAAATCCTCTTGGACAGTCATGGGATTTTTGTTGGATCTCAATGATTGCATGCCCCTGAAGCCACAAAATAAGGCCCCCAGCCTCTCTCTGATGAATTCCAGCTGATCTCAGTGTCCAGAACCAGAAACAACAAGATCTCAGAGAAAGATTCAGTTGAAGCCAGTAGATACTGCACTGGTGCTGATAACCTCTCCCCATCTCCCATAAGAGGATGAGGTACTAGCATCCATTTTAGAATAGTTCCTTTTTCTTTCACCATTCACGCCCACCCACATCAAACCCTACTTGCCCTTAAAGACCCATGCATTTGTCCTCTACCCCAAAGATGATCCATGCACTGGCTCGCTCCCCACTTTTCCAGCTTTGCAGAGACTGTTTGTACCAGTCCCAATGCTCTTGAAACTGGGGTATCCATTCCTGTCTGTCAGGAGAGGTTCAGTTAGCTGTCCGGAAGAACTCCCTCTGTCTCGCAGTACTGTAAGTGTTTGGAACGGTCAAGTGGCCAAAGGAAGTAGTGGGTGCAGGAAGCATAAATGTGTTTGAGGAAAGGCTGAGGCTTTTCCCAGCCACCTATATCACCTGGCGATCAGGTGCTGAGATAACAAGGAATGAGTCGGATATAAATGTCTAGATCAGATGTGAGAGAAAGGCTCTGTAGGGTTTACACTTCCTCAACTTCTTCCTTCGAGACAAAAGTCATACAGTGAAAATCTCAGCACGACATGGGCCTGCCCCCTGTTGCAATTCAACACCACGACTAGAAAATCAAGACAAAAAAGTGGTAACCCCAACAAGGCAGGGTCCAGTGGCTATCTCCAGAGCTTCCTACCTGCTGAACCCTGCTGGGGTCATCCAGCTGCAGTTTAGCAATTACACAGCCAGGGTCCAGCACTGCCCCAGGGCGTTTGACATAGTGGATGCAGCCTGATTCTGCTGCCGTCAGCGTCATCACCATCTTCATCACCTGCAGCAAGAAGACAGGTTACACACTCAGATTCCCCAAGTCATTAAAGGTTCATGCTTCAGCAGCCCCTTTTCTACGCCACAGGTAATCTGACTAGTGAGGGTCTTTTGCATTCAGCAGTCACCCTGAAAGGCTCATCGTGCAGATGCATGCTGGGAAGGAAACCCAGGTGCCTCTAGTAAAGGGCAGAGCAAATGGTTTGGATGCAAATTAGAGCAACAGGAAACCAAACTCAACAAATGGGATCTCAGCTCTTCTGGATTCTTTCACCTCCAAGGATAAATAAAGGTGCCATGCTGAGCACCTGCAACTCGCTGCCATGGCTGTGATATCCTAAAGGTCAGACATCGATGGCAGACACTATTGTAATATGCTGGCTGATGGGTTTGTGCACTACTGGCTTCCAGTGGAGGGAATTAGAGCTATTGGCCAGTGTGTCATAGGCTCTATACAGCTCTTCACTAACAGAGGTTTCCCTTTAGTTCAAGTGTAGGAGCCTTGTCCTTGGAGCAGAAAGATCTGGGGTCTATCAGTGCTGTTGCTGTGGAAAGTAACACAGCAACCAATGACTGGTAGGTTCTCACCAAGCCATGAATATGTTACAATAAATAAGAGCTTGCTAAAATAACATGGAGCTAGAGTCTGATATGTTTCCCTTACACACTGTTCCTAATAACCACCTTAATCCCCGCCAATCCATCATGTACCCTCCTCTCTCAAGTCTGGTTTGATCCCTCTCTCTCATACACAGCCCCCATCTTTGCCCCTTGTGCCTTGGGGATTGCTTGTCCTCCCCCTCTTTGGGAGTTAAGTAACCTCCAAGGGGGAAGGGAGGAGCCACACTTAGTTTCAGCTTCCTCATTAACTCATCTGATCAAGTTGATAAATGACCAGTCAGTAAGAGTAGACATAATAATTCATTGCCTAGTCCTGTCACTGGGCCAGCAGTGACCACTTAGCCCAGAGAAACAGCAAACCTTTTTCACAGCAGCTATGAGACATGGATTGTCCATCTCTCACGGGGGGTCCATTCCCCTTTGGCCAGTCCCACAGCAAGGTGGCCACCACTGTCTATATGCACTTTCGTTACCGTCGGATATTGCTGGGAGGTTTTGCCTCCCACTGGTACATTCATTGAAGCACAGGTTTCGACATTTATGCTGCTAAACCATCTCTTCTCCACCCAGCAGCTCTTGTTTCTGCCTTCTGAGTGGACAGACAAAAAGCTCAGTCCCATGTAGCTCTTTTACCTCAATTTCAGCAAAGCACTGGCCTGAGAACACATGTCCCCCATCCTCCACCACATACTGGATGAGCTTCCCGGCTGAGGGGGAGCGAAGGAGAGACGGATCATTTTCCTTCTCAAACACGCAGGTCTTGTTACCTATGGTGATGCGGTACCTAGGGAAGAACACCTCAATGGAATGCCATGCAGAGAGCATAGGAGGGAGAAATCCAAACCCCCCCAGATCATAATATACAACTAGTAATAATTATCTGCAGTTTAGTGACTTGGTTCTAGAGGTGAACATCTGAGTAATCAGGGCTGCGGGGGTCAGGAAGGAATTACCGTCTACCCCTAGCATACATACAGCATCGCTTCTTCTGAATCAGTGGGTAATTGGTCACTGAAGGAGCCTGGATGCTGGACCCAAAGAACTCCCAATATGATCCAATCTGGTAAATTCCATATAAACCAAGACTGACAATATTGTAGATTGGATGTGTTAACACAAAGCTGTCAAATGGCAAACGCTCACCAAACCTCCCACATCCAAACTCCTCCAGTGCTCAGTGCAACTGAGAAGAACCTGCCACACCCTTGTGGTGAAATGATGGGCTTCAAAAGGCATTGTGTTTTATAGCATCTTCCAACCCAAGTCTTTCACAGACTACTGGCCAGATTAATTAGAGTCTGCACAGAGAAGGAAGCCCCACACACCCCCAGGGGGTTATGTGGCATAAACTCCAGCGGTTGGAGAGCTGAGGAAATGCACTGAATCAGCACATCCGCCACCTATGCTGGCTAGACCCTATTCCCAGGCAATGCTACCAACTTCTCTCATTGTGTTTAGCCCTCCATTCAGTGCAACTGCAGAATACTGTGCCAGGGTCTATGCGGCCATAAGCCAACAAATCTGAGTCTGTGCATATATAAAAAGGTCACTCGCCCAGCCTATGGAGTGGAATACAACAGCTGTTCTGTACCAGTAGCAGACTTTTAACATGATAAAGTGAAAATGAACTTTTTCAATGGAAACGGAAAGGGCAGAACTGGGCAAGAAGAAAATAATCACCCAAGCTGGGATTTGGCCAGCATGTGCTAGCCTCTTTTTTTGTTTTGCCCCCACCCCTCCCCGCAGAAGTGACCACAAGCAGGGAAGAAACCTCCTTCCATAAAGGCTGAGGTCTCCACGCTACCATCTTAGGTGGTGTGAAGGGAACACTAAACTCCCACCTTATTGCAAGGACCACATCTATTCACTCTAACTACCAGGGGCCTGTAGGAAACTGGAATGTAGGCTCCCATTTAGCTCAACAACCCACTGCTAGCAAACCAGATGGGCAACCTGGGAGTTCACCTATCTCCTACCTGGAAGGATGAGACTGCAGAGAGGCTGGAGAAGAAAGAGAACCACACATCATATTGATAGGTTTCAGTGTAGTAGCCCTGTTAGTCTGTGTCATCATATTGTTACATCACATTCCAAATCCTGCTTCCAGCTGCAGGCAATCCCAAATGCTTCAGACGAAAGCAAAATTTCTTCCCCCTACTCCTGTCCCTAATAATGCACCTACCAAGTTCTTCAGTCTTGTATAGTAGTTGGGGCATTCCTTCCAGACCCTGTGATAAGCAGCTGAGGCCTCAGAGCATGAAATTCTATTAACCCATCTTGGCACGTATGTAAGTTGTAAGTGACCGTAAACGATCCCTACAGCGGAGGTTGATACCTGTCCACTTCTTCTTTCATGTAGGTAGTGTAGCTGCTGCCATCATAGGATAAGAGCAGCCCTCCGTCACTCAATCGGTGTACCTCAACCTCCACGTAAGAGTTGTTCATGACGACCACATAGGAATTGGGAGATTGCCGGGTCACCTATGAGTCCGGGAGCAAGAACATGAGCAGCATGTAAAGGAAACATGGTAACATTGACATTATACTGTCTGGAGAACCAGGCAGGTTCCTTGGTTTCTGAACTGACTGTTACATTCAGTAATAAATGAAGACGTCTAAGGGAAATTTGGGTCACTTGTTTTATTTTAGATAATTCATATACAAAACACTCTTCACCACCTGCAGGGTGATGCTGGGTACTGAAACTGTAATGTAAAAACAGGGGTCTTGCAGGGCAAAGGTGTGGCGGGGATCTCACTGTAAGTGAAATGTAATGGAAGGGAGGGTCTCTGATTGGGGACACTGCATGGGAGATTGTGGAGAAGTTTCCAAACCCACGGAAGCAGAGAAAATCCCCTTCCAGCTCTCCTTATCTCCTTTGCCCACCACCCAGATTTTATTTTAACTTGAACCTTCCTGTTCACAACAGTCATTGCAAAGCCAAAACAGTGCCAAGCAACCCGAGATCCCTCCAACCCACAGCAGAGAAGAGAGTCTCCACATTGCACTGTACCTTTAGCACGTACTTCCTTCCATCGTAGATGAGTTCAACATCCACTGTGTTCAGCAGTGTATGAGCAGGCAGGACCTGACCTCTGAAAGATAGACACATGCAAGACTTTACCTTTCAGATTC